>JAJKFI010000080.1:2894005-2908751 GCA_029204185.1 Lerista edwardsae
AAAAAATAAAAAATACAAGAAATACAAGACCAGCCAGCCTGTCAGCAACTAAAAGCCTGTTTAAACAAGAAGGTCTTCAGTCCCCGCCGAAATACCGCCAACGAGGGAGCAGTTCTTAGCTCTAAGGGGAGGGTATTCCAAAGTTGGGGTGCCACCGCCGAGAAGGCTCTCCTGCTGGCCACCACCCCTCTCACCTCTCCTGGTGGCGGCACAGTCAAAAGAGCCCCCCCCAGATGACCTCAGAGTACGGGTCGGATTATATGGAAGGAGGCGGTCCCTCAAATACCCTGGGCCCGAGCCATAAAGGGCTTTAAAGGTCAACACCAGCACTTTGAATTTGGCCCGGAACAGAACCGGCAGCCAGTGTAGTCGCCGAAGCAACGGCTCGACAGAGTCAAACCGCTGTGCCCCAGCAACCACCCGAGCAGCCGCGTTCTGTACTAGTTGTAATTTCCGGACCGTCTTCAAAGGCAGCCCCACGTAGAGCGCATTGCAATAATCTAACCTAGATGTCACTAGGGCATGGGTCACTGTGGCCAGGTCCGCACCGCTCAGGTACGGTCGCAGCTGGCGGATCAGCCGAAGCTGAGCAAAGGCTCCCCTGGCCACCGCCAACACCTGAGACTCCAGGTGCAGCTGTGAATCCAGGAGAACCCCCAAGCTGCGAACCTGCTCCTTCAGAGGGAGTGCAACCCCATTCAGAGCAGGGCGATAATCCAATACCCGAGCTGTGGATTTCCGGACCAAGAGCACCTCTGTCTTATCCGGATTTAATTTCAGCTTGTTCGCCCGCATCCAGCCCCCAACTGCCTCCAGACAACGATTCAGGACCTCAACTGCCTCCTCAGAATCAGGGGGAAAGGAGAGATAGAGTTGGGTGTCATCAGCATATTGATGACACCCCACCCCAAACCCCCGGATGACCTCTCCCAGCGGCTTCATGTAGATGTTAAATAGCATGGGGGATAAGATAGACCCTTGCGGCACCCCAAACTTAAGAGGTCGGGGTGCCGAACAAGCGTCCCCCAGCACCACCTTCTGGGATCTGTCAGCCAGGAAGGAGCGGAACCACTGCAAAACAGTGCCTCCAAGCCCCAACCCAGCCAGCCGACCCAGAAGGACACCATGGTCGATGGTGTCGAAGGCCGCTGAGAGGTCCAGCAGGACTAACAGGGACACACTCCCCCTGTCCATTCCCCGGCGTAGGTCATCCACCAAGGCGACCAAGGCAGTCTCCGTCCTGAACCCCGGCCTGAAGCCAGATTGGAATGGGTCCAGATAATCCGTTTCCTCCAGTACCCTCTGCAGCTGGGACGCCACCACCCGCTCAATCACCTTGCCCAGAAATAGGATATTTGAGACTGGCCGAAAGTTATTTAGATTAGTGGGATCCAGGGAGGGTTTCTTCAGGAGGGGGCGAACCATCGCCTGCTTCAAAGCAGGCGGCAGCACCCCCTCCCTCAGAGATGAATTCACCACCCTCCCCGTCCACTCGGCCAGCCCTTCCCGGGCAGCTCTAAGTAGCCATGCTGGGCAAGGGTCAAGCGGGCAAGCAGCAGGTCTCACACTGCAGAGAATCCTGTCCACATCCTCAGGTTCAACAAGCTGAAAAGAATCCCAAATAATGGGATAGACAGGTTCCCCAGGGACATCACTAGAAATGCCCACAGTGGCGTCCAAGTCGTGCCGAATCTGATCGACCTTCTCTGCAAAGTGTTTCGCAAATTCGTCACAACGAGCCTCCGTGTGATCCTCCCCTCCAATAGGGGGGGCAGATGTAGAAGGCTACGGACCACACGGAAAAGCTCAGCTGGACGATTCTCTGCAGAAGCGATGGTGGCAGAGAAGTGGGCTTCTCTGCAGATCTGAGTAGCGCATACAGGTGCAGATCTGAGTAGCGCATAGAGGAGGCTAGAGCCTCCCCAGTGGTAAGGGTGTGAATGTGCCCTTGCCGTTGAGAGGCTCCAGCCTCCATTATACTGCATTAGGATTTGGCACAGACCGGCCGGGCTTGCCAATCCAGCACAGTATAGGATTGCGCTCTAAGAGAAAATCTACTCTAAATTCATCCTGGGACTAGAACCAAATTTTAGCCATACAGAATGCACACAGGATTCCAAGAAATCCTTGGATTTGTTTGAACTGTTTCAATTTCATTAGCTATCCAAAGTTAAATTTAAACCCCTGGCCTGCAAGATGCCATCCTACATGTTGTTGTTTTTTAAATCCCCAAACCTTTTATTTTTTGTCTGTTTTATGATTTTTGGCAAAATTACAGAGTAATCATAGTTTTAGAATAATGCAGGTTTTGAAAGAATGAAGCTGAATCAGAACTTTGTTATTATGTGAAGTAAGTAAGTGCAGGAGGTATTTGAATGTACTGCCAGTTTTCAGTAAGATCTTCCTTATTTTTAATTTTAAGATAATGATAGTATTCATAGATTGTTTGCACAACTTTTATTATAATTTTACAATAAAGCTGTTCAAGCCAAGAAAGGCAAATAATTAAATCAAAAACTGGCAAAGTAATTTCAATAGAGCAGATCTCTCCCTCTCTCTTTCTCTCATCACAGGATCATAAGACAGGAGGATACAGCAGCTCTATTCAGTGTGTTGTAACAGTTCTTAAAAGTACTATTCTCAAAGGCCAAGTCTCCCTTCCCCCCACCCCAATATTCAGTGCCTGACTACTTTAGAAGCAAATAAGAACCTGGTGATTATTTAAATTGTCAAGAGATAGGCAATCATGGTCATCAGGCCCAATTTGGTCTTCAAGGGCTTCCCATAGCTCAACCCTATTGAAATTCCTCCATGCCAACATTGTTCTGTATCCCCAGGGGAATTTTTGCAGGTCTCCTTGGGCTAATGGGACATTTGTCCCCTTGCCCCAGAGATAGGCCTCCCACTTGGCCCTAATCACTGGCTCAAGTCCAAGTGGATCTGTGTTGGAAGATCTGGCCTGGGGAGATAGGATATAGTGTGCACCAGCACCACTAATTCCACCCTCTCCTTCAACCCCTCACTGGTGGGGAGGGGAATAAAGGCGGAATTTACCTTCTCTGACCTGTGCTGGCTGTTTCGACAGGACAGCACAGGCTTTCCTACCAGCAGTACTAACTCCAGTGCTGTCACAATGAGCTTTACAGCATGTTTGCAAAAGTCTTCACCATGGAGCGCTTGCTCCACCAATGCAGAGGCACAATAGGATTGCGTTATGTACTGCAATTGCTGATGCCCATGCACAAAGACCACACATAAGGGAGAATCAAAGCCTCTTATGCTATTCACATTGGGGTGAGGTTAAAGAGCCCTTTGCCTCAGTTACAAATGAGGTGATTTTTTGAGGACATTTGTCGTTCTGGGGGTTATAACATTCATATCATTCACTGCTATTTTCTAAGCACAGTTCCAAGTTCTAGTGCTTAATTTTATTAAAACCCTGGATGGTTTTAATAAACCATGGGTACATGGATGACCTGTTTCCCGCCCCTCACATTGATTTGCCAGACACTGCGTCGTGACATCATGACATTGCGGAGGGGTCTTCTGTCCACCATGTCAGTCAACATGGCGGGAAGAGGCCAAGTCCCCACCTCCTTGTTTTGCCTAAGCAGTGGCCAGGAGACAACGCACACTCCTCAGCTCTGCAGAGCGGGGACGACGACACAGCATCTCCTGGCCACTGCTTGGGCAAAACCCAAGCCGCAGCTGAGGGAAGCCGCGCGCCTCTCTGGTTCGCAGAGCTAGGGGGCGCACGGCGTATCCTGACCACCGCTCGGGCAGCACCTCTCCAGTTAGCAGAACCGGGGGGCGCAGCGTCTCCTGGTCACTGCTTGGGAAAAATCCGAGCCGGAGCCGAGGGAAGCTGCATGCCTCTCCGGCTCTGCAAACTGGGGAGGCATGCGGCATCTCCTGGCCACCGCTCAGGCAGTTTTTCCCGAGCGGCAGCCAGGAGATGCCAGCACCTCCCCGGTTCGCAGAGCTGGGGGGGGGGCGCAGTGTCTCCTGGCCACCGCTTGGGAAAAACCCAAGCCATAGCCGAGGCTTAGGCGTCTTCTTGGGCGCTGCGTGCAGGGGCTAAGGGTCATCAGCGCCCACTAGGAAATGGCACCCATGGCTCTTGCCACCCCATGCAACACCCTATATATGCCACTGCAGTTTTGTGACTCCCTTGGCTGCTTTCAGCAACTCCCTGGGGAGCCATGGCTCAAGGGTTGGGAACCACTGCTTATTACTTGGCATGCATGGTTAGAAAAATGCACTGCTGTGATTCTTGGCTTCCTGGGTGACCTTGGGCCAGTTATGATCTCTCAGCCAACCCCACCTCACAGGGTAGGACAAAAGGAGGAACTCCTGAGCTCCTTGGAGGAAGGGTGGTATAAAAAAGTTAACAACTGCCACACTTAATATGTGAGCAGGAAGAGAATAGCAAAGATGGCATTAAAGGCAGATTGTTTGGAAGGAAACTATGAAGGCATAGGAAATATGAAGCAACCTAAATTATGTTCCAAAGAAGATAAATAGCTAAAAATACCTGCCTTGAATTGGAGGGGGGGGCCACTAAAGATAATAAATATGTGAGATGCCACCCAGTGTTCCTGGAAGCCCAGTTATCAGTCAAGACTGAGGAGGGGACAAAGGTAGACAAGACAGAAGGATTAAGAGAGCCTAAAATAGCTTCTACTCAGGGAACATACTGAATGATAAAGACCACATTGCTCCAAAACACGAGAAGAACGAAAGAATGTGATTGGGAAAAGTACTGGAATTTCTCCCCCCCCACACACACACACATACACACACTTCCTGCAAACAGGGGTTTGTGAGTTCTTCTGTTCTTCATCAGGAGCTCCCTTATTGCCTCATATGCATCAGAGTGATTATTTGTAGTTTGGCCAGTTTCTCCAATGATGGAGAAAATACTTCCACAGTATTTTAATTAGAGGATTTTAAAGCAATTAATCCTCAGGAAGTTGGATACACTTCCTTTGCATTTGGTATAATACTACTGAGAAGGCAGTATAGCAGGTTCATCTGGCTTGTGATATTTTGGAAGCAGAAGGAACTTTCTCCCACTACACAAAGGACTATACAAATTTAATTCCTAGTTATTTGCCCTCATGTTTTTGTTGAACAGCCAGATTGGAAGGACTGCATTCTTCCTATATTGTAAGGGAAGAACTGGCATGGTTAGGTGACAGACTGAAAATGGGGAATAAAGGAGCCGAAGAAAAAGGCAAGACTCAGAGCGCAATCCTAACCTGGACTTAAAGTGTGGCCAGCAAAAGGGCAACCATAAAGCGCATTTGGACCACTTTCAGAGTCAGGGAGGATGGTGCACGTCTGTGTGCTGGCCTCTTTGACTCCAAGAGTGGTCCAAACATACTTTATAGTGTCCCTTGTGCCAGCCAAACTTTGCTGGCCTAACTGTGTCAGCCTAACTCCAGGATAGGATTGCGCCCTTAGAGGCCATTCAACAGGATGAATGGAGACTTTGTCAAGGAATATGGAAGACGGTCTGAGGAGAGGAGAAGAAAGATAAGAAGTTCAGTTGTAGACATACTGAGCTTGAGTTGACAAAGCATCAAGGGAAAAATGTCATACAGGTAATTGGAGACGCGGAATTGGATAGATAATATTCTGGCGCTCACCTGTGGTGTGGAGCTAATACTGGTGCTGATCAGCAGCAGGAGGATATATAGGCCAGCTTTAGAACAGCAGTACTTTGAATCTGTGATTGCAGTGTAATAACCAGGGTGTGCTGGAGGGGGAAAGAAATTTCCATAGTGCTGGGTTGCACATATCTGGCTAGAAAGACTTATCATTAAGCCCTCACCTAATGAGAAAGGCTTAAACAACTAGATTTGTAATATATTAAAAACAGGAGGAAAGGGGATATCTTGTTTCTTCCAGACAGTTTGATGTGCAGATCAAACAAATGCTGCCTTTACAAACACACTTGCTGTCATATTTGTTCCAAGACATAAGAGATACAAATTTTGAAAGCGTCGTTTTTGTTAGCCTTAATCAGAGTATCAGAGAGTACGAGCCATTTATAAGATCTCTTGATCAACTTGATGATTATATAATTCAATTATTGGCATATTCTGAAACCAAGATTAGCCTAATGAAAAAATACTCCTTTATCTATTTTGCATAATTTCTCCTCTCTTTCCAGGGCCTCATATAACCTCATAAGGTTTTTCATAATTCTTTGACCTAGATTCTTTTCCAAGCTTTCCTCATGGTGATATAAAATTTCATGTAGTCCTATAAAGGTTTTCTTGTTTTAGATAACCTTGTATGACCTAAAATCTTCTGCCCAATTGACAAGGAAAGATGAGCCAAGACTTCAAGATATGCTGCTGAGATGGTACCCCTGCAGGCTTTTATCTAATACAAATATGTAGGAAATTTGCATTAAAATGCTCTGCTTATCTTACTGATCCGTGGGTTTCTAATTTCTCCTCTAGCAAGTCCACAATCCAAGCCAGGACAATGTCTTTATTAGATGCAACTAAAAGCAACAAAGTTTCACACACACAATTTTGAATCCTATAGGATTCTTCATCATTGGTAAGAAAGGAGGGGTAGAATTGTGGGAACATGTTATAGGTTCTACAGCAGTCTGAAGATTGTGAAAACAAGAGACAAAGTTTTCATACAGATTTGGACCAGCTTCTGTAAGGTGCAAGGTACTTTCAATTCACATATCACTGTATTGGAAAAGACAGGAGATACCCCGAGGATAGGGAGTGGTATCAGCAATGGCCCCTTGTCCCAGATAAACCAGGGATTATATGGTTAATCCCAGAAGGTTTTGTAAGCCTCAGGAGCACAGCTGTAGGCTGTTGAGGCTCTCTGGCTATGAAGGGAGGCCAGCACAGGTGCAGATGGGTGTGGCTGATATTAGAGTCTGCCCAGCAACAGACATGGATTGGCTGGCCGGCCTCAGTATAAAGCTGGAGGCAGCAGAGGGAGAAAGTTATCTGGGATGGGACCTGGGAAGGTCCTAGGAAGGCACCTGGGTTGGTGCTGGAAGGGAGAAGCTGTATAGGTACTGGAGGATTGTATCTGGGATGGACTGCTGGATCGACTGCCTGCCTGTTGGAAGGACTGAAGGAAGGACAGTTGGACTGGCTAAGGTAAGCTCATTGTGGGGAATGACTGTGGGAAACAGTTGTTTGGCTGCCATGCCCCTGGAGCCACCAGTGGAGGAGGCAGTTGTAGATGGGACAAGCTGACTGCCTATTGTTTGGTGGTGGGGTATTTTGAGTGAAGCCAGTGATGAGGGCAATCTGGAGGAGGCTGACCTGCCAGTGATCCCAAACAAAAGCTGCTGAAAGAGAGGAGGCCCAGTGGGTGACTGAACCCCCTTCCTCTTGCCTATCTCTGAGGCTGCTCTGTGGGGAAATTAGTTAGCCTAATGTGGGCATTGAGGTCCTTGGGGAGGCCTGGCAGGGAATTTGGCGGAACACTTGTCTTCCCTAACTTTAAGTTCTCTGTTGCAGGGGAGAATTTGGCGGAACAACCACCAGACTGCTTAGACCAGTGAGTGGTTCATAAACATTTAGAACGGGGACCCACGTTTTAGAATGACAATCTGTCGGGATCCACCAAAAGTGATGTCATTAACCTGGAAGTAATGTCATGGCAGGAAATGACATAATCAAGCAGGAAAAATTTTAACCTTTCCTATGACTTAATCAAATCTAATTAAGTTAAAAGTTTCCAATAGGTGTAAGTTTAAAAATTTATTTAAAATAAAGGACTAACCCTCCCAAGCAGTTTCTGATCTATTTTTAAAAACATTCCCCAAATACCCCAAGGTCTGTAATCCTATCCACACTTACCCCAAAGTAAGCCCCATTGACTATCATGGTTAAAAACATGTACATAGTAGTAGGGATGGAGTCAATGAGCACAAGTCGTGAGTAGATTTGCAAATCTCTGACCCGCCACCCCACCCGGGACTCGACTTGGTTGTGGGTCATAGTGTGCGCCAATTGCAACTTCTCCCCCCCAAAAAGCCTGAGTCATTTTGACTTGAACATAAGACTTGTGAAGTGAGTTGAGGTATGAGTCAGATGTGACTCAATAGAAAAAGAGAGTGCTGGTGAGGGGGTGCCCCTCCCACTCGCCATCGTTTTACACTCCCCTGATGTTGCCATCCACTCTGTAGTTAGCGATGTGCTAAAGTCCTTCCCTTCAACCACAATTTAATTTATGTAAACAAAAAAGCCCTGCTATTGTTATTTGAGCAAGTATAGCAGTGCAGTACTGAACATGATCGGTTCCATACAAACCCCAGCAATGAACACCACCACCACCCTGTTCACATCACAACTCCCGATTCCACCTTCAGAAGGAGTACCAGACATGCAGCAGACCAACAAGAACTGGGAGGTGTCCGAGTCCGAGCTCGGCAAGGTAGGAGGAATGAAGAGCGTGAGGGGACAAAAATGGCAAGTGAGAAGTTTGCATGCAGCAGCTATGAGGCTTATGACCCAGTCCTACTCAGCTCTACTCAGAGGTCTCATTGTGGTCAGTCAAATGAGGCTTCCTTCAAGGTAACAATGGAGGATAGGAGGACTGCCACACCGGAGCCACAAGGTTTGAAGAAATTCTTCTATTGCACGGAAATGCCTCCCCTTGGCTTGCCTGCCTCCTTTGCCCCCTCCCTGGGCGTATCCAGTCATTTGTTCCTGTTGCAAGAACCCCATCCCCCATCCCTTGTCCCCTCCCTTGTCCAGAGAAAAATATCAGGCCATCCATCCTTCAACCAATTGATGGTCTGTTCCTTCCAAGGTAGACAAAAGAGCCCACTCTCTCCCACGTGTCCTGGCCTCCCACTTTCTTCTGGTTCCTCCCCCTAGCCTCTTGCAGCCCGCCAAAACAAACACTGTAAGT
This sequence comes from Lerista edwardsae, assembly GCA_029204185.1. NCBI lineage: Eukaryota > Metazoa > Chordata > Lepidosauria > Squamata > Scincidae > Lerista > Lerista edwardsae. The sequence goes on from JAJKFI010000080.1 coordinate 2,902,916, forward strand.
CTTCCCTCCACCCCACAGCCCCTGCCTCCTGGCTGGAATGAACCTACCCTGTTGCTCGCACTGGCTTCTGAATCGCCCCACAAGTCTTTCGCGCAACGCAGAAGTGGTGGAAAAAGTAACATCACCTAGACACAAACCCAAGTCACAGGGACAAAACTCATGAGCCTTTTGAAACTTGAGTTTATATGAGTCTTGACACATTTCCAAGTCCTTGGTCCCAAGTCATTGACACACATAGCTGGAGTTCAGATGAGTAATTAAAAACACATGGTTTTTTGATGCAAGTTTGAGTTGCAGGATTTGAGTTGTCATCCCTGTTAAAAGTACAGGTCTGTAACATTTCCCCAAATGCAGTTATATACCATAGTAGTAACAAGTCTAAAATAATAAGAATATTATTGAAATATTGAATAAGCGGGGATTGAAATAAGCGGGGATCCTAAAATTGGCTTGGGTAGGTGGGTCCTGATCCACAACGTGAGAAACACTGGTTTAGACAAAGGAATTTGTTAAAAATGGTTGAAACTACCACCATATTCTGAAACTACCATCATATTTTAATGAAAATTAAAAGTGTATAAATTAAGCCACTACTCTTCAACACAAATCTGAAGCTCACCAGTTCCTTCCATGGCAGAGATTCAGGACAACACAGAGCAACAAGAGAGACTTCATTTATTTTGCGATGGAAAGCATGTTGTGAACTACTTTTTGTAAAAAAAAAAATGGTATGGAAATCTCTTAATAATGATTAATAACTTTCTCAAAGCAGGAAAGAAACATAATGTATTGCACTGGGATGAAAGTCACTGAGAACAATAACTATGGTTGGTGGTTGGAGTTTCATTGTCTACTGAAAAAAAACATCCGTTGTTATGCCATTAAAGGTTCTTGACTTGACAAAAACATCCTCCTCTGTTCAAGGGTCTCTGTCTTGCATCGGCAATTGCTGCCCTCCAAAAACCACATACACATAGATGCCTTTTCCTAGGTTTGAGTGCTTTGCTGAGCCATAGGCTTTTTTAAAGATAAGGTATGATAGCTGATCACTTTCTAATCACTGTATTCCCATATTTTGGTTCAGTGTCTTATTGGGATGTTTTAATTTTATAAGATGTCATTCAAGCAGAAATCTGAATAGATGAATGATATAGTGGTTCTCAAACTTTTAGCACCAGGACCCACTTTTTAGAATGACTGTCTGGGAACCACCAGAAGCGATGTCATGGCTGGAAGTGTCATCATTGTGATATCAGAGCCTGCTGCTTTCCTAAGAATGCAGCAAAATGTTTGCTTATTTTTTGGCCATTTTCCAATAGCAAAGAAACAGCTCAATCTTATACTGCGCTGGAACAGGCAGGCCAGTAGGCATGCATCCAGCGCAGTGTAGGAGGTGGCTAGAGCTCACCTCAGGGTAAGGGGAAATTTTCCCCTTACCCCGGGGTAAGCCCCAGCCAGCCTTATGGGGCTCACCTCGGATCTGTGCCAGTGAAATCACTGGCGCAAATCTGAGCGGATGGATGGTGCCCACCCAGCCCAGAGACAGGGGTTAGGATCCAGCCCTATGGCCAAATCCACACTCCACACCCCTCCCTAGGCCATCCCACCTACAGCCCCACTCACAGCCCCACTGCCTTCCCCCTATTTTGCAGGTGCAGGTGAACATGCACAGCAGCAGCCCTTATTAGGGCCATCCTGGCTGGGCACGGGGTTTAGATATGGTACTATGCCTGTCGTGCATCACTGCCCCTGTCACCCCCCTGCGCTGCCCGTTACACCCCCGGCAGGTGTAACTCTCAGTGAGGCCCTGTGTGCCGACCGAGTGCCACCAGTGCTTGACCGGTGCAAGGCTGGTGCTGCTGACGGGTGCAGCTTATGTATACACCATGGCTCAGGTATCAAAAGCCAAGGGCTGCACTCCTCCTGCCCTTCCTTCAGCAAATATTGTCCCTCAAGACTACTAACAGCGCAATCCTATGCCCCCTTTGCACTGGCCGAACGCTGTCGCAAACATGCCGTAAAGCGCATCTGCGACGTCTGTGGCACTGGACTGGCACGAGCAGCAGTGCCGGCGCTTGAGCACTGCTGCAACCAGTGGTGTCATTCAAATAATTTAGAAACAGGTACTCACTTTTGATTGGCACTTGTCAGGGTCCGCCCACCGGAAGTGACATCATAAGCCGGAAGTGATGTCGTGGCAGGAAGGGACATGAAAAAAGCCCTTTTTGAGGCCTCAGACAATTTTAAACTGACCCAACAGTTGCAACAGTATTCCACAGCACCCCCAGAACACATTAAGGAGGCCTGGCATCATGTTAAAGTGACCCAACAGTTCCAAAACCCCAGAGCAGCTCATTTTTCAGTGGCAAGGCAAGGCAAGTCTCCGCTCACTGCCTGCCTGCCTGCCTGGCTCTGAGAACATGCAGACAACTCAAACGTGCAGGAAATTCAAACACTGCAGGGGGCGGAGTCGATGAGTGGGCGGGCAAATGGGCGGGGCCATCCGTAATCCTAGAAACCGGTACTCGCATACCCCCGCGTACCCCCTGCATGACATCACTGGCTGCAACCGTCGGCAGTGCCGGCCAGTCCAGCGTCAGCATCGTTTGGTTGGTGCAGGGCCTCTGCAAGGGCGTTCCAGAGGCTTTCCGGGGGGGCATAACTGGGCGGCGCAGTGAGCGGAGACAGCGGTTGTGACACAGGATGGCCGTAGTGCCATATCCTAAAGCCCGTTCCCGGCTAGGGTGGCCCCGATTCAGGCTGCTCCTGTCCATGTTTCTCTGTGCCTGCAAAACAGCAGGTACAGATCCGAGCAGCCCCTTAGGAGCGACCAGGGCTTACGCGGGTGTAAGGGGAAAACTTCCCTTTGCCCCGCACGTTGCTGCTGCTGCCTCCTAATGGGCTTTAGGATACAGGCCTGCTATGTTGGCCTTACCAGCTTAGTATAGGATTGGGCTCTACGGCAGTTTCCGTTCCAAAAAATAGGCCTGAAATGGATCCAGCTAATCAGTTGCTTCCAAGAGTGCTCAGAGTTGCATGGCAATCACTCTTCAAGTGCCTTCCCCAGGAAAGAACTACAAACCTCCAGGACCAGGAAAGACCTTTTCCAGGGCAGTCTTGCAACTGCCTTCTTCATGGTTGCACAGATCATTCCCTCTCTTATTGAGGTGTTCACCAACTTCCTGTACCTAACCACTTAATCTCTCTCCAGCCAAAGGTTATCAGCTAAGAAAGGCAAACACGTTGTAGGCCATTTTTCTCCAGGCACCTTACCCATATCCTCAAGCTGCAATAACAGGTAGATGGTGTTCTAAATCATCAAATTCAGCTGTCAGAACAATTGCAACCAGGTCAAGGTGAATTAGAAAAGTCATGCTGGGAAAGTTTGAAGGCAAAAGGAGAAGGGGGCGGCAGAGGATGAGATGGATAGACAGTGTCACCGAAGCAATGAACATGAAATTGGGCGAACTCCAGAAGCTAGTGGAGGACAGGGAGGCCTGGCGTGCTGTGGTCCATGGGGTCGCGAAGAGTCGGACACGACTTAGCGACTGAACAGCAAGGTGAATGTGAGTAATTTTATTCTGGAAGTGTTTAATGAGTCACAGCTGAAGGTTTCTTCACTGAAAATCTTGATAACTGTATTATATGTAACCTCTGGTTATTAGAGGTAGCCTATCTCAGAATACCAGAAGCAAGGGAGTGGTAACAGGATATAGGGATCTCGTTGTCCTGAGTGCTCCAAGAGGCATCTGGTGAGTCACTATGAGATTCAGGAAGCCGGATTAGATGAGCCCTTTGGCCCCTTCTTATGTAACCATCCCTAAAAGCTCCACTGGACAACATGAGGTGGATACAATAGTGGTGGAGAAATACTGTATTGTTGCTCTCCCCAGTGCCAGCATAGAATGATCCATGCTCAGTTGGATTCACACTGAGGGCGCAATCCTAACCTGAGTTAGGCTGGCACAGTTAGGCCAGCAAAGTTTGTTCAGCACAAGGGCCACTGTAAAGCTCATTTGGACCACCCTCTGAGCCAGGGAGGATGGTGCACATCTGTGTGCTGAACTCTCTGACTCCAGGTGTGGTACAAACATACTTTATGGTGTCCCTTGTGCTGGCCAAACGTTGCTGGCCTAACTGTGCCGGCCTAACTCCTGGTTATGATTGCACTCTGGTTAGGATTTTCTCACTTGTGTTCCAGTCATCTCCCTAATCCCCAACACCTTGGAAAACCAAAGGGCCAGTCAAGCTCTGCTCAGCGGAGGAGGGTGCTTAGGAATGAACATGTCTACCACCTGATTGTTCCCTGCATCCCACAGAGCCAGGCTTTTCAACCTTTTCCCCCTCAATATCTGCTCTTCCAAACACCACCTTTTGCAGGGCACTTTTATAGGTACCACCCACTACCACCAGAGCTAACAGGTGTGCACAGGAATGAGCAGTTTATCCACTAGTGGGAACTTCTCCAATGGTTTGAGGAACAAAGGTGCAGAGCAAACCATGCGTCTTTTGAAGAGCCAGGCAAGGGGGTGGCAACAGGATATAGGGATCTCGTTGTCCTGAGTGCTCCAAGAGGCATCTGGTGTATCACTATGAGATACAGGAAGCTGGACTAGATGAGCTCTTTGGCCCCTTCTGTTCTTATGTAACCATCCTTAAAAGCTCTGCTAGACAACATGAGGTGGCTACAGCCACAATTTGCACCAGTACTCCAATTATCTTCATTTCCAGTGGGTTTAGGTTAGGTGAGGCAGTATCACATAGTCACCATGGCAATTGTGCCAAGTACCACTTAACATCCTGTGATGTGCCACTAGTAGGTATAGTATCACTGGTTGGCAAGGACTGTACAGAGCCATGCGTACATTGGCAGGAGTACCAGCCTTCAGGAATCCCACAGACTGTCAGCATCTGGGGGAGACCATTCTGAAACTGGCCCTGTAAAGGGAAATGGTCAGTGGATCACTATGAGTGTATCACTATAAACTGTAATAGGAATGGATCCACCCATGACAAGTGGGCTAGAGAATTAGCAAGACATCCCCAACAGCCTCCTGCCCAGCTGAGAAAACCAAATTTTGAGTGTGACCTGCCACATCTGTGGGGCTCACTGTCATGGCAGCCAGGAAGTCCTGAAGAGGATATTACGCTGCCTGGAAAGGGGACCATAGCATGAGACCGTAGCGTAGCTAGAGGGAGGCAACACAGTAGGTACTGCCAGTGCCGCAATGCACCATGTAAGCAGCCCCTCCCACTTGCCATTCCAGGCAATGACGGCAAATCACAGGTGCTCAGCAAAGCAAACGGTGTCTCTTGCACGCTGGCATCAGTGCCCAGCATGGCTCCAATGGCAAGTGGGAGGGGCTGTTTGCACAGCGTGTTGCGGCTCCTGCAGTACATACCATTTTGCCCCCCTCTGGCTACACTACTGGCATGAGATCTCTCAGAACGACAAGTCTGGGAGTCCTCAACACTGAATCTGAGAATATCTCCATCAGCGTACTGTAGGAGGCTGGGGAGGGGGACTAGAGATCATGGTCCACTACCTGTCCTTAACACACATGACCAGGTAATAGAGATGGTGGTAAAATTCTCCCAGTCCAGGCTTGGAAATGAACTTCAGGAGTTTTTTACAACTTATCTCCAAGGAGAGGTGAATTTACAATCCACAAACACTCTTTTCCAACTCAGATTAGAATAATTGAAAACTAGGAAGGTGGAGGAAAGTCCCCCAGGGGGACTTTGATCCAAAAGGCCCCCCGTGAGGGATTGCCATTCCCCAACAATCCATCCATCCATCCATCCATCCATCCATCCATCCATCCATCCATCCATC
>JAJKFI010000080.1:2908761-2919174 GCA_029204185.1 Lerista edwardsae
ATCCATCCATCCATCCATCCATCCATCCATCCATCCATCCATCCATCGTATTTATATACCGCTTTTTAACACAAAGTTCACAAAGCAGTTTACAGGCAAATAGTAATAATAAAGTTAAACAGCTCCCTGTCCCAAAGGGCTCACAATCTAAAAAAAAAATCCAACATTCACTCATTTCCCAGAGGATATCCCTTGAAACAGATTTTCTGAAGCAGGCAGGGAGAAATTCTCTGCTGGCTGCTACCAATGCTTTTTTCGAGGTGGGTGGGTCTGAACCACCAGAAACAGGGGAAAGTAAGGAAAAGACAAACCGATATGGGGGAACTCTGGGTTGTCTTTCCTTCCTCCTCCATTTTTCAGTGGAAGCCCATCAAAAAGCTGCTTCTTTTGGATTGGTTCAGGTGAGGAAGGGTTATTTCCAGTGTTTTGAAAAATAGCTCAATTCCACTGAGATAATCTTGTCATATTTTAAATTATGTATAGAAATCTCCTTGAGAAAGACTTTTTGAAATTGAAACATGTTGGGAATATAGAAGAATAAATAAGGACGCCAATCCTTTCAGCTGTTTCCTTGTATTCGATGGGCATCTTCTGCCAGGTGCTGTACTGAGATCAGAAGCCGCGGCTGCTAAGAGAACTCCACTGCTCCCAGTCTCGGAAACACAAGCCAGGTTGTCACCCTCATCTGTACTTGAATGGTGGCTGACAGGTATTTTGTAAAGGACCAGGAGCTGCATGTCCTAATGCAAAGCATTTTTGTGGAGGCCCCACCCTTGCAAACCCCTCCTACTCATGAGGATGAACAGCCACGGCCAAAGCAATCTGGCAGCGGCATCCCCGCCAACCGCTTCCAGGAGGATTTCAAGCCAATCAGACCCAGGAGCAGGCGTGAGAGAGGACCGTCCAATGGCAGTGCTCCAATCACTGGGCTCTCCTCACGACACCTCAGCATGGAAGATTCCATCCTGGAGTATCAGCTACAGAGTGCGGTGCCAGCTGCAGGCACTCTGCTCGCCACCTCAGGCACAGTGCCCACATTAGCCAAATTGCCCTAAGGCTGGCCCTGTTACAGATCAACCTGTCAACAGCAGCAGTACCAGGTGAGGGGATGAAATTCAACAGGGTGACTCCAGGCAGCCTGATATGTGGAGGGAAGACTCAAAGAAGAGACAAACATTAAATTCAGGGTAGCATTCAGTTGTTTCTTGACGTAGAATTTTAATCATTGGGATGTGGAGTTTTATTTATTTATTTATTTATTTATTTATTTAGCACACAGTTCTGTTCATAGATAATGATGGGAAAATTCAAGCTGTATTCACTGCAAAACTAGTCATGACCAGTTTTTTTTTTTATTCCAGTTGGCACACAACCCAGATTTCTTAGTAATCTCCTCCAATTCAGCACCTCACATCTGCTGGATGAACTCATAAACTGGCTTTTTGCTGAGAAGAGCAAAAAGAGCCTAGGATGCTGCTTTTCCTACCTCTCATCTGTCTGCTTTTAATCACAAGTTTAGGTTTTCAATTAGGCAATACATGTCACCATTAACTTTTATGCAACTCACTGTCATTTTTATCCACCATGCCACAAAAACACGTTCAATAGGTGGTTCCAAAGTACACTATTGATTCTCATAATCAAGGTCCCATTAAGACTGGGATTGCCTGTGGGAGACTTCGGCTGCTGGCTCAGAGCTGTTTCACATTCACACTATCTGGGGCTGGACTTAATGTATATGATCCAGAGAGTGGCCTACCTGGTGGGCACAAGGCTAGGTTCAAACAAGGGATGGATATTCAAGTCATTGCAACTTGAGTCATGAAAACATTGGTTTTTATACTACTCGTATTACCTAGAGTCATGGATGTCACTGACTCAGACCCAATTCGAGACTTGAGGCCAGTAACTCATCTTGAATTTGATTTGTGTCTGTATGCTTGCTTGCTTTTTTTCCTGTTGCTTCTGCGTTGCTCTGAAAGAACTCGTGGGCAATCTGGTAGCTGTCCTTCAGACTGACAGCAGAAGCAGACATGGTAGGAGGAGGGTAGGTTGTTCCAGGAGGCAGGACGGGGGGGGGGTTTGAGGGATGTTTTTGCTGAAGGACTTGACTCCTTTCTCGAAATGGGACTCGAGTAAAAATGACTCGAAATTTCCATGCGTCTAATAGTGACAGGTGGACACTATGACTTGCAAGATGAGTTGTGGGATCACTGACTTGTGACTCCACTTGTGACTCGAGTTTAGTGGCTTTGGCATATCCCTGGTACAAACCAGAAAGAGCCAGGGCAAGTCAAGTGCTGTGGGCTGTTGAGCAGCAAGGCATGGCAAGTGTCCTCAGGAGCCTGCTCTCCTCCCAGAAGAGGAGGCTTAGAACCCAGAAGGCAACCAGGCTGGATGAGTAGAACCAGGACGGAGGGAGGGAACAGTGAAGGCCAGGCAAATATAAAAAGAGGGCCAGGGATGAGAAAGGGCTGGCTGAGGGCTGTAGACCAGTCTTTCTCAACCAGTGCTATTCTGGTTGTGGTCATGTCTGGTGGTACGCACAGGAACCCCAGACCCCTGACTGGCAGTGCGACCAGCAATGCAACGTGACAAGCAGCAGTAGGAGGCTCGGCTGGGTAGGCATCACTGTAGTGTGCGCTTTTCAACTCGCTCAGGAAACCCCTTCCATCCACACTGACAGCACAATCCTAAGCTGTGGTGGAATAGTGAGGCTGGCGGGCCTGAGCTATATCCAGCGCAGCTTTGGTGCACTGGGAAGCCTCCCCAGGGCAAGGGCACAAACGCCTCCCCAGGGCAAGGGCACGTTTGTGCCCTTGCCCTAGAAGAGGCTCCAGCCTCCCCTATGGCTTCCTTGGTTCTGTGCCTGCTAAATAGCAGAAGGAGGCTGCACGGCTCAAATCGGGGCCACGCAGCCGGGACAGAGGTTTGGATGTGGCCTACCACTCACATTCCATTTCCGCCCCACTCCCCGGACTGGCACGTCTACTAGCCCGCCCACCTCTGCCCAGTTCCTCCTGCCCGCCTCCCCACGCCCAGAACCGCTCCTGCTCCTACGTTGGTGCTAGTGACATTGGGCTGACGCAAGAATGTTGCGTTGGCCCAACATCAGGGTTGCGCCCTGAGCCTCTTACTTGTGTTTGTGGCATTGAATCTGGCCTCCCAGTCTCGAACTGGTAATGACAACATTGCCAGTTACTTCGGGTGGTACTTCCAATAAATGGGCCATGCAAAGTGGTGCAGAGTGGGACAATCATTGAGAAATGCTGCTGTAGGACTCATCACTTCTGCCTCACGAATGAATGAAACAACCACACATGAGGGGAATGAGCTGAACTCAATTTGCTCATTCTGAAGGCTGTTGCCTTCAGGGTTTGCTCTTCACCTGAATTAGTTGCCATGTTTTAATCTCACTTTAGGATGCACTTTTTTCCCCCAATAAGGCCGAAGTCCACGGCAATGTTCTTTCTTCACAACACCTTCTTTCTAATTAAGAAGAGACGTCATTAATCTTTTGAACTTACTTACAAATCTAAGAGGGAAAGTGGCTGTCATAAAACTGTCTAAAGGCAACTTATCAGGCCCTTCCCTCCATTTAAGTCTTGACAACTTGAATAATAAGCAGTCCTTTATAATAAGCAGTCCTTTGAAAATAAGAAATCAGAAGCTGAGAGACCTGGTAGAGCAGATAGGATCCTTGTGTGCAGTGCCGCAGTGGGTCAAGGAGTGGGTCAAATTTGTCAAGACTAAGCCCTCGGATAGCGCCTTCCTCTGGCAGGGAGAGTGCACTGCGGAATACAAAAGAGCTGCTTGTGTTTCTTAAGAACTTCTAAATGGTCGGGGTTCTCAACTCAACATTCAACTAGCTGCAAGCAAAAGTGGGAAGCTGACCTGGGCTTCCAAGTTAGGCAATACAAAAAAAGAAACCAAGCATAAAGCCAAGGAGACGCATCTAATAATGGGTGAAAGGAAATTTGTTTTGTGTTCATTAGTTTTGCTTATAATTTGTATGTGGAGTCCGGGAGACTGTACTAAAAGAATTGAATTTAATCACAGTGCTACAAATACAACACTACCAGATGCACCAGAAAACAAGCGTGAAGGCTTCCAGATCATCACCATTGACTGGCTAAAAGTTCATGTGCCTTACCTCATTACTTTCTGGGTCCTAGTGGCTTTTTCGGCTCTAATTGGTAAGTAAAGATGACTTATGGATAGCAATATCTACTCATTAATGAACTATCCTAACAAAATTTGTTTATATTGAAAGACTATTGAGATCCTTGTTTTTCTTGTTGTCTGAGTAAATTAGTCATTATTCCTTCTGACATTACAAACTATCACAATGAGGGGAACATCCTCTAGATGCATCTGATGTAGCAAGCTCTGATCCACTAACTTACAGCATAATTCTTACCAATTTTCCAGCACTGAAGCAGCTGTGCAGCCGGTGGGGGGGGGCAGTCATGGAGGTCTCCTCAAAGCAAGAGAACATTTGCCCCCTTACTTCAGCATTGCATTGCAGCTGCACCGGTGCTGGAAAGTTGCTTAGGACTGGACTGCTGATTTCACATTTTTCAGTCTCTACCATTTGGACTCTTTTATTTCACAGCAACAGACTAATGTAGCTGACCCTTTGGAATCCCTAGGATAATTTCTGCAAATAATTCTAGCTTTACCGTTGGAAATCATTTGCATCCCACGGGCAAGTTACAACACTTCAAAAGAGGCCACCTGGAGACGTTGAATTAAAGGAGCAATCCTAAGCAACTGTCCAACACAGACATAGCATGTGCTGCATCCTGCAGTGGAGTAGTAGTCACGGAGGCCGCCCCAAGGTAATATTTATTCCCTTGCCTCAGAGCTGCATTGCCCTTACCCCAGTGCTGGAAAGTTGTTAGGATTGTGCCCTAACTCATTTTAAATGGGATGGTGCAGAAGACGGAACAGGCCCTTAATAAGTGGAACAGATGCAGAAAGGCAGTAGGATGTGCTACAGACACACAAGAACATTTTAGACCTGAAACTGTTCCAATGTTATGGAACAGCAGTCCGAACCCATTCAACCTTTTCTGATGGGAAAGAGTTAAAGAAAGCATACTATTGGAAAAGGGTCAGGTAAAAAGGTTGTTCTCTTGTGTTTCCAGCAGATCTCACTTTTTTGGGCTTAAATTCATTTAATTTATTAAGGGCTTCTTCTGTTCCATTCTATATTTTATGCCATTAAAAAATTCTGCATGAGAAAGAGAGATTTCTGACTGAGAATGGATGATTTGCTTTCATGGGGTGGGGTCAGCCCTGGATTAACAATTTAGCAAAATGAATACAATCTTAGGGCATCAATGCAAGGGGGGCACCCTAGAGTTTTTTTCCATTGCCAGATTTACCATGGTACAAAACATACCCAGTTAGCCAAAACAAAGTCTGGAAAAAGAAGGAAGAAGCACTGAATCCAAAATGTATTTTTTATTTTTTTCCTGAATTCTGTTGTAAAGCACCAAATGGCTTAAGAAAATGCAAGAATACAATACCATTCAATCTATATTGGTATCCAGTTTAGAGGCATTTTTCTCTGCTATGACTATAAACTTTACATAATTCAGCCCTGGGTGGGGTACCTGGTAGATACTTACCGGGGGAGGGAGAGAACCTGGAGATGAATTTGCTAAAAACTCTCTGACTGATACATTACTAGAGCTAAAACTGCATGGATTTGGGGGTGGATGGTGGGTTTAATTTAATTTTTCAAAAAAAGAATGATGGTAATATAATATAGTAATGATGGTATGGTGATTATAACAAGCCTGCATTGTGGCCCAGCCTGACCTCATTTGCCATTGTGGTGAAAAAGGTGCTCTAAAAGAAGCCATCTAGGGAAGGAGACATGCGTGGGAAGGCGTTTCTTTGGCCAGGCAAACATTTTCTGCGTCTCTGCAGTTTCTGTGCTTAGTGTAGCCATTTTGGTGGCTCTGCAGCTAGAAGGAAAGTGCCTCTGGCTCTGCCTCTTGCAGGATCTTCTCCCGCCCTGGAATTTTGCCACCTCTTCCAGATGACTTGTACTTTCTAAAGAGCTAGGCTACCCCACAGCTTGCGGACCATTGGGGAGCTCTGTAGTGACTGGATTCTTTTCTGAATGTCTGTCTGCCATTTTGACTGTCCCAAATATTAACAGTGCACTCCTAGACATGTCCACTCAGGAATAAGTCCAATTTTGTCCCAGGAAAGTGTGCATAGGATTGCAGCCTAACTCAAGTATAGGGAGTTCCTGACTTAAGGGCATCCAATTTAAGTGTAGCCACGTTGCGCTTTCACGCTAGAGCAGTCTGTCCACTGTGATGTTTTTGTGCACCTGCTGGTTGGTGATGGGGAAAGAGTTTCTGCATTTTGGAGACACAGAACTGGTGTAGAGCTACAGTTCCTCTCTAATACAAATGCGAATGGTTATCAGCCCAATCCTAAGAAGCGCCGACATAGTAAGGCCAGCATAGCAGGGCCATATCCTAAGCCCAGCAGGAGGCAGCAGCAGCTCAGCGCAGTGCAAGGGAGGTTTTCCACTTGCACCCGAGTAAGTCCCAGCCAGCCATATGGGGCTCCTCGGATCTGCGCCTGCTGTTTTGCAGGCGCAGGTCCATGTGCACAGCAGTGGCCCAAATCAGGGCTTGGGGACAGACTGGGGACAGGGTTTAGGATTTGGCACTACGGGTGTCGTGCGTCACTGCTCCTGTCGCCGCCCACTGCGCCGCCCAGTTATATCCCCGGCACACCTCTGGAATGCCCCCGGAGAGGCCCTTCGCCGACCGAGTGCCGCCGACGCTTGACCAGCAGTCGACCGGCACTGCTAATGGGCGCAGTGGTGCCCCTGCACTGACGCTGCTGCTTGTGCCGGTCCAGCACCCGACGCTTTTGATTACCCCAACATGTTTTTCTTTATTCACATTTTTAAATCCCACTTCCTCTAAGGAGCTCAGGGTGGTGTATGTATTTCCTCCTCTCCTTTTCTCCTCACAACAACCCTGTGAGGTGGGTGAGGCTGAGAGATGGTGACTGGCTCAAGGTCACCTCGGAAGCTGCATGGCAGAGCAAGGATTTCACGCGGGATTTTCCAGGTCTAAATTCAACTCCCAAACAACGATTCCATCCCTGGTTTTTGCTGCAGTTGCACAGGTATTGCTGTGCGTTCTTCAAAGGTTGAAACATATTTGTTTTACCTCCAGTAGTATATTCTTTGGGGACTATATAATATTGTATAAGCTCAATGTATCTCTTCATAAGGGCGAAATTTCGTTCCATGTCATTCCAGTTAAATTTTCTCCAGTTTAATAGCTGAGGTTTACCAATGTGCTAACAAATGACTTTGTGATCTGGCAAATGTTTTCTTTTTCAGCCTTTTATTTTAAAAAATAGTAACAATAGTTATTTCGAATGCATCACATTCTTTGCAAATATTTCCTGAAGAACCACCCCCTGTCTCACAGCATTCCATTGCTCTGAACCATGCCAGAACGGGAAGGTGCCCTGTTCAAATAGGCTAAGAATCCCCCATGTGCAGGCTGCAACTTTTCATGTTCTTGGGCCAAAGAATATGATAAGGCCGTGAGGAGGAGAGCTGTGCCAGATATTTTATACAAAACATTTTTGGGCACAAAGGACAAAACACTTCCCTTTTGCACACCTGTCTGCTGGTGTTGGCCGCTTAAACAATGGGATTCAGAGAAAGGTCAAAAGGTTGAAAATGCATTGTAATGGGGTAGTTGAAAGCGGATCATGTCCTGGGCACATGACAATCCATTGGAAACAAGTAACAGTGACGGAGATCCTTTTACTTGTCAGTGGCATATGGCAACAGAGCAGAGGAGGAGAAACCAATGTTCTGAACAGCATAGTCTCTCATTTTTACGTTTAAAATTAAAGCATGGCATAACATTTATTATAGGAGGCATACGATGTCCCCTGCCTGCGACAGGGAGAGGATTTCCTAAGGCCAGGCTCTTTTTTGTGGGGAGCACTCAGAGAGGACAGGGTGCAGGAGGAGTATGTTCTGAACCCCAGTTCAAAATAAGCCTACTGAAGAGAGGCCTGCCTCAGATTGGGACCCTCGTTTAAGCAGGTGGGCTCATCTGAATAACTGTGCCATCTCTTTCTTTTATTTGGAGAGAATGTGCTTAGATGTTCTCGTGAGCCATAGCTGACGCAGATTTCAATGTATGGGCAGCCCAGTCCTGAGCTGCACGGCTGCCTGAGCAAGCACTGGTAGCCGGGTGACTACCACCGCATCCTGCGGCAGCCACAGCAGGCTCCATGGGAGAAGGGGACATGTGGCTCTCTAGGGTTTCAGACAGGTATTCTTTTCTACCCCAGCTGCAGATGCCCGGGATTGGAACGAGGACCTTCTGTGTGTTAAGTCTACCACTGAGTCTCAGCCCTCCACTATAAGTTATATGCAGTGCAGGACCAGAAAGTACTCCTGCAACAGAAAGTATGCTGGCTGCTGAAATAGAAAAAAAATGACTGGTATAAGGTGTGGAATAAGATTTAGCCAGATTAGCTGAATACTGTTAAAGATTCTGACAGAATAATAAATAATAAATATGGTCATATCTTGGGACATGTCCAACATTTTGTAAATCTCCTTGGAATGACTTTTTACAAGCAGATGATATATTTTGATAGGGAAAAATTAAATAAACTTTAACAACATTAACCTTACTTTCAAATTTAACCTTCGCCAGCGACTTTCAGGTGGGATGCGGCACCTGTGGGACAGTAGAGGCTTTCTGCCACTTAAATGACATCCAGAGCCAGCACTGTGCTCACAGCCTCTAGCATTGGAGTCTACATTTTCTTTTACTTAGTTTAGGCTGGAATCTTATGTAGCTGACCTGGGAGTCAGTCCCATTGAAATCAATGGGGCTTAGTCTGGCACTTTATAATGGATGGTTATTTTATGGATAGCATGGTTTTTCCCCCTCCTCTTTGTTTGAGGACTCAGAAAACTCTTGTACTTGTATGAGAGAGAGAGAGAGAGAGAGAGAGAGATGTGAACACACAATTCCTTAATTCTGGTTGGCATTTGCTATACAGAGCCAGGAAGATCCAACAAGGCATGGTACCAGAACTGAAGGACAAGTATCATAACAATGAGGGACACTGAGATCACAGGAACACAGGCTCCTAATAGGGATTACTGGCCTCAAAACGCACAGCTTACTGGGGTGCTGTGACTCCCCGAGCAAGAATGCAGTGACGACACATGGCATTATGTCATGTGACATCTGGAAGCGATGAGAGCAAATGCCCATGCTCAGTCATGGCTGGGGCGAAATCTCCCAAGCCATGGTGGTGAGCACCCAGGCGGCGGGTACTCCCATCAGGAAATGACAGGAGCAAGCACCTGCGATTGCAGCAACAGCTAAAGCAAAATTGCTGATAGGCTGCTGAGAGGGCTCATGTGCACCAGCCAATCACTTCCCTAGCCGGAAGCAACTGGAGTGCACACGTGCTCTCAATAGCCAGTCAGGCGATTGTGCCCCAGCTGCTGCTACGAGGTGCCCGCACAATGGTTTCCCACCTGAGGAAGCCATTGTAGCTTACACACTGGTGCCCACTTCCAATTGGCACTCAAGGCTCTTGCTCTGTCTGGCCTCAGGGCAGAGCCTGGGATTAAATGTGTTTGGCTTCGGGTCTCCAGGGTGCATAGAAGATCTCAAGAACAGGACCAGTGTCTCAAGAGCATTTGTCACTTGAGAATGTAATTCATTTAAATTCATGTCAGACTCTATAAAGACAGAAACAAACAAACAAACAAACCACAGGGACCCAAAAGTGTTAAAGTAAAATACCAGTTAATCCTCCATTTTTTAAATTAGACATGGCCTTTCTTATTAATTTTTCAGAATAGCTGAAGGACTGGGGTGGAGAGAGAAGGGCTTCTACATTTCAGAGGTAAAACGTTACCAAGTTCAGCCAAATGACAGTACTGCAAGTTTTTAGGTGTGGCCTTAAATCTTTGTTTCCTGAAAACTAATGCTACTTTAACCTCTGTAGCATTTGCACAGATACACTCAGAGCAAATCCCTGTGGCCTGGCATGTGTCCTTTTTCACCACAAGCATTAATGCTGGGTCTCTACACCCAAATAAAAATAAATATTTGTGTTCTGAATACTTTGTCCACTAGGTGGAAGCAGGTACTGCATGTTGTACAAAAGCCAAACTGTAGGGAATGTGGCTGATCTACAGTATTTCTTCTTTAAAATAAACACTAAACCTTTAAAATAAACAATAAACCTTTTACTTGCCCTGGAATCTTTTTCTTGATTGTGCTAGATGGAACGGCGGGTAGTACTCTAAAATCCTCCAGCATATTCTCTCTCTCTCTCTCTCTCTCTCTCTCTCTCTCTCTCTCTCTCTCT
>JAJKFI010000080.1:2922629-2959372 GCA_029204185.1 Lerista edwardsae
AGAGAGAGAGAGAGAGAGAGAGAGAGAGAGAGAGAGAGAGAGAGAGACTACATTCTTGAGCAGTAGGTAGGTGTGGGTGTCTGCAGGGCCACCCTATTCATGAAGTAGCCCAATTGAAGCAGGCCCCTCAAGCAGCTGACCCACTTCTATCCATCCTCCATCAGGGGCGATCCTGGATGGGTTGGCACCTGGGGAGCACACCTCCAGGGGTGCGCCAACCAGTTGGTGACACCCCTTATCCAGTAGTGGGATCTGCAAATGAAAACGTGGAACGCTGGGCGGGACTTACGCAGGACTTACGCGCGATTGGCTGCCCGTCCGCTCCGTTCCAACGCCCCGCCCTGCTCACTGCACGGGCTGCCCTGGCCTCGGAGGGGGCGCCTGCTTGCCCGGGGGGAAGGTGCCCCCTCCGAGGCCAGGGCAGCCCGTGCAGTGAGCGGGGGGGCGTCGGAATGGAGCGGACAGGCTGCCAATCAAACGGTAGTCCCGCCTAAGTCCCGCCCAGCGTTCCACTTCTTCATTTGCAGATCCCACTACTGCCCCTATCCCCCAGCAGCCTTGTGTGGCTTCTCAGAGTGACACAGCTACAAAGTTCCACTTGACCCTTCTCGGAGGGGTGGGCAGTGCTTCATAGTTATGCCGGGTTGCTCTGGAGAAGTAGCCGAGGAAGCCAAGGAGCTTTGTGCTCCTACATGGTGGGGGGGCAGGGTTGGGGCGGTGGCGGGTGATGTCGCAGCCCTCCAGTCCAGTGCCTGGGGCACTTACACCCCTTGTCCCCCTCCGGGTCTGCCACCAATCCTCCTCCCCACACTCCCTGGATCAGTTGGGGGGGGGCAAAGTGAAAGCATGGGGCAAAAGAGATCTGTAGGCTAGGGTGTTGGGGGAACAGAGTGGCTCATTGCTGGGTAAGGGGCAGCATTTGGCATACTGCCTCAGGTGGTGAAAGGTTTTGGAACAGCTCTTCTGTGGGTATGCATGTGTGAAGGGCTGCTTAAGATATATCTGTAGCTGTTCCCCCCTTAAAATCCCTCTCAGTTGATTTTGGTCCTGTAGGTGTATCATTTTCCTTGCAGGTAGAAATGTAGCTGGGGAAAGATAATTTTGTGCAGAAAAATGGCAGCTGTGAAAGGGACTAACTATTCCCTACTTGCTGTGGTCCTCTACTCAATATTTGCCCCCCCCCTCACCTCATGTGAAGCAGGAGGGCAGAGAGGGCAGCTTTGCAAAAACAAGAAAGGACTTGGGGAATGCTAGTTTTAGAAGAGGTTTTTGGAGACCATCTAGTCTGGCCCCCTGCTCGATGCTGCCTGGAGCCAGTTTCAATGGCCAGTTGCACAGTCTCATGCAGGCTGGTCAATGGAATGGTGAGGCTCGGCCAGATACTTAACTGCTGTTTTTAGCTCCTCCAGTTTTTAGCTGAGTACCTACTTGCACTCCTCTCCCATTCTTCAATGCAGGATTGTTTGGGGGGGCAAAGTAGAATGTTTCAACCTTAACCTTCCCTTGGCAAATTTTTTTCTACACTGTGAAGTTGGAGAAATACCATAATCTAGCAGGGAATGCGTCCTTGTGAAGTTAATTGTGAGTCAGTGAGGATTTAGAAGTAGCCAGTAGGCAAGTCTGGAGAGCACCCTGAGGCCAAGCCATTGAGAGGAATTTTATCAGAGAAGTTTCTTTTGGGCCCCCTCCCTTCAAATGGCTCCTTTTGGCTATCAGGCCCCCTTTTTGACCCTGGGCTCAGGCACAATGTATCCCTGCTCCCCCCTCTCAAAGTCCTGCCCTGAGGCATCAGGTGGGGGTGAGGGAGAATTCTCATATCAGATACAGGTAGATTTGTGGTGGATAGAGAACGGAATGTCCTCTTGGGGCATGCAAGCCTCATCCACCATAAATGCATCAATGGGTGTGTGACAGTGAGGAGCAAAGAATAGTTAAAGCAATTATGCAGAGGCTTAGAGCCAGAATGAAGCACATTCAAAATGGGATATATGAAGCCACCTTATGGATAGTCAGACAACCAAGGTCCATCTAGTGTAGTCTTGTCTCTACACTAACTGACAGTGACCTTGCCAGAGTTTCACAGAGGGCCTACCTAGTGATGCCAGGGACTGAGCCTGACTTCCCCTGCATGCAGAGCATGTATTTTACCCTGAGTATTCACCCTCGGTGACCCTTCTCTATATGTGAGGGGAGGGGTGAATTAGCTGTCAACCCAGAGAGAGACCTGCATGGTGTGAGGTTTAGGTATGCCATATTCCTCATGTAAAATGTGAAATTAATTGTTCAATGAAGGTGTTTAACTCCTCTGCATAATGTTGCTTCATAGGGACATGGTGGCGCTGCGGGTTAAACCGCTGCGGCTGAGCTTGCTGACTGGAAGGTTGGCAGTTGAAGTCTGTGCAACAGAGTGAGCTCCCATTGCTTGTCCCAGCTCCTGCCAATCTAGCAGTTCAAAAGCATGTAAAAATACAAGTAGATAAATAGATACTACTTCAGTGGGAAGGTTACAATGTTCCGTGAGCCTTGGCCATATGACCACGGAAACTTATCCTCGTACAAATGCTGGCTCTTTGGCTTAGAAACAGAGATGAGCACTGCCCCCTATGGTTGGTCACGACTAGGGGAAACCTTTAAGGCCCACTGAACTCAACAGGACTTACTTCTGAGTAGGCTTGTGCTGCTATAAGTTTAAATAGAAATAAATGTAAATTAAAGTCCTTGTTCTTTCTATTTACTCCGCAGAGTGTCTTAAGTGCTTGGCATTTAATTAATCAATTCTGCTGCCTTTTTTACTTGGAATTTCTTCAATGTCTTAACAGTTCTGTACTTTTACCCTATTGTTGCATAGGAGTAGAATTCAACAGAGACACTACAGTAGTTAGTAATGGGAGCATTCGCTACAAGTATCCTGAAGAGCTTAAGAGCGCAATCCTAAACTGGAGTAAGGCTGGCATAAGCTAAGCCAGCAAAGTTTGGCCAGCACAAGTGCCACCATAAAGTGTGTTTGGACTATTCTCGGAGTCACGGAGGATGGCTCACGTCTGTGAGCTGGCCTCTCTGACTCCAAAAGTGGTCCAAACATATTTTATGGTGGCTCTTGTGCTGGCCAAACTTTGCTGGCTTAACTTATGCCGGCCTAACTCGGGTTAGGATTGCGCCCTAAAAGAAGTTGGGTAGCTTTAGTAAGCCCTTTTCCTTACCAGTTACAGGCATGCCCTGGTATCCACTGGGGTTCGGTTCCAGACCCCACCGTGGATACCTGAAACCATGGATACTGGGGACACCTTTTTAAAGATGGGGGAACATCAGTGGTTTTGCTGCAACAAGGTAAAAAAGAAGGTTCATTTGCTGAATTTCTGTTGGTCAACATCAAACTGTTGTTAAAGACACAGGAACACTGACAGAAAGAAAGCTGACAACTGTAGTTACAAAAGTCTTCTGAGGACAACACCGCAGGCATTCAGATGAGTAGCCCATGTCTCAATAGATTAGTTTGGCCTAATGACATTGCTACTAATCAATTTTGGAAACATGTTGCCTTCATCCTGGTTAGCAGTGACAGTCACAGCATGGAAAATGAATCACAGCATTCAATCAATCAATCACTAGTATTTATATACTGCTTTTCAACACAAAGTTCACAAAGCGGTTTACAGGCAAATAATAACATTAAAATTAAATGGCTCCCTGTCCCAAAAGGACTCACAAGCTAAAAGAATTGAGATCACCACCAGCAACAGCCATGAGAAAGACACTGTGCTGGGGTGAAGAGGGACAATTGCTCTCCCCCTGCTAAATATAAGAGGACACCACTTGGAAAAGTGCCTCTTGCCCAGTTAGCAGGGCATTAGGCTGCAAGGCACAGTAGTGTGCACTGTAAAGTATATGGTGCTTTTGTTGCAAAACCAATAAAGGACTCGTAAAATGTTTTATAGAGGCAGTTCTCCTGTATGTTTGGGGCAGTCCTCATGTACCTTTAGGAAGATGTTATCAGATTCAGGGTTTGTGGAAGTAGCTGGAATACTTCTATAAACTCATCAGGTTAAAGGTTTTGAAGGCTATAAGACTTGTTTTCCCACATAAAGCCCATCATTTGCATGACTTCATTCACCTGAGTTCAAATTGGTTTTCCATGTAACTTTTCTGATAGTTGAATCCTGCATTAGATAACTGTAGGGTGGCTTCCCCTAGACTTGGTTGACAAAAGAAATCGGCCAGCACATAATCACATACACCAAGCACAGCTGCATTGGCACTGAAATCTGTCTGCTGAGGGACGTCCATGCAAAGCTGGAAAAAAAGCAGCACCAATGGAAGTCAGATGCAACATTGAGGTGTGATGTGGAAGGATGAGGAGCAGTTGATGAATATATACCAAATCCAAATCACCCTTCAGACAAGCTCCAAAGTGGTGAATGGTTGGAGGGAATGACTGTTGCTGTACTGCTTATTTCTGGAGCAGGGTGTGTGTGTGTGTGTTTACCACAGCAGTGTATGGTTATTGGCCCTGCCCTCACGTCTGTTCAGTCACCCTGGTGGCACTTCTCTGGCTGCTGGATTTGGGATTGGATTGGCATGATGATCCTTGGATGATGGACTAACACCAGATTGATGTCATACTGACATCAGGGTGCTGCTCCCTGAACAATGGGCTGTTGGGGTTTCCATGGATGCTGAGAGCGTTACTGGGAGGGCTGCGCTGGTGAGGTGTGGCCTGGACAGACTTAGAATACAGCAGTTGTTGTGCTGGCAGAGCATCCAAATAATATATGTTACCTAAAGGTCCCTGAGATCCCTTTTATCTGTTCCACTGCCATCAGAAGTATGTATGTCTGGTGGAGGGCAACAGAATTTTCTCTGTGGTGGTGCCCAGTTTATGGAAGATCAGTTCCCCCTTGCTAAAAGGTGGAGGGTACCCCAAGGCTGCCACTCCCCCTGTATCCTTCCACTGACACAAGCTGCATCACTCACTTCATGGATGGGCCATTAGGTCTCAACACGGGGTAGTGCATTCGTAACAAATAATCCTCACAGGACATGGATTCAATCCAAGATTATTGTAGGAATGGACACGAAACTCTGCCTGCAGGCAGGGATTCTACCCCAATGAGATGCAGAGGGGGATTCTGCACCTTGGGAATGAGCCCTTGGGAGGATATAAATCACAGTCTCTTGAGTGTGTTGTCACAATGCCCACATGGTGTTTAGAAGTGGCAACAACTGGTTTGTGTTCCTTTAATCAGATTCCCCTCATGGCTGTGCGGTGCAGTCTCAGCATATTTACTGGGAAGTGTGTTCTGTTGAGCTCTGTGAGGCTTCTTGGTAGGTATGCGTAGGATTGGGTTGTCGATCAGATAACAGGTCAGGTAGTTGTGTCTGCAAAGAGTCGCTTTGATCTGCCCACTGAGATGCAATTGCATGTTCAGGGATTTGAGTATTTTCCCCTCTGGTCTTGATCATTTGAGGGATAATGTGTCTTTACAGAGTGGAGGCATAAGACTAAACATGCTTTGAATTTTACAATGCTGAAATTCAGCATTGTCCTGATAAGTTTACTGACTGCTGTAAGTATTGCATTCCCTTTTTGAATGCAAATGCTGAAGAATCTCTAGCAAAGGACGCCATCTCTTTCACCATGGCTCCAGGTCTTACATTTAACTGGGCCTCCAGGCTATACAATTATACAACTGTACTATACAACTATACAAGTTATATAGAATTCACTGATACAAGATGTAGTAGCTACCAGGGGTTTAGATGGATCTAAAAGAGGATTAAACAAGTACATAGAGGACAAGTATATCCTCTTAAATGACTAATAAATGATTTTAACATCTCTTAATAAATAAGAGGTCTTTATTTACCTCTTAAATGATTAATAGGCATGATGGCTATTCCACAGTTTATGTAAAAACAGTAATTGTTTTTTGAATTGTGGTTATTCATATTGGCCTGCCTGCTTCTTTTTAGAACATTTCCCTTCCTGTTGAAGTCAGTCCTAGGGCTCAATTCAAGCCAACTTTCTGGTGCTGATGCAGCTGCGATGCAGTCCTGAGGAAAGGGAGCAAATGCTCTCTTACCTGGAGGCCTCTGCAACTCCCTCCCACTGCAGCACACACCCCATTGGCAAAGCTGCAACAGCACTGGAAAGTTAGATAGGATTGGGGCCCAGTCACTGTTTTCCCCTTATGTTTAAGTTGCCTGCTACTCTCTTTTATATCCTTGTAAGAAACAAGGGTGTGGTGGACTGAGGCATAGCACGTTTGTATCTATGTGTCCAATATGACCCCAGCACGTCATAGCAGAATCCAGGTTCAACAGTTTCTTCCCCCTCCCTCCCCCCACATCCAGAGGATGCTGGATGGGAAAAGTAGGATCACACATTTGTGTTAATCCTGCCTTCCTTTACAGTTTAATTGGGTCTTATGCTTTTCATGTCTGTTGTAAGGCATTTTGAACACCTCGTGTCAGAGGGGAAAGGTGACATAAGTATTTTAAATAAATAACCAAGCCAAAACAATTCAGAAGAGCAAGAAAGATGGCTATAGAGAAGCTTTCTAAGACAAACTCATTATAACTTTGAAGCCATTCTATGAGATTGTCAAATGTACCCTGGGCCCCCCTTTGCGGGCTTGGCATCCATGGATTTGAGCATCTGGTTCAGATGGCCTCCCAGCCAGGACTGGAAGTAGCTTCCAGTCACATCCGGGAGATGTTCTGAGGCTGGGGACATCACCGCCTGGATGCGACCAGATGCCACAGGAGAGAGCCAGAAGTGACTTCCAGTTGCATCCGGGAGGCCTTCTGAAGATGCTGGAAGGCCAGTACAACCTCTGGAGAGCTGTGAGTGACCCTGCCTCATTGCAGATTATCCACTGACTTTGGTATCTGCAGGGGGTCATGGAACCCATCTCCTGCGGATACTGAGGGCCCATTCATTTTCCAGAAGAATAAGGAAGAGAAAAAGGAGGAATTGTGAGTGAAAATGCTAATTTGCACTGACCTGATAAACCTGTTCTGCCCTGTGTCTCTTTAGGATTGTGCCCAAATGTGTTGCTTTGCAAAACTCAAATGTATCTTGGGCAAGTCACAAATAAGAGCACAAAAACCAACTGGAATGAAAAGAATGCTGCCAACAAGAAAAATACACTGAACTCTTTATTCAACCTGCCTCAATGAGTCAAGTGCATGAATCTTGTCAGAAAGAAGTTTCATGAAAGTGGGGCTGAGGTTCCTGTGAGAGAAGGAAGTCCTTAGATATCCTGTTTCAACTCAAGTTAAAACACAGCATTTGGAATGTACCCCAGAACCAGACTGGGAGCCAGTGAATATCTTTAATACTGGAGTCATCTGTTTGTTGAGGTCCATACACATTAACAATCTGGCCATCAGGTTCTGCTCCACCTGAAGTTTTCAGATATACTTCAGAAGCATCCCTGTCACTGCCGTTGTTCAGCCTGATTGTTGATGCAGCATGGATGATGAGGGCCTGGTCCTGGTCATCTTTCTTCAAGTAGAGGTGCAACTGGTGCACCAACAGTGCTTGATGGACGGCATCACAGCCTATAGAGTCCACTTGTGCCTCCATTAGCAAAGCTTGATCTAAAGGCATTCCCAGGTGGCAAAGCTGATCCTTGAGGGGGAATGCAACTTCCTCCAGAACAGGCAGACTTGCATAGTCTGATAAAACATTAACCAACAGCACCTCTTCTTATCTGGACTGAGCTTCAGTCTAGTTCCTCCTGATGCTTTTTTTCCTGAAAGGAGCATGGGATGATTGTCTTGGGAAATGTATTTTTCAAATGTGTGTATCCCCTCAACATGTTTCAGAAAGCAAATATAATATGTGGGTATTTGTGTTCCTAAGTGAGCTTATGTATCATTCAAATACTGCTATTGCTGCTGCTGCTGCTGCTGCTGCTGCTGCTGCTGCTGCTGCTACTACTACTACTACTACTAATAATAATAATAATAATAATAATAATAATAATAATAATAATAATAATTTTAAGTTCACTCAACAGAATCATTAGAAAAGAAGGTACAACTTGTGAAACTGTGCCTTGCTTAATGACAGGTGGGCTATTATCAGCTGCCATGTAAATAATTAGGAAAAGAATCAATAACTACAGAGAGAAGAGAAACCAGTGAAGTATTGAGCATTACTGCAGGAGGACCCTGATCCAAGTGAAACCTGTGTCATCAACCAACGTGTCCTGTATTTCGTTGTCTGCTAATGCAGATCCTGGGTAATTTTTGACAAGCTGTATAATAGAAGTGGAATATAGCACAATGTTGCCAGTACAACGCTTCTGTAAGTAGGTTGACTAGAAGGCAGATACTGACAACCCGCACACTCAGTGGTTACCAGGCACGTGCTGTGACAGTGTGCTTGGTGAGGCACATAGCACCATGGACCCCAGTGACCCAGAAATGTTACAGCACTTCCAGGTCACTCAGGGACTCTGAACATGACCAGAATCTCGTTCTAGTCACGTCCGGAGCATTTCTGAGGCCCGTGGAGGCCACGCATGACCTCCATGAGCCTCAGAAACACCCCTGGAGGTTTTTAAACACCACTTCTGGTTTTAACTGAAAACCAGCAGTGGTATTTAAACACCTCTGGGGGGCTTGCTGAAGCCTGTGGAGGCTGCACAGTGCTTCTGAAGGCCTCCGAAATGCTCTGGGCACAACTGGAGAACATATCTGGTTGTGTTTGGGATTGAGGTTCAGGAACTCAGATGCAACATAGCTTCCCCTGACCACACATCCCTGGTGGTTACATAGGCACCACAGCAAGGTATTACAATAGCCCCCCCCCCTCGGTATCCACAAGTAAGAATAATAGATGGTGTTAGAAGGTAATGTAACACTTTTTATTGAAGGTTTTCGGAAATGAAACTCAAAATGGCTGTTGCCAAACCTCTTCATACAGGGTTATACAGATGGCTACTGTACCTGGAATGCCTCAGCAGTCTAATAGCTGAGCCAGTGTGATCCCCAATTCCCAAAGGTTTTAGCACCACAACCCATTTCATCAGCCGCATCAGTCAGGTAGCACCCCAGAATGCCTTGCCAGCACTGACCCACAATACTGGCTCAGGACCCACTGGTGGTTCACAACCCACAGTTTGCGAACTGCTGAGTTGAGCTTTGGAGGGAGAAGATGCAGATAGCTCGACAGGAAATTCTGTTGTTGAATGTTGGCAAAGTTGGCAAACTAGGCCCTTTCCCCCTCACTTGTGCCAGTGAGGGAAATGAATTTTGTTCTTCTTGTAGCTTTCACCAGAGGCATAGGGATGGTGCCGTAGGGGAGGGGGAGGTGAGCATGGCGGGTGCTGTCTGTGGCAGGGTGCAGCAGCACTAAAAACCTGTGTGCTCCCCCCCCCCGGTGTTCCTTTGCACTTGGATCACTCCTGAATGGAGCTATTACGGGGGTAGGGAGGTGTGGCCGGGTGATGCAGGGGGTGGGGCAGCCACACTGGAGGGCACAGTGATGTCACCCCATCCCAGGAACACTGCGAGCCGAGAATGGCTCTGACTTTCACACCATTGAGACCTCTTTGGGGAAAGCTGTTTAATTCTGTTAGATGTGTCAAAAAGTAACTGGTTGTGGGACTAATTCTCTGAGGGCCAAATCCTATCTTCCAGCACTTTTGTTACCAGTGTAGTAGAATGCCAGAAATTCTTGCAAATGAGACTGTGTGTTTCCTGCTATTCAGGCCAACAACTCACTAACAGTTCTGGTTGACCTTTGGAATAAGAAAATGGCCAGGGCTATAGATGAGATTGCTCCAGAACAACTTCTTCCTCACTGCAGAGCAAAGGTGGCTCCCTGGCTTTCTGGGGAACTGCATGCTATGAAATGACTTGGTAGACACTTAGAGCAACTATGGCAGAAAACTCATGATGAGTCTAACCAAGCGGTCTCCAAACCGTGTTCCACTCTGTACAGAGAAAGCCATCCCTGTTCTGGCTAGCACTGACCATTCCGTCACACTTCTAGTGCCACGTGCGCTGCCCAGAGAGACACTTTGGGCAGTTACGTCTATCGTCACTCGTCCCAGCAGGCTGTTCACCCTGATTTCCTGGAATACATGCTTTCCGGGAAGCACAAGTAACATTAGAAGCGGCAGCATGACAGACTGTACAGAGCAGCTTACAGCAGGGATGGCGTTCCCCGTACACTGGATCTGGCCTGAAGGCTGGACTAACCAACTATGGGTTAAGCCCATCTTTTTTCTCAGCCACCATTGAATCTACAAAGAGCTGCCCAGCTGAACTGTTCAGGATTGGGCTTCCTCTGTCTGCCCCCCCCCCAACAGTGGATGAAGGTGCCTTGGAAGCTCACTATGATGGCTCACAGTGACTAATTTGCTAAGCACTTGCGGATAACATTGCTTGCATCCATCACCACTTAAGACATCACATTGACAGTTCCACATGATGTTCCCTCTGTCAATTTAGTGTTAAGGATTCTTTCTCTAAAATCAAAAGCTGAGGATGTGGGCTGGATCATCTGAAGTGTGAGATCATTGGTGTGCCCACTTGATTAGTTACTGTATGTCTGGCATGGCTTATTCAATTGGCCTGGGAGGGACTGGCAGAGTGGTTTGGGAGGTGCTGAATTTATCTGAAGGAGGAGGAGCTGCCTCCAGCTTTGAAGAGGAAAAAACCCTCCCTATATCCCATGCTACCATCAGTTTCTTATCTCCTGTTTCTGGGCAAGGTATGGGAGTCAGCATCTCAGCTACAGAGCTTTCTGCATGAGACGAATTATTATCTCTACCATTTTCAACCTGTTTTAGGCTTGGTTCTGGGACAGTAACAGTTTTGGTTACCCTGGTAAACAAGCTATGCCAGGGAATAGGCAGGGCTAGTGCATCATGTGGACTCCTCAGCAGCTTTCAACACCACTGATCATAATGGCTTTCTGGGTTGGTGGGTTGGTTGGCTGGGACTTAGAGGCTTTATGGTGACAGATTCCAGAAGGTGATATTTGGGGACTCCTACTCAGTACCCTGGTCTTTACCTTTTGTGGGGTGCCACACATTTTTATCTTGATCCCCATGTCATTCCACATCTAACAAAATATTTGGAAGAGATAGTCTAGAATTTTGGAGTCAGGTGTCATCAATATACGGATGAGACCAGGCAGTGTCTGTATCATAAGCCCTGGGAGGCTGTGGATGCCTGAGTGCTGCCTGGAAACATTTCAATTTAATGTCTGAAATTAAACCCAGACAAAACAGAGGTCCTCTTGGTTCTGAGAACTATAATGCAGGTATTGCACTATCAGCCTATTCTGAATGGGGTTGCATTCCCTCTGAAGGAGGAGGTTTGTAGTTTGGGAGTCCTCCTGGATTCTTAACTGCTCCTAGATAATCAGGTCATGGTGGTGGACAAAAGGACATTTGCCCAACTGCAGCCTTACTCATGTCAATCACACCATGCATTAGGGCAGCATTTCTAAAACGGTGGGTCATTACCAGATTTCTGGTGGGTCCAACAGAGCTTCCAATGAAAACAAGAGTGATGGAAAGATCAGATAACTAATTGCCTCAGCTGAGAACCTGAAGTGTTGGTGCATCTTTTTTTTTCTGGTGTGTTTTTCCCCAAGGCCATCACTGCAGGTAGTCGGGGCAGGTGACGGCTGGGTCACATAACTAAGCCTCGAGGCTTTTCATGAGGGCTGCCTCGTCATGCGAAATGGAACGAGTTTTATTCAAATTAAATAAATAAATAAATATTACTTACAAAAAATTCTAGACGACCTTATTTTAAAAAGTCTCGTAAAGCTAGGTGGGCAGAGCGCCCTTTTCAAAAGCGGGTCCCAGTGCTGACACATTCGAATCAATAGGGGAGGCACGGCGGCTGCAGCAGGGGTTGGATCTGGCAGTGGTGGCGTGCGCTGGTTTCTATCCTCCCCCTAGGTGGCCTCCCTACCCCACTCCCTCTTTGGGTTTGCACCAGCTAAAAAGCTGATGCAGGTCCAGCAGACCCATTGCAAAGCGGGATTCTGACAGGGGTGTAAGAGGATTTAAATCCCCTCTCCTCTCCAAAGCCTCCCCCCCAGATACAGTGTATCCAGTGATGTCATGCAGGGGGTACGCGGGGGTACGCAAGTACCGGTTTCTAGGATTACAGCTGGTCCCGCCCATTCACCCGCCCACTCGTCAACTCCGCCCTCTGCAACGTTTGAATTTCCTGCATGTTTGAGTTGCCTGCATGTTCTCAGAGCCAGGCAGGCAGGCAGGCAGCGAGCGGAGCCTTTCCTTTCCTTGCCACTGAAAAATGAGTTGCTCTGGGGTTTTAACAGGATGCCAGGCCTCCTTAACATGTTCTGGGGGTGCTGTGGAATACTGTTGCAACTGATGGGTCAGTTTAAAATCATCTGAGGCCTCAAAAAGGGCTTTTTTCATGTCACTTCCTGCCACGACATCACTTCTGGCTTATGACGTCACTTCCGGTGGGCGGGTCCCGACACGTGCCAATCAAAAGTGAGTACCTGTTCTTAAATCATTTAGATGACACCACTGAGTGTATCCATTTTTGGCATGGCTGCACCAGTGGGAGGGGGAAGGACAGGACTGGGCTGAAAAGCAGACGTACAAGTGAGGGGGGCCTGACCAGTCTCTGTGGTTCATTGTTTGAATTCCTTTTGAACTCTTCCAGCCTGGCTAGAAGTGAACCAAGGCGGGAGAAGAATGGCAGAAATGGGGAGGGGGCGCGGCTTCCCTCATCTGCATGTCCTTTTTGGTATTAAAATTGGGGGCCCTGGCCCTGCTTCCTACAAAGATAGGGCAAATAACATGATTAAAAAATGAAGTAGTTCTCTGTGCAAGCACTGAGTCATCGCATCACAACATTTACTAGGCAGACTTTGTTGTATGGGGTGGTTTGCCATTGCCTTCACCAGTCAACTTTTACCTTCCACCCCAATAAACTGGGCGCTCATTTTGCTGGCCTTGGAAGGATGGAAGGTTGCAGTGGCGTGGCTGCCTATGGGACAGGGCACAGCGCCCCAGGTGCCATCCTCAGGGGGGAGGTCACCTCTGAACCCCAAATTTTGAAAATCGCGAGTTTATTATTATTATTATTATTATTATTATTATTATTAATAATAATAATAATAATAATAATAATAATAATAATAATAATAATAATAATAAGATTTTTATCCCGCCTTTATGCCCGAAGGCACTGTTATGGAATACAACAGAATAATGCCATTGGATATATATCATTGGACACAGAATTTCACCTGTAATTCAATGGAAAAAAATGAGTGTTATAACTGTATGGCAAAAGTTATGGCCAAAAGATTAAAAACCAAAAATAAAACTTCTTTTGTAAAAATTGCAGTTTTAAAAAATGTGGCTTTAAGGAATAATACTATCAAGCTGTATACCGTTGGATGTGGAATTTCACCAGGAATTCAATGGAAAACCCCAGTGTGTACTATCTTTATTCTAGCAAAAGTTATGACAAAACAAACCCAAAATACAAGTATCTTATGCAGGGGTGTCAAACATACAGCCTGTGGGCATGCATGATGAGTCCACAAATTTTGTTGGGGGTGTGTGTGTCAACAATTTATGGGCCCCAGGTGCAAAAGCTCCGCCATTGGAAGGGGGAGTCAACCTTGAGCCGGCTACCTGACTTGCATCAGGATCGAACTCAGGTTGTGGGGAGAGCTTTGATTAAACAAATGTAATTGCTCACAGTTTGTCCAGTATAGATCCTTTTGTTTAATGTACCTCAGGATCATAAAATTTTACCTTCTTCACGGAAGAGGACAATAACCTTTGCAAACTATCCTGTCTCATTATCTACATATCAGCAAAGAACATAAATGTTCTTTCTGTCGTCACGGTCCCCTACATGACATTGTTCTCAAGCTAAAGGTTAGCAGAGAATTGAGCGTGGATTGTTTCCTTCTTGACTGAAAATTCTGCTATTCTATAACTTGCATTTCTATTTTTATTGATCAAAAGAGATCTGTTTGCAGAGCAACAGGATGAAATGTAAATTTGGTCATAAACCCCTGGAGCGTGATGGTGGGTGGCTACACGTCAGGTGTAAACGTTTTGCTTTTCCTGTTCAGGTGCTGTTTCTCTTATGAGTTATATATAGATGTATTCTCCTGCAGGAACAGCAGGATTCTATATGATTTCTAATTATAAACTGACAATTCACCCAAAAATTAAATATTGCACACTCCCAATTCAGTACTTGCTTTTAAACAGCTATTTCTGTTCCAGTACCCCACATGACAGCCTCATTTCTGTAACATAGTCCAGTTGCTATGGGGCCAGATAGTCCTCTTTCAGGAAGGAACTGTGGTGCCATGACCATGAAAGCCCTCTCCTCAGATGGTAGGAAAATGTGGAGATGGATGTCTGATGTTGATTGAAATAGTTGGGTAGATGAACCTTTATATATTGGTGTCCCGGAGCTGGACAGCCCAATCCTAAACTGCTTGGCTCCCATAGGGGATCCCAGGGTCTCGTACTGCCACCAGGGTCTCTCGGGAGGACATTTGTCCCTTTCCTCCAGGGAAAGCCTCACAATGGGATTCCTCGATTGAGGGCTAATTCGCTGGCAGTGACTCAAGCAGTCCCGTGTCAGGTTGCTTGGCCTGAGGCAGGGGATAGGATCCGGCAGTGGAAGCCACTGCCAGGCCCCACCCCCTACATGGGCCCACTCCTCTCCTCCCCCACCTAGTTTCAATCCCTTCCTGCCTCTCCCCCACCCCAAAGCACTCACTAGGTGTCAGCACTGTTGGAGTGCTGCCAGCCTATCCGGTTGGCACTGAGGCCGGGCACACACTAGCGCCAGCCCAGTGCCGGCATTCCCCCCTCTCCAGGTGTCATGAATGTGCTTTATGGCATATTCGCAACATGTTTCACTGGTGGTACACATGTATCACCTACCCTTATCCCTTTAAAACCAACACTTTGAATTGGGCTCAGAAACAAATTGGTAACTGAGGAAGATAACCTTAGAGGAAAATGCTTCCTGTGCTTTGCCCCGCTCAAAACTTTGGCAACTGCATTCTTAACTCATTGAAGTTCCCAAGCACTTTTCAAAGGCCCTTCAATGATTTTAGCCTGATCACATAAAACAACAATAGGGTGGTTATCTCTGCTGAGTGAAAACAACAAGTCCTTTGAGGGAAAAGTCACCTTTGAATGACTCAGCTAGGAACACCCTGGAATTCTGAATCTTGATTGCACAAGCAGAAAGACACCATAGCAGCAGCTTTACACTCATTGTAAAGTAGTAATGATCCACCTGGCACCAGTCAAAAGCAAGGGCAGTATCATTGTCCACACTCCTGGTTCACTGGTCAAACACTCCCAGGAAGTCCGAAATGCAGGGTCCCAATTTGTTTTTGTGTGTCCTACTATCTCAAGTCTCGTAATACCACCACAGGAGAGAGCAGGGCACAGTTCCCGGGCAAATAAGCTGAACATGGAGTACAAGTTCTTGCACACATTCACCTGACTGGCCAAACACATCACACCAGTGGGAGTATGTCCTCCCAATAGCTGCCGCCACCCCTCTAACAGCCAGTCCATCAGCCAAGGGGAAGCTGAAGTCCTATGAGCTAACACCTAGCTCCTGCAGGCTCTGAGCTCCCCAAATTCCAGGGAATCAAGACTCAAGACTCTGGTTCATTCCAGGAGAAGACTGAGGGCCCAGTCCTAAGCATCCCTAGCACCCAGGGCTACAGTGGCCGAAATGGCTATCACTGTATCCTAATGGGGCCTGGGAAGCAGTTGGCAGTCTCCTTGGGATAAGGGAACAAATGTTCCCTTACCCTGTGTCAACCTACCGTGGCCCCAATGGGTCTCCTTGGATCTGCACCCACTTTTGAATGGGCACAAAACTGAGGAAACCCATGTTGGTTCCTGGCTTGGGAGGGGGCATAGAATATGGCAGCAGAACCTGCTGCTGTCTTCACCCCCTCCTGAGCCCTGTCTGCCCTCCCTCTGCCACGTTCTGCCCCTTCCCCAGCTTGCCCCCACGCCGAAAAGGCTCACTGCTGGTCGGCCGTGTAACGTACCCCTGGAGGCTCCAGCAATGCAATGAAGCCCAGTGCCAGTGCCAGCTCTGGCTTCAGCACTGGCCCAGTGTTACCAGAATGCCT
This sequence comes from Lerista edwardsae, assembly GCA_029204185.1. Classification (NCBI taxonomy): domain Eukaryota; kingdom Metazoa; phylum Chordata; class Lepidosauria; order Squamata; family Scincidae; genus Lerista; species Lerista edwardsae. The sequence continues at coordinate 2,938,786 of JAJKFI010000080.1, forward strand.
TACAATACCAGACCCAGCATTAAGGCTAGAGAATGTGGGGTAGCCCGATATGATGGGGCTGTGAGTGGCCTCGACCAGACCTAGATGAATCCAGTTCTTTTGTGCTCACAGACACAAACCTGTAATAACAGAATGGTTGTCTAAGAAAAGAATTAAGGTTACATGATAGTTTGAAAGGCATTTAGGTATTTCGCAGCACAATCCTAACCGGGCGTTGTGCTGGCACAGCGCTCCTGCCCAGGACCAGCGCTGTCACAAGCATGCTGTAAGGCGCCTCTGGGTGGCTGACTCGGTCACTGGGTGGGTGCAGGCAGCAGTACGAGCTCATGGGTGCCACTGCCCCCCTCAGCTGCACTGGTTGAGCACCGGCTTAGCTCTGTCAGTGCAAGGCTGCCCCGAGGGTGTGCCAGAGGCGGGCAGGAGGCGTAATGGGGCAGCACCATGGGTAGAGATGGGGCAGAGAGAGGACACAACCATTTAGCCATATCTAAAACACACACACCCCATCCTCGGCCTGGGCAGCCCCAATTCGGGCCACTCCTGGCCATGTGAATTGCGCCTGCTCTTTCTCAGGTGCAGATCCAAGCAGCCCCACAGGGCTGGCTGGGACTTATCCCAGGGCACAGGGAAAATATCCCCTTGCCCTGCCCTGTGCCACTGCTGCCTCCTAACTTGGTTAAGCTGCAGCATGGGTGATCCAGCCTGCCTATTCCAGCACAGGTTAGGATTGCACCCTCAGAGAATAAATACATTACACACACAATGCTAAACAATAAAGCTAAGCTCCTAGGCTCCCTAATGTTCACCAGCCTTTCCAACTTCTGAGCATAAGCAAAGGTAGCTCTTCTACCTGTCACATCACCCTAACCACCCATCCACCCCACTGTGTTTCCTGGTCTAATCTAGCCGGCCTGTCTCTCACCTGTACCAAGAACTCTGTCTTTTCAGACTGCCTTGTTGAGGGGGCTGGAGGTAGGACTGCCACCTTTTGCTTTGATCTGGCAGGGGTTTCTTCAAAAGGAGCCTGGCATGCAGAAATTAAGCTGGTGATGTGAAAAAGCTTCTCCAATTTAATTTCTGCACAGATACAGAGTCAGAAAAAAGGTGCAACCAAGGTGGAGATGACAATAGATAGCAGAAGGATTAAGAACCCATATGGAAGTCATTTTCAGGAAGATCCAACTTCCCTCTCGAAACTTAGAACCCTCTAAGAAATGCTGTGCAAACACATGGACATTGCAAGAGTTACAAACTCTTATTATAAACATACCCCACCTCACAGGGATGTGAAATTTTTTGAGGGCCTTAAATATGGCAGGTATATATGGTGTGGGGTGAGGCACTGAAACACTATCATCAAGTACCAACAAGCTCTAAGCCATTTTGTCTGCCGGTTTTGTCCTCAGCGGTTCTCTACAGAGCAAAGTTACAGCCGCAGCAGCACATCCCAAGAACTTCAATGAAACCATCTCCGCCAAGAATCACACGTTGCCAGGGCGGACCTAAAGGGCCTGCCACTGGGGTCACATCCTGCTGCCTGCCGCCCCCCACCCCAAAGTAATTGTGGTGACATCATCACGTCACCGCAATTCCTTCTCCTCCCCCTGATCTACACCAGCCCAGCATGTAGATTAGATCATTTTCTCTACACCACCGCCTATGCCACCCCAGCTCTTTGTGATGATTTCTCACCTTTGTAACCAGTGCTCCTCAAAGGAGTTCAGGACAGGAACACCAGGCTATCCCATTTCATGCATCCGACCACTTTGCAAGGTAGGTGGGCACTGAGTAGGCCTTTGTTTCCCTTTGTGATAGTGCGTCTACACTTACTGCAGAAAAGGATTTCTTGCAAACAAAACTTCAGTCTTGAAGAACAATGGCAATGAAATAAACAACTGCACAAAATTAACTCAGTTAAAACAAGGAAGACAAAATATAAGAAAAGAAACTTATTAACTGAGGTTATGAATGAATGACCTTGTGAATGAATGAATGAACTGAGGTTATGAATGAACTGGTTCAAGCCAATAATTCTAAGGTTAAAGATTCCTACAAACATCCTGATAGCAAGGGAAGAAAGGTTATAATAATGAGATTTCTAACTGGAGCGAAAGATCAACATGGAGTTTGAGCAACATGGCCAAGTTTGTCCGTAATCACCAGAATTACCACTAATGATGTTGCCCCAATCTGGGTCCAGGAGCAACAGATGTACCATTATGCTGCTCAGACTTTATAATCAAAAATCACAAATTAAAGACTCACAATGTTGATTATTGCTCGAGCAACGTAAAATAAACCAAAATTGGTTTTGATGTTCAGACCCATGTCACAGCTGCATCTATAACAATCTTGGTCCCGAAATGATTAAAATATCTTATTACAGGTCCAGCCTTTTAATATACTGATTGTTGATCCAGGGGTTAGACTCAGCAGGGATGGCCACTGCAAATGAGAATCCTTGGAGAAGGGGGAAAAACACATCCCTTAAAAACTGTGGTTCAAAAACTGCTTTTCTCACAGAGAGCAGAATAGAGACACAGACAGGAATGCAGTCTCCTATACAGTTAGAAATTCAAATGATCCCCTCCCTTCACCCTGATTTGCTGAAGAATGGAATGTAGAAGTAATTAAACACTTTTACATTCCATTGTTCAGTGAGTCCTGGCAAAGGGAGGGGGTCATTTGCATTTCTAATTGTATAGGAGACTACATTCCAGTTTGTGTCTCTATTCTGCTCTCTGTGAGAAAAGCAGTTTTTGAACTGCAATTTTTAAAGCGACATGTTTTCTTATTTTTTAATGGCTTTTATTATTGCATGTTTTTGTTTCACTGGGGAGTCCCATAACCCCAGTGGATACCAAGGTACTACCTGTATTATCAACTGGATGACTGTCAGTTTTACTCCATTTACAATTCTATTTTGGCAATTCTATTTCCATTGTATGGGATTGTGAAAGTTATTTCAGGCAGAGTCTAGCCTTTTGCTATGGCTCACTCCATAGATTGGCAAATTGCATCTTATGCCATAAAATCTGCATATCTCCAGTTTGAAATGCAATTGCTGGTGGGGAGGGATGCTAATTGACTAGGGAAGTGGTGTGAAGTGATGCCCTTTTAAGCCTTTCTCCATACTGCTTTCCGAACCTAGATGGCATGACTTGGCATAAAGGCAGCTTCCTTTGGCCCTGTGCTTATTTGCACCTGCTGGGGTGTGTATAGAACCCATTTCTGATATGGGAACTTGTATTTCTCTCCATGAAGCAACTTGCAGTTTGAGGAGGGCAATTTAGGTTGAAGAAACAATTTAGACTGAAGAAATGCTAAAATAAGCAGCCCCTCACTGCTGCCTTTTCAAAGCAAGCAATTCGCTTTGGTTTACATGTGCTCAGATATGTCAGTGGTCAGGAACACCTGTAATATTTGGAGGTACATTTTAGGTCTCTTATTTCCAGGGAGAAGCATACCAATGCCCTCATATTTAGGCTTTTCCAGTAACTGGGATGATTTGTACTAGTGCCACGTGCTGCTCTTCAAACCAGTTCAGACACTGTACTTTGTCAAAAATGCAGTGACAAGAGTATTATTTAGGCCAGAGGTGGCACCATATGTGGGACATTGCAGACTGTGGCCCCATGTCCCAAGCAAATGGGTTATTTAAACCAAGCGGATTTTTAAGCTGCCCCCTTTGCAAACAGGTGCTGCAGGAGTTGTGGCAGCATAGAGCAACCAATAGCCTGCAGGCCAAATCCAGCCTGCCACCCAAGGTCATCTGGTCCACACAGAGTTTGGACTTGGGGTGGCGCTTTGCCTCCCACTGAATTTGCTGCAGTGCAGACAGGGACTGGCAGAGCTGCCTGCCCAGGCGCATGGAGCTTCTGGGAGCTCAGCAACCCCAAAGTTTGGCAATGATGTAATGACATTGCCCCTTTGCTGAAAAGGTTGCTGACCCCTGATATACAGTAGATACACACGATAACATAGTCAAGCAGTGACTCTCTAAGTTCTTAATTCTATGTGAAACTCAGAGTTAATAAAATCACCAACTCTACTTATTTGTCCTTTTAGCAGCTAGTTTTCCCTTGTAGTTAATAGAGGAGGAGGAGGAGGTAATGAGAGGGAGGAGCAGGACAATTAGCTGTTCAGTAGAAAGAGAAGCAGAAGGAGAAAGGTGGTCAGCAGCTCATATGTGTTTGCCTACAGTTCCGTCATCCAGTTTACTCTGTCTATTTCATGAGGGGCTTTCAGAATTCTTAGTAGACTTCACTTCACCATACATTGATGTACAATGTGTGTACATGCAAATGGAGAGGGTAATGGTGTCAAGCCTGAGGCATGCCGGCAATGGCTACATCTTCCTCTCAGAAGGCCAAACAAAAGGGAGGTAAGAGGGGAGGAGCTTGTGCAGCCATTTGAGCTATGCATACTCTGGCTGCTCAGGATGTGATCAGCTTTCAAGTGGCCCCACCCATCTTTTCTAGAGGGCAGTCTGGCCTCCTGCCAGGGCTCAGTAAGAATGCTTTGCTCTTTGGCCATTGGGGGGAGTTTCTCCATCTCCTTTGCACTCTTGGAAGGGATGAGGTGTTTAGCAAGTTTGGTTCAATGCAGAATAGGGATTTGGAGTAGGCTATATGGTGCACATCCTAAGGAAGTAGATTGGGCAGGGAAGTCCAGAACCAATGTCCAGAAACTCCTCAGCTTGGGGGTGCTGGCTGGAAGCCCCTTGTCCAAGGCTTGTAAAGTCAAAGGCTGCTCAGCTTGAGGGAGGTGGTCCCTCAAGCTGAGAATGCAGGCATCCCCTAGTGCCCCTCATGGATACATCGGTTCCCCATCGGTTCCCCTCGTGCCCCTCATGGATACAGAAGCCGCAAATACAGGGGAACCCTACATAAAAAGCAACCCGCACTCCCTCCTGTGCCCATTACCTTAATGTTCGTTTAGCAGCATTTGAAGCACAGATGTTTCTTGCTTAACCAAACAGCATTCTTGCTTCACAGAATAATGCAATGTGAAGGCAACCAGCCTGCAGGGAGCAGACTAACAGGGAGCAAACTAACATAACATTACTATACTGTGGCGGTCCTACCATTATGTTTGGGGGGTAATTGCCCCCAGGCAGCACCCATCAAGTGCTGAAAGCATTCTGACAGCATCAGAACTACTTCCAGTAATACCACTTCCAATAATACTTCATTTTTGTAGGGTGCATGCAGGCCACAGATGTGACTGCGTTAAGAGGAAGCAGAACAGTTCCTAGGGCAGCTCATTCTAGTCAGTCAGTCATCAGTCCTTTATTGGTATACAAACATACATAAATGCAACAATAGGTACAGATGTAGCCCCAGCATAAGCCCCAATTTTCCCATTATATTTACCCAATATAAGTCATAGGCTAACATCAGTTATTGTTTCTTACCTCTACTTGCCATCATCTGCTGCAGATAAACCACTACCTTCTCTGTTATTCCCTTGATAGAATCATTCAGTAGATATTGTATTTTAGCAGCATCAGAGTATACCTTCTTATCTGCTAAAATGGGATGAAGATATTTAACTCTGGCTTTATCATATAAGGGACAGTACGCGGAAGAGTTTCAGTGCATCCCTGATTACAAGGGCAGCACTTGAGGGAGTTAAGTTGTCCCCTTAAATCTGCCAAATAGATGGTAAGACATAAAACCTAGCCAAAATAAAAACTTGGGACTCCTCAGGGGCTCTTCCTAGCCCTGCTAGCACAATCAGAGCAAGCAGGATGTTGGACATGGGCTTGGGAAAGCCTCCTGCTTTGGCCAAGGGCTTAGGCAGTCTGAGTCCTGCAATTAGCCTTCTGTTTTATTGTTAGGGATTTCCCCATTTGTGGCCCATGAAGAGGAAGTGAAGTATAGTTACATACACATTGGTAGGTCTTGGATGTAAGCAAGATTAAGTTGTTTAATCAAAATTAGATTAGGTTCTTACGGTCTTATGATTACTTCAAAAAGTGAGGACCTTGAACCTATGACCTGGGCTATTCTGTTTTCATGGACTTTGGTAGCAAACCTGTTCACACTGATGTGGGAGTAAGCCCAACTGAATATACTGTGATTTAATTCTGAGTAGACATGCATAGGATTGTGCTGTAAGTCACTTCAGAGTCTGCCTTAGGGGGAAAAAAGCATATTTATAGCACTGAGGGCGCATCTCTAACCTGGAGTTAGGGCAGCACAGTTTGGCTGGCACAAGGGACACCGTAAAGTATGTTTGGACCACTCTCTGAGTCAGAGAGGCCAGCATACTGATGTGCGCCATCCTCCCTGAATCTGAGAGTGGTCCAAACGCACTTTTACCATGTAAAATGGCCTTTGTGCCAGCCAAACTTTGCTAGCCTAACTGTGCTGGCCTAACTCCAGGTTAGGATTGTGCCCTCAGTGGGGTTTTGAATTACTTGCTTTGCAAACTTTATAAAATGATGCCACAGAAAACTGAACTGTGGAACCTTATGCAACACTGTGGAACTGTGCAACACTTATTACAAGTGACCTCGGAGGGCTTTCTTCCTTAGGCTTCAAATCTTTGCTGGGGTTGAGAATAAAACTGCCAATATTATTGTGCCATTGTACAAATTGATGGTAAGGCCACATCTAGAGTATTGCATACAGTTCTGGTCACCACATCTCAAAAAGGGCATAGTTGAGCTGGAAGAGGTGCAGAAGAGAGCGACAAAAATGATTAAGGGGCTGGGGCACCTCCCTTATGAAGAAAGACTGCAGCATTTGAGACTCTTCAGTTTGGAAAAAAGGCGCCTGAGCGGGGACATGACTGAGACATACAAAATTATGCACGGGAGGGATTGAGTCAATAGAGGGATGTTCTTTTCCCTCACAATACCAGAACCAGGGGACATCCACTGAAATTGAGTGTTGGGAGAGTTAAAACAAATAAACGGAAATATTTTTTTACCCAGCAAGTAATTAATATATGGAACTCCTTGCCACAGGAGGTGGTGATGGCATCTGGCCTAGATGCCTTTAAAAGGGGACTGGACAGAATTCTGGAGGAAAAGTCCATCATGAGCTATAGGCCATAATGGGTTGGGCAACCTCCTTACATTAATGGTAGGCTACTTCAGAATGCCAGGTGCAAGGAAGTGGCCACAGGATGCAAGCATCTTGTTGTCTACTGAACTCCCTTAGATACCTAGTGGGCCACTATGAGATACAGGAAGCTGGAGTAGATGGGCCTTTGGCCTGATCCAGCAGGGCTCTTCTTATGTTCTTATGGTGTTCTAAGAACTCTCCATGCACCTACTCATGGAAAGTTTGGATTTCTGTTAGCATTATAGTCAGGTCTCATGTAAAGTTGCCAGTTATCCTGTGTGATGATCAAGTGATGTAAGTACATAGCTGAACTAAAACGGTGCAGTATCCAAGTGAAGTTTTCAGTGACAAAATACAAATGGCCTTTCTGTCACTGTCTCAGATTGTTACCCTATTGTTATTGCCCTTATTTCACTAGTTTAATCTAACTGTGGAATCAGTTTAAAACCTATTAGGTATTAAAAGAAAACAGGGTTGGTTTTCTTACAAGCCAAGCCTATGCATGCTTGCAAGCACCACTGTGTTCAATGGTTAGAATTGCAGCCTTAATGAAGTGTTTTAATTGCTTAAAGATGCAGTCCTAACCAACTTTCCAGCACTGACAAAGCTGTGCCATTGGGGCATGTACTGCATGCTGCAGTGGGGGGGGGGGGAGGCAGTCACGGAGGCCTCCTCAAGATAAGGGAATGTTTGCTCTCTTACCTCAGAGCTACATTGCCCTTATGCCAGTGATGGAAAGTTGGTTAGGATTGTGGCCACAATTTCAGAAAAGTCTGGTTTTTACTTTTCTGGAATACCAACTCCTCTGCATGTGAATGCAGAGATCCCTGTCCTTGCCTGGGACTTCTAGGAAGCTTTGAAGCAGCATGTGAAAGGCCTACACTCAGTCCCACCTTCTTGGCTCCTCACAAAGAAAGAATGGAGGGTTTGGTGGTGGGACTCAACAAGGGGATCTTATTGTTGCTAGTCTGGCCATGAGTGAATGTGTGTGCTCACATATCCTCCAATATTGCAAGCATGAAAAGAGGAATGCTCTTGTCTTGCTATATGCCTTCCTTCATTATGACCCTCAAGGGTCACTGTGCATTGCCATCAGCCTTTCTCATGTTTCTATGCAATGCACTCGTTTCCTGTATAATAACCTCTCTTAAAACAACTTGATAGCAAATAAGGCAGTGTTCCCCCAATCTGGGAATCATGACCCCACCTCCCAGGACAACTGGAAACACTCAATTTCCCTTTAAGGGGCGGGGTGATCCGCAGTGATGGCAGGACGGCAGTGATGGCACTTCCAGGGTCACACCACCATTGAGAAAAAAGAGGGTTCCCGCTTAACAGGAGGTGCACTGTCCCTCTGGAGGGCGTAGGGGCCGCTCAGCCTCCTCTGCCAGCCTCCTCGCACCTCAGAATGACTCTGATACAATTGCGACGCTCTTCCAATGTGCGGGGTCTGACCAGGGGCCCCCCTCACCCAGGATCCCAGCCAGGAGGCTTTCCCACGGAGGCGGCAGCAGCGTCCCCACCTTGCTGGCGGGATAGGACACACGAAGGGCAGGCCAGGCCCAGGGGGGTCTTGCCCCCACATTCTGATGGTCGAAGAGACGGCAGCTGTGGCAGCAGGCCCAGCAGCGGAGCACCAGCAACAGGCACAGGCACCCTTCCCGCAACAGGCACCACAGACACCCTTCCCCCATCCGCTGCACTGTAGTTGGGTGGGTCCAGCTGCAATCGAGGGAGAAGTCCCGTTGGGCGACTGATGCCTGGAGCAGGAGAAGTGAAGCCACGGTCAGCAGACTTCAGACTTGCTTGAAAACAACGAAAGCTCAAAACTACCAGAAGAGCTGTAGGAGGCAATGTTTCCTGCAGCCAAAGGAATCATTTTGCCGAGTGTGCAACCGACCCCCAGCCATCCCTCTTGACTCTGAGGAACAAATCACAACATTTGGTTTTCTAAAGTGTAAGACATTGTAGGGATTGTTTGCCCTCTATTTGTTATTTGGAAAGCTGCACGTTTAAGGAAGCAATTTTAAAAAGAAATGCTTGTGTTGTGGCATGTCAGCCTGCCAAGACCAATTTGCTAACAACTTTATCACCCTCTTGCAAAGTGAAAGCAAAGCTATCTCACGTTTGGTAAAAGGGAAAATTCACTGCCACTGCCAGTGCAATTTTTTTCTTTAAAGTTTTCCCTAACTGAGAAAATGCTGACCTATTTTTGGCTTTGGAAAGTAAATATTATTCCTGAAGCCAAAGGGAAACTTGCTTAGACACCTGTGGTGCAAATGTGGTATACTTTGCTGTTTGCAATGTTAGTTTTTACCCATTAGACATTTTAAATGAAGAATACTAGCCATTTTTGAGAATGCTTCTTGCCTACTAACTAATGTTAGTTAGTACTAACTAACTAATGTTACTAATTTTACTTAGTTAGTTAGACACACATACGTAAAAACTGGAGCTAGTGTGTTTTTTCTTGCTGTAGGGCACAGTTGACTTCCTCCCACCTTCACTCCCCAAATGGTACATGATGTGTGCTTACCTTTGAATCCAGTGTGGGCTTCCTCTTCACTTTCTCCTCCTGTGCTTCAGGCAGGGTGTTCATCTTTTTAAGAAGGTTCAAGTTTATCTGATTAAATACCAGATTTTTTTTAAAAAAACATCAAATTGTTTCAAAACCTGACAAAATGCTCAGGGCTCTGGAGAGGGGTGTGGAGTAGCTTTGTGATGTAGCAAGGGCCAAACAGCCTCGTGTGATGTAACATAGCTGACTTCTGTGGGCAACTAGCAGAAATTGTTTATCTGATATTTGTATGCCTGGTGAGTGCAGTTTCACAGCATCTTAACTACTACAAAAATGGACCTCTGTATGCACTCCCAACATTTTGGCCTGGTGCTGATAAGGATGTAGCCAGCTGTGCTACACAACCTCCTGCTCTTATTCAAGCATGCTATTAAAGCATTGCTGTCTGCCACTTCTGACAGCCATGCAGAGGAAGACCAGCTGTTGATGATCAGGCATCTCTCCAGTCCACCTTTTACAAAGCTGAAGGGCTCCTAGTCAGCTCAGAAGCAGGGTATGATTTGCAAGTGAGTTGTGCTTTACTTGGCCTGTGTTGGCCTCTTTTATGCTTCGGAAGCAGGCCCTAGCTAAATATAGTATAAACAGCAGGCGCAGATCCGAGGAGACGACACAGCCCGAATCAGGGCCACGCAGCCTCGGGATGAGGCCTTGGATTTGGCCTTATGGCCACGTCCACCTCCCTCCGGGCTGGCACGCCTGCCAGCTTGCCCACAGCCCACCCTCGCCCACCCAGAAATGCCCGCCCACTCCCTCCCTCAGCCTGGCTCCCTCACGCCTCTGGGCTCGGCTGGTGCAGAGGGAGAAGAGTGCTGGTGCCCCTCGTCGCCCCCATGTTGGCACTCTGTGTGTAGCGTCGACACTACAGAGCACCTAGGATGGTGCCCTTTGTCTTGTAAGAACTGAATGGTTAAGTGACAAATCTTTGCTTTAAAAATTGTGCATTGTTTTGGCTGGAAAGTGCCCAAAGTGAAAGGCGAGAATCCTTCTTATGTTCTGCCCCATTCAAAAGAACCTTTCCAGTGTATAGTCTGCTACAGGAAACCTGAAACCCTTTTTGCAAAACAATAGCATGCCACTTCTTTGGATCTTTCATTTTAATATTTGCAAAGATACAAATGGCTTGTATTTATTACTTCTGTTATTCTATAGGAAGAACATGCTCTGCCCTTGTCAAAAGCATTTTTTTATATGTTATATTTTTATCAACTCCTATTATTCTTTGGGAAGTAAAGCACAATGCTCACTATCAATGAGAGTGTTAGCTTTTTCAGTTGTTCTTGCCTGAAGAAATAAGAAAGAGAGATTTATTTTCAATACAAATAAAGGATTTCTAAATAGGGAGAAGTGTCTGGCAGAGGGACCCAGCAGTTATAGGGGGCAGAAAAGAGATAAATAAGCACAGTCTTTGGGCAAACTCTCCAGTGTCCTGAAATCTGCAAGATCTCATTGTTTGGTGGCCAGGGTTTAAAGTTGATTTTTTAATGAATGGACATAAAGGATTTGCACTGTGTGCTGTGTAACAACAACACAGCATCATATGTGTGGGGAAAAAAAACCAGATGTGGGGGAGAGTCAGGTGCACACTGCAAGGGGCTCATTTCTTTTGGACTTTCCTTGGGTAACAGAAGGGAGACTGGAGACGGCCACTCTGGAGAGTGCCCCTGCCACTCAATAGGGAGCAGGGTGGGTTTGCTTACGGTCTCATCCACTGAGCAGGGGCTTCCTATCTTCTTCAGATGGCCTGGTTAGGTTTGTGTCCGAGATCTTTCTGGAGTGGTGCTCTAACTGTGACATTTCCCCAGAAACGTCCTTCTCTCTGTCTCAACCCAGGTAAATTCACAGGAGAAGAGTTGGCACCACAGGTATCCCCCTCCCCATGGATCTGGTGTCTGTGGTTTCACTTATCCACAGTTCTCAGCAGGCCTGGTGTGACCCCACACCCATTGCCCATTACCTTGGTTTGTCTTTAGTACCAGTGGAAGCCCCTGGGCACCGCCCCCCCCCAGGAAAGCTACTGCTGCCTTCACCCATGGTGCTGCATGCCCTTTCTGTCTTTTGTTCTCAGCTTTGCTTGTACTGTATAGTTACCGGCTATTTGAAAGTTTTTCTCTGAAAATAGTGATGGCATTTGTCGGCCTTTAAATTGGAGGATGGTGCCTATGGCAACAGTTCCTTTTTCTTTTCCAGTTCCAGTCTTAAGAGACAGGGTGCCTCTGCTCAGTAGAAAGGACAATTACTCTGGCCTTACCTCCTAGTGAGTGGAAGGGGCTATCCCAAGACTGGAGCCTTTCTTCTCCAAAGAACAGGAATTTATGTATTTATTTATTTATTTATTTGAAGAATTTATGCTTCCCATGTCAAAGCAAATGCCCAAAGCAGCTTACATGAGCAGGCTAGTCTAAACCACCGTTTTTCCAATGGGGTTTTTACAAATCTACAGTATTCTTGTGATCCGCCAAAACCTCAGTCCCAGATGTAGCCTTCACAGTGTGGTTCTCTCCTCTGGCTGCATTTATGCAAAGAAATGAATTGTGTTTGGGCTTATTTGTTTGTTTTGCCTTGGGCACAACAGTGTGGTATTTATTTATTTGCATTTATTGTAAGTCACCTTTCCAGGGGAGAGTTGTCACTCTTCTCCCCTACATCTAGTAACAACCAAAGCTGCTCCTCTCATCCCTTAGTGTGGCTGGTGTTTGCACTCAGGTGACTCCAGTGCCAGCTCCAGCCCCAATGCCCAAAGGTGTTTTTTTAACTCATCTCCAAATGACTTGACGGCTGCCCCCTACTTCTGGGGAAGCAAAATAGAGCCTCACAGCTGTCAGTCACACAGGTGCAGTCCTTTATTTAGCTCCCCCCCCCCACTTAACAGGACAGAAAGAGCTGGCCATCTGCGAACCTACACCAGCTGCAAGATAGAGGGACTTGCATGGGTCATGCTGTGCCTGTGGTGTTCCTGAAGGCTTTGTGCGTTACTGTATCTGAAGGGTTCAGATTCTCCAGGAACTCCAGACAGAGTAGCACGATGGGTGTCTACATTCCGTCCCCTGCCAGGGATCTGTGCCCTGGAGCCAGGCTGCAGCCCTGGAAGCTTTCAAAGATTCTCAGGTTAATTTTCATGATGTGGGTGGACCCCTGATTCACCAGATTAAATGAAGAGATTGATCCTTGGAATGTGTGTGGGTTTCCCTCCTACCTCTAATGTGCACTTAGAAAAAAAAATCTGAATAGACTATACAAAGTAGTAACAAAAATATAATATTGCATAGTACTTGTCTATCCGTATCTATGATGTAAAGACAATTTTCACTTGCTTAATAACTAGCAGCAATAATTTTTTTTACAGTGGGGACTCCTAAGATTATCTTGGTTTTAAAAGAAAAGTATGGGGGGGGGAGCTTTTTATCTGTGAAGTTTTGCATTCTCAGAACCCTTGTGGATAAAAAAAAATCCGCAGCTACTTAAATCTGCAGATTTTGTCCCCACCCCACCCTCTGAACCAGACCAGAGCACTGCTCTGGTCAGATCTGGAGGGCTTTTTGAGGCCCGCCGAGGCCGCACATGTCCACCTGTGGCCTCGGTGGGTCTCAGAATGGCCATTTATGCTGAAAGGATGCAACTTCCGGTTTTTCTACAAAACCGGAAGTAAGATTTTCAATGCCTTATAAGGCATTTTGAGGCCTGGTGCAGCCCTCCAGGCCATTCATTCTGAGGCTCTCCATTCTGAGACCCGCCAAAGCTGCAGGTGGACACACACGGTGGGCCTCAGAAGAGCCTTGAGAGGCAACCAGAGCACAGCTCTGGTGACCTTTGGAAACTTCCGTTTGAGCCGAATTATATGTGCGAATATAAAATCCGTGGATAATTAGGCTCTACTTGTAGTTTCTGTTATAGTATTTATATACCACTTTTCAACACAAAGTGGTTTAGATAGCAAAATAATAAATTATTCCCTGTCCCCAGAGGTATATTGGGGTTCTGTGGTGTTTGGGTCTGAATTTAAAGGGGGGGAAGAGAGAGAGAAAGAGAGGATTGCAGAACAGAAGTGTGGCAGAGAGGGGAATTCCCACCAATCTCCTCTCTTCCATACACCTTCTTTTTCAAATCCAGGACAGGGTCTCTTATTGGAATTTTAACAGGGGGTCCACTTCGGTGGGAAGGTAACGGCGTTCTGTGCACTATTCCACACTATGTATAGTCATGCCGGCCACATGACCACAGAAGCTTGTCCTCGGACAAACGCCGGCCCTACAGGCTTAGAAACAGAGATGAGCACCGCCCCCTACAGTCGGTCACGACTAGACCATTCGATGGTGGGGAAACCTTTACCTTTTATTGAATGAAGGTCATATATGCACTGCTGCCCTCAAGAAATCTCTAGATGTCTGAGCTCTGTCCACAAAGAAAAGAACAAATGAATCTGAGGGGAAAGGAGAAATGAAGAACTGATTTAGGGAGCAATCCTAACCATCTTTCCTGCACCAGGGTAAGGGCAATGCAGCTCCGAGGTGAGGGAACAAACATTCCCTTACCTTGAGGAGGCCTTCATGACTGCCTCCCAACTGCAAGATGTAATGCTGCACATGCCCCATTGGCATAGCCATGTCAGTGCTGGAAAGTTGGGTAGGATTTGGGCCTTACTGAGTTTGCTTTATAAAGAGATTCTCTTGCCTAATGGCCTTCTGTAAGTTGACTACTGTTTGTCTTTCCACCTGAATGAATTGATCATGCATGCTTTATTTGCTCACTGGATAGCTCTCTGAAGGTTCAGACATGAAATAAAGCCTATGGATCACAGCGCTATGGTTTTTTGTTTTAAACGTATGGGAAGAAAAACTTTCAGGTTAGCTTTGTTATTTTGGTTATTTGTTGCTACCACCACTGCAAAAACACATAGGAGTGGACCTACACATGTACTCACACAAGTGTAATAAGGACCCATTACTATTGATTGTGATGCCCTTCAGGGGAATTGGGATTCATGTGGGAAATATAGAATCATTGAACATTAAGAGTTGGACTTTGGAGGTCATCTCAAAGTAAGCAACTCCTACAACATCTCTAAAAGGTGGCCATCCAGCCTCTGAAAACTTCCAATGAAAGAGACTGGTTTGACTATATGAAGACTGGCCACTGACCAAGATACTGTATGTGTCTCAACCTACTGAGCCAAGTTGGTTTCTGCTTAGGCTTGTTCAGCTGAGTTAAGCTATGAATCAATGAACAGGAAGATCCAAGGAAAGGAGAGGGGAGCAGGAGGGGTGTAAAAGGGGGGAAAAAGATGACCAGCCAAGGAGGCTCAAGTTGCAACTTTTGTGAGAATGATGCTATCCTTTGATGCTGGATTTGGTGACTTATTGGGGGAAAAGGCAGGGTGGTGCTCCATGAGTGAGTTATCTTGGGCGGGGGGGTGGGGAGAAAGAGAAGACGGAGCAAGGGCTGTGGCTGGCTTCATCACTAGGCAACAAGGCGTGGCGGTTCGAGAGGAAAAGGGAACTGGGAAAATTGGAGGAAGGGGATCAGCAGGTAGATGAGGAAAGAAGTGAGGAAGAAAGAAGATTGGAGAAGAGGCAGTAATTATCCTCCTTGCTCTCTGTGAACATTTTTACTGAGAATGTGAGGTACAAGTTGGGAGATTAAATTCCAAATTTTGGCTTTCTGGTCTGATCTTTTATAGGGTTTTTTCCATAGAAAAATATGTAATATTCATAATAATATGTAACATAAGCTGTAGTATGTAAGAACATAAGAAAAACATGGCTGGATCAGGCCAAAGGCCTATCTTGTCCAGCTTCCTGTATCTCACAGTAACTCACCAGATGCCTCAGGGAGCACTCAAGGCAACAGGATACCAACATGATCTCTGTTTTTCAGGGGCTTCTTCCAGCCCTATAGTCTGTTATGTTAGGTCTGTTGTTTACTCCCAGGGTTGGGCTCGCTGGCCACTGAAGAGATAATCAGGTTAAGACTAGAGCAAGGGTTGGTTCCTCACTTTAACAAAAGAGTTTGGGAACTTTCCCTCCCCAGGGACAGGGAAAATATTGGGGCAAGAAGAAAAAAGCATTTTGAGCCTGGCTCCCAGGGACGTGGTGGCGCAGCAAGTTAATCCGCTGTTGCTGGGCTTTCAACCGCAAGGTTGGGAGTTCGAGACTGCGTGTCGGAGTGAGCTCCTGTTGCTTGTCCCAGCTCCTGCCAACCTAGCAGTTCGAAAGCACCTAAAAAATGCAAGTAGATAAATAGGGACCACTTCGGTGAGAAGGTAACGACGCTCCGTGCGCTACGGCATAGAGTCATGCTGGCCACATGATCGGACAAAAACGCCAGCTCTACAGGCTTTGAAACGAAGATGAGCATCGCCCCCTACAGTCGGTCACAACTAGACCATTCGGTCGTGGGGAAACCTTTACCTTTTTACCCAGGTTTTAGGTTGGCCTGACCTTGATCAAAGTTTGAGGCCAACAGCCAAGACCAGCCCCAAGGGTGTTTTCACACACAAGGCACATACGTCAACCACTATATGTGCGTGCGCACACAGTCCAAAATTAAACAAAATTGGGGTGGGATTATAATGCAAGAGATCAAAATGCAGTGTAAGATCATTGACTGGATAGCAAAGTGAACAACTTCAAAGTGACTCCAGTTATGCTATCAATAATCACAAGACAGTTTTTTCAAAAGATGTTATTTGAAAAATGTTATTGATGTTATTGAGAGATATAGGCAAGCAAAACAAAAAAGGCATGGTTCACTTGTAAGATCAATTGCACAAAGACATGAATGGTTATGAGTGGCTATAGCTCCATCTGGATAGTCATGGGTTAAGTGAAGGAAGGAAAGACCTGAGAGAGAGAGAGAGAGTCAAGCTGCCAGCTGTGTTGAGTTTCCTTCTGCCAGAGATGACCCAATGGGAGAAAATTAGCAGGCTTAAAACAAGCACAGAGCAGAGGATTTTAGAAGGGTGGAGGAGTTATGAGGATTAGCTGCAGTGTGTGTGCCATCAGCACGGCTGCATTGGTAATGGTGGGAGATAGGATTGGGCAGCACGTGCTCTGTTCAGACTGCTTCAAATTTATTCTTTTTTTAAAAAAAACCTTTTTATATATATACGGGTAAGGTCCACACAATAGGTACACATTGATTGCAGCATATTATCTATTCAGTTATTATTTGTATATGGTCTAAATAACATCTCAAATAATACTTCTAGATAAGTCTACTAAATAATATACAAATCTTAATTATCTTCCTTCTCCTTCTGTTTTACACTGTATTTATTGGGTCTGTTGTTGTTCAGTCACTAAGTCGTGTCCGACTCTTTGCGACCCCATGGACCACAGCACGCCAGGCCTCCCTGTCCTCCGCTAGCTTCTGGAGTTCGCCCAATTTCATGTTCATTGCTTCTGTGACACTATCTAACCATCTCATCCTCTGCCGCCCCCTTCTCCTTTTGCCTTCAATCTTTCCCAGCATGAGGGTCTTTTCTAAAGAGTCCTCTCTTCTCATGAGGTGGCCAAAGTATTTGAGCCTCAGCTTCAGGATTTGTCCTTCCAGGGAACAATCAGGCTTGACTTCCTGGAGGATTGACCGATTGGATCTCCTTGCAGTTCAGGGGACTCTCAAGAGTCTTCTCCAACACCATAATTCGAAAGCATCTATTCTTCAGCGCTCTGCCTTTCTTATGGTCCAGCTCTCACAGCCATACATTGCTACTGGGAAAACCATAGGTTTGGCTATGCGAACCTTTGTTGGCAGGGTGATGTCTCAGCTTTTTATTAAGGTTTATTAAGCTTTTTATGTCTAGGTTTGCCATAGCTTTCCTCCCAAGAAGTAAACGTCTTTTAATTTCATGGCTGCAGTCACCATCTGCGGTGATCTTGGAGCCCAGGAAGATAAAGTCTGTCACTGCTTCCATTTCTTCCCCTTCTAGGAAGTGATGGGAGTGGTTGCCATGATGTTAGTTTTTTTAATGTTGAGCTTCAAGCCGATTTTGGCACTTTCCTCTTTCACCCTCATCAGAAGGTTCTTGAGGTCTTCCTCACTTTCTGCCATTAGAGTGGTGTCGTCTGCATATCTGAGGTTGTTGATATTTCTCCCAGCAATCTTGATTCCAGCTTGTGAATCATCCAATCCAGCCTTTATTGGGTCTACAACCTATTAAACTCAATTTTCAATATAACCTTTACTAATTTAACATTTGAGTTCATCTCTACATCCAATCTCCTAGCCAATTGTAAAACGGATTCCAATATTTTTGGATTTTCTCTACATTTCTATCTTTCATTCTTTCAGTTAACACATCCATTTCTACTACTACCAATATTTTTTCAGTTACTTGATCAACCGTTGGCACTTCTTCATTTTTCCATCTCTGTGCAAACAGTAATCTTGCAGCTATTTTTACATGCACAATAACATTTTTTCTCCTTATCTTGCACATTTGTCATAATGTTAAGGAGAAATAATTCTGGCCTAACTGGAATCACACATTTCAATATCTCTTGTAACGTATTTTGTATTTTAACCCAAAATTCTTTTGCTTTTCCACAGGTCCACCACATATGATAAAAATGTTTATTCTTACATTTCCAACATTTGTTTGAAGAGCCCGGGTACATTTTTTGCTAGTCTATCCGGTGATAAATACCATCTATAAAATATCTTATACAAATTTTCTTTAAAGTTTGTTGATTTTGTTAATTTAATATTTGTTGTCCACATCTGTTCTCAGTCGTCTAAGGCAATATTATATCTGAAGTTTCTGGACCACTGTGTCATTGCCTCTTTTTCTGTTTCATCTTCCATTTTCAATTTCAAAAGAAATTCACCCATCTTTTTTACATATTTATCTTTATCATTCAACAATATTTTATCAAAGTCCGTCTCCTTATCATAGAAACCCATCTTTGCATCTTCTTTTATTCTCCATTTAACTTGTAACTTCCTCCACTAGTCCACAGTTATTCCTTTACTCTCCAGTTCCTCCTCCTGTAATAGTTCGCTCTTCTTATTTAGTAATTCAAAGTAGTTTCTATTTTGATCTTCTCTCGTCCAATCTGGTTTTACTGCTATTTCCAAAGGTTTGATCCATCTTGGAATTCTGGTATAGATTTTATATCTTATTTGTTCCCATGACCACAGTAAAGATCTTCTCAATGCATGACGTTAAAAATGTCCATAATATTTAGCTTTATCATACATCAAAAAAGCATGCCATCCAATCTGCAGGTCATGTGCCACTTCAAACTTATTCTGATCATTCTACACAGCACACAAGAACCATGGCATTTGGTGCTGAGGGTACCTAGTGTAGTAGTGTGGATATTAACATGCAGGAACTCATCATGCCAGTGCCCGTAGTCCTGCCCACCACAGCTGCACTTCACTAAGACTGTACAAAAACAAAAACAACCTTACATTTCTTCGTTGGTGGGTTTCCTGACCATAGCACATATTCCTATTTTGAAATTTATAGTACTTCATTTAAGGTTCTAGCTGATTTCATCTCAAGCTCTTGAAGCAGGCTGCAATAGTTGGGCAGTGCAGTCCTAGAGGGGGCAGAGCGCCGACACAATGTTGTTGGGTTGGCGCTCTGCCATTAGCACTGACGCGGAAGTGCCTAGCAGCACCCCCGTGTCGGCGCTAAAGCAACAGGACCGGTGCTGCTGGCAGTGCCGGTCCTGTTGCGCCTGCGCAGCACTTCCCTCGCGTCAGCCAAAGCCGGCTGGCAAGAGGGATTCTCTGTCCCGTATCGGGACAGGGATTAGTGGGAGGGGGGAGGCGGGACTTGGGCAGGACATGGGCGGGCTTGGGAGGTGGCAGTATGGCCACATCCTAAGCCCTTCAGCGAGGCCACACGGTCCCGATGCGGGCTGCGCGGTCTCCTCGGATCTGCGCCCGCTCTTTAGTGGGCGTAGATCCGAGGAGCACATAGGGAAGGCTGGAGCCTCCCCTGTGGTAAGGGAGCACACACTCCCTTGCTGTGGGGAGGCTCCAGCCTCTCCTAAACAGCATCGGATATGGTGCTGGCCCGTTGGCCTCGCCAGTCCAGCGCTGCTTAGGATTGTGCCCTGAATATCTAAAAATCTGAAAATGGAGTTTGAAAATATCCCAGATAAATAGAAAAGGTATATAATATGCTAGCTTATTCACATTTGCTCAGCGGTAAGTCAGAGGTATTCAGTAAGCTTATTTGCACAGGATTGTAGTTTTCATGTAACTTGAGCTACATACTGTCCTTCGGGTAACCCTTTGGCAAGAGAAGGCTCTAGAGCAGTGGTCTTCAACCTTGTTCATGCTACGATCTCAATAAATAAAGTATGAGACTGGGGCCCATTATTGGTCCCACCCTCCCTCCAGGGACCCTTTCCACCCACTCCCTGCCCCTGTTTTGCCCTCCCAGCACTTTCCATTGTATATTAGAGAGAGCAGAAAAAGTTACCATGAAGACTGACACTTTTGAAAGCTATTTTAGCACAGTTACTAAGGACCTGAGCAGAACTGAGACACAATCTCCTGGTCCTGAAAGGAGTACACCAGATGCTTCCCCCTTTACCTGGTGGTGTTCCAGTTCAGTATTTTTCAACCTTTTTTTCCACTCCTCCAAGGTTCCACGATCCCAAAAGTGAGGATATATGAGTCCATTGGGGTCGTGACTCCAGGGTTGAAGAACACTAGTCTAGACCAGCATTTCTGAAAGTGTGCTCCTAGGAGCCCTGGGGCTCAAGACACCTACAGGGTCTCCATGTGTACACCATATGTGGCAGCCATCTGCTTAGTACAGTGCCATTCCATGATATGGGCCTGTGTGCTGGGGCTCCCTGAGACTCCACATATGCAGCAGCGGGGCTCCCCAAGACTCCATTTAGGAGTGTAATGGGCTCTAATAATAATAATAATAATAATAATAATAATAATAATAATAATAATAATAATAATA
>JAJKFI010000080.1:2967747-3037150 GCA_029204185.1 Lerista edwardsae
CATCATCATCATCATCATCATCATCATCATCATCATCATCATCATCAATAATAATAATAATAATAATAATAATAATAATAATAATAATAATAGAGCATGACTATGGGTGTATGTATGTGTCATGGCAAGTTCCTGCACTTTAAAATTTACTATACTGATGTGCATGGATATAATAATGATACTGCATAGTACTTCCAAGTGTTCTACATGTTTCACATACCTGGGAGAAATAGGGTTTATATAGTTTTTTCCAAAATTCAGATCAGGAAGGCTGAAAAAAAACATGAGGCACACCAATGAATCCAGGAGTCCTTTATACACTTAAGCCCAATCCTAAATTCACTGCCTCGGTCCCGTAGGAGCAGTGGTAGCAAAATGGCTACCGCTGCAGTCTACAGGATCTGTGGCAGCCTCCAGGGTCTCATTGAAAAGCTGTGAGCCCAGAGGCGGTCCAGGCTGGGAGTGCGCCCCATGGCAAGGCGACGAAACCGCGCCCCTGGCACGTCGCCCCGCCCCTGAGCATCTCCCCGCCACACCTCCCTGCGCCCGGAAGAGCTCCATTTCGGAGCGTTCCAGGCGCAAGGGAGGGCAGGCGGGCCAAAAGGCGCCCGGACTCCGCGCAATGGCACCCCCTGCTGCCCGGTGCCAATGCGGCTTGCCATCCGTGCACCCCCCTAGATCTGCAACTGTGTGAGCC
The DNA here is from genome assembly GCA_029204185.1 of Lerista edwardsae. Lineage (NCBI taxonomy): Eukaryota > Metazoa > Chordata > Lepidosauria > Squamata > Scincidae > Lerista > Lerista edwardsae. Next base: position 2,968,445 of record JAJKFI010000080.1, read on the forward strand.
CCACAATGGGATTCCTTGAGTCTCTGCTGGCTATTTTGCTGGGCCCGCTCCTCCCTTCCCCCGCCTCATTCTGCCCCCTCCGTGCCTCCCCCCTGATGATCGCCTGATGATCCTGCTGGCCAATTCTGCTGGAGCTCTGGCTGGCCTTACTCCCTGCGCTGAGGTGCAGCATCAACTAGCACCGTTACGTCCCAGTGCGGGCACTCTCTCCTCTCTGGGCACTACAAACGTGCTTTGAGACATGTTTATGATACCCAGAGCCAGCAGCATGCACTTACCACCAGTGTTATGACCCACAGTATTGGGCCCTTAGGCTGCAATCCTATACATACACATTTTCCTGGTCATAAGCCCCACTGAACACAATGAGACTCGCGTCTGAATAGCTATGCAGAGAATTGCACTGTGAATGTATAGCTTTATGTCTGTCTGCTTAAGTATAAGTGAAAAAAGAGAAGAAGATCCTTGTGGATACTAATTTAGGCTGCAGTTATAGACACTTACTTGCAAGTAAGCGTCATTGATTATAAAGTGACTTCTGAGTAGACATGCAAAGGTTTGGGCTCTTATTTAGCTACAGTATATCTTGCACATTTGATTGAGCAGTGAATATACCCCCAAACAGCCCTGAGGTTATAGAAGATAATGTGTCACTGTCAAATTATTTTATGTACAGACTTTTCGCTCTGACTGTAGTTGTCTTCTAAAATACAGAACATTGCAGCTGGGATTTGAAGCTTTCTGAAGGAGTGCCCCACTTTCCTAAACCTACTTTTAAAAATATTTTTTTTAAAAAGTGTCTGGGACCACAGTATATATTACATGATCCTGGGTTTGCTGCAGCCTCACTGATCTCTCCTGCAAGAAGCACATAAAGCTTCAAGGGCAGAAGGGTGTCCCTTGAACGTGCAGCAGATATATTTGGCTAATTTAAGGCTCTGCGATGTGGATCGCTGAGGGCTTAAGGGCCTGCCCACTACATGCACACTACACTTTATGTACTTATTGTGGGATGTAAACAGAAGTACAACATCAGAGCAACTGTAGCAAAGTCAATTGCCACGTGCCACACCTTAGAGGGTATGCCCTGTGTTATCGCAAATGTTTTTAGTCCTTGGTATGTTTCCATAGCCCCTGTTCCATCATTCATGGTACACAGTGTTACAATTTGACTTTAATCACTCTGACAAAATCCCTAATATCCATGTCACATAGGTCCAAAATGAAAACATAATCTAGGTAAGGTGAATGAAAGATGGAGGCATTACAGGCGAGTTGGTCTTAGTGGGCCCTCTGTTTTTCAATATCATTCTAACAGTTAATGCTATACCATTCAAATTAAATACTATGCAGAGTTCACCCTGTGGCAGATATCTCTGGAAGTGTGAGATCAGAAACATGCCCACAGCCTCTGCCATGTGCTGTGCTTACCCTTGCCTGGCATAAAATTTATTCAGTTACCAACTTGCCACCTTCCTCTCCCTGCTTCCTCCCAGTGGTGAGGCTAAGACACCTGCTACCCAGAGTCAAAGAGGGTTTTGTATCCCCCTCTCCACAACAAAGTCAAATTTAGTTAAGTCAATAAATAAAAGTTTCACAATTTGGGTCACTAATGTCAAGCGCAGTTTCTTAGCCCCCTCAAGCTTGTTCTTTGGTGCAGTCGCCCTCTAAACTCCGCTTACCGACACCACTGCCCCCTCTTCACTTATGCACCTGCAGGGATGAGTTCAGTTCTCCTTATGAAGATAAAAAAAGGGCCAAACTCTGTGTCCTAACCCTTCATTTACTGAAATCCAGCCATGGGGTGCTGCAGTTTTTTCACTGAATTGACAGCAGGGGTGGGTGGAGGGTTAACAATTGTTGTCCCCCTGTGACGTTTTCCTGGTTGAACTTGCCCTCTTCTGAAGCTGTGGTTTGCCCTGTAGGCAAAAAATGGCTGGTAAAACCCCTATTTAATCTTATGGACTTCCTTTTAATGCCTCAGCATCCTTACAAATATTTTGCCTGAACAGGACTCCATTTATTTGATTCTTGCTTTAGGCACAGTCAGGTGGCACTCACACAAGTCTCATGTGGATTTTCTCCTCTGTTCCCAGGTAGTGCTGCGTTCCAGGGACAGAGATACTTGAGCAATGCCTGTGGTGACTTTGAAATCAGGAAAAAAGGGCTCCTCAGTTAATTTGAAGAACACTTGATGAATATGTTTACATTATTGGATGCCAGCAGTAAAAGAAGAAAAGAGGGATAGAACAGTATAGATTTTCCCCTGTGCTTCCACTCTTCATAAGCCTTTCTAACATTTCTGGTTAGTCAGAAATAAATTATCTGGAATGTGTATGAGCTGTTCAAGATCTTGACCCCCAAGACTGTGTCCCATAGTGAAAGAGTTTCAGATGAACATTTAAAAAATGTATTTTCTTTTTTTCCCTTTTTTTTCCTTTTTGTAGTCAGGAGGGGAAGATCGATCAAGTTTTCAGACAGTAAATCCTACGTAGAAGCCAGAGGCAGTAACGTGTCTTTTTTGTGATCTCTCAGTAGTGACAGAAGAAAATTTCAAAGTTTAGGTCACTTCAGGAGTCATTTCCGCATTCCATATTTACATGCTTGTTTGTAAGGTGTGATAATTGTTTTGGAATACTTCTAGTAAGGGGTGACAAGTTCAGGAGAAGTGTGTGTGTGCCTAAAGGGCATTTTTGCAAGGCTGTGGACACAGAGAGACTGACAGTAGCATCCAACCCCTCCACTGGGCCAACGCATGTTGTCTGTGTCAACCCAGCGCTGTCACAAATGTGCCATAAGGCAGATTTGCGCCAGTGTGAGACGTGCTGGGCCGACAGCAGTGTCAGCCCAGTGACGATGCCGGGACCACTAGATAGGTCGGTCTGGCGCTGGCCATTTCGGGGTAGGGGAAGGCGGGAGGGGCTGGAGGGAGGGTGGCCCTTGCAGGCAGGGTAGCCTGGGCAGCCCAGGGTGGGGGCTAGAACCAGAATCTGGCTGTTAGGCCAGATCCTAACCCCTGTCTCTGGGCCATATGGCCCCAATCTGGGCTGCAGCAAGGAGCTTGGACTTGCACCTGCTAAAAAGCAGCCTGGCTGGGGCTTACCTCAGGGCAAGGGAAATTACTCCCGCTGCCCCGTGGTGAACTCCTGGCCTGCCTGCTCCTGCTCAAGTTAGGATTTTTGCCCTCTGCAGTCCTATTCACACTGTCCTGGGAGTAAGTCCCATGGACTATAATGAGACTTACGTCTGAGTAGACATGCATAGGATTGGGCTCTAAGGAACACCCAAGTCCCAGAATTCTCAGCTTTCATTAATTTTTCAGGGCATGGTTCAGTTAACGTCCGCTAACATGATTATTACCCATTGATTTTAGTGGGAGAGTTAAGCATATGCTAAGGCTGCATGTTGCATATAGTTGCACATCATTTTTCATGGATTTCTTTAAAATTGAAGCAGAGGCTGCAGTTGGGGACAAACTGGTGGCAGGAGGGAAGCTGGTGCTTATTTTTTTTAACCAGATTTCTGTTTTCTATTCAGAACAGTCTATCCAAGCTGCCTTTCTATTGGCCACGGACAAGATTTTGCGTGGAAAAATGACACAAGGAAAAAATTAAGCTCCGCTGCTTTTTATCTACTATATTTATTTTAAAATAATGTGTATTTTATATAAATTCTGTTTTAAAGTCCAAGGGAAGTGATACACTACTGATTGTAACATGTAATTTGGCCCTAAATCTCTTGCTTTTTTTCTTTGAGGCATATAAGGGAAACTATGCAGGCATTTGTTACCCAGGTTTTCTCAAAAAACTAACCTAATTAGCATTTGTTCAGCACTTTCTGCATGTGTAAATGTGTAACCCTTCCAACAACTTTACGTTACTATTCGGTAAGCATTATAGCCGTGTTTCTCAAACTCTGGGTTGGGACCACTAGGTGGGTCGTAAGCCAATTTCAGGTGAGTTGTGTAGCACTTAGTGCAGCCTCATTGAAAATATGGGAAGATGGGAAACTGGGAAGTGGGAGGGCGATGTGGTTATTTTGCTTGTGTCAAGGTATCAAGGTTTTTTCTTTCTAATTCACTTTGTTATTGGAAAACGGCTGAGAAATAATCCAACTTATTGCTGCATTCTGAGGAAAGCAGCAGGCTCTAGCATCACAATGATGCCACTGCTGGTGATGACATCTCTTCTGGTCAGTCATTCTAAAAAGTGGGTCCCCTGATGCTAAAACGTCTGAGAACCACTGCATTACAGTATTATCCTCAAATTGCTGCTGAGGCTGAAAGGGAACAGCTTACCTAAAACCACCTAATGCAATACTTCCCAAAGTGGCGGGTTGTGACCCACTGCCCTGGGAGGCACTGGTTTATTCTTCTTTAAGGGGTGAGGAGAGGGGGAAGGCAGCAATGTGACCCCCAGGATCAAGCTGCTGCCCTGGCCAAAGGGACATTTTCACACTTACCCCTCACAGCGTTGACCTTTGGGGTGTGTGGGGAACCCTGAGGATCCCCCTCACAGCTCCTCAAACCGCAGACCGTGTTAAAAACACAATTGCGACCCACTTCCAGTTTGTGATCACGAAACCAGAAATGTGTCACAGTTGTGGTTTTAGCACGTTCTGAGGTTTGGGGAGCCCTGCAGGTGGATCCGCAGGGGCCCCCATACACCCCAGAGGCCAGTGCTGTGCAGGGTAAGTGTGAAAAAGCCCCTTTGGCCAGGACAGAAGTGCGATCGTGGAGACCGCATTGCTGCCTTTGCCCAACCCCCACCAAGACTTAAGTGGCTCCCAACTCCCTCTTAGGAGTTTGGGAGCCACTGACCTAATGAGTTCCTGGCAGAGGCAAGATTTAAACCCGGGAAGTCCTGATTCACAGTTCAGTTGCTTAGCCACTGGGTATAACAGGGATGAGTGACGTGTGGGTGGCAGGAGTGGCAGGACCGTCCCACAAGAGTTCTTTGAAAAGTGCTGCCACTACTGCCACCACTGCCAGGCCTGCGATCACACAAATGCTCACAACCCCCGTGCTCCAGCTGCTGTTCAGAGTGCAAAAGTCTCAGGTGTTTGCATGATCACAGCCCCAGCTGCAGTGCTGTTTGAAGAACGCTGGCAGGGCATCACTGCCTCACCTTCCACCCCCACACTGCATGCCACTAGGCTACAGCCAGTTCCTCTGCTCCTCAATTCCAGTGTTCTGGCCAAGGAGCGTAAAGGCACTGGGATGCCTGATGCATGCCTCAGCATTTATGTTTAAATTTTGCTTAAAATGTGGTTTGTCTAAAATATTGACTAAATTGCTTCCATCCAAAAAGGTTTACACCCAGACTCTGTAAGAGGAAAAATGACCTATCCTCAGAGGAGCCCATCCTTGTGTTTCTACCTGACTCACTGTTCTGGGCACCTATTCTCTGGGAGCAGGTAAATCCATTGTGCACATGGAATGATCCAGTCACATCTGATGTAGAAACAGGGCAAAATTACTACTTGCCCCCTAGTGGAGGCTGATTGTTAGGAGACAAGGCCAGAGCAGCAAGTAATGCAGAAACATGTTTGACTCTGCAGTTACCCCAGTGAGACCAATGGTCTACAGTAGCCCCAGAGAGGCAGCGCCACCTGGGGCTGTGATGGCACAGTATCATGCAATGTCATAACATCATGTGATGCGGTGAAGTCACTTCTGGGTTTAGAGGAGGGCATTGGCTTGGCAATGTGTCTGCCGCCTTCCCCGCTCCTTCTCCATGCTGACTTTGGCTTCTACAGGGCTGTTGCAGCCCTGTGCTGTGTTTCAAAGTTTGCAGCAGCTCAGTGGTAGCTGGGGGTCGGATGGGAAGCTGTGCTCAGCGGTGCCCCCATTCACGTGGCACCATGGGCATGTGCCCTACGTGCCATACTCTAGAGATATACCTCTGATCAGCCCATTCAGTACAGCATCCAGGCCACTTCCCTTAAAAAGTGAAAGAAGAGAGGAAGTGAAGAACTGAGACTGGTGGCCTAGAACAGCTTCTCTCCTCACTTCCTCTCTTTTCCCTGTCCTCTCTGCCTTTTGAAAGAAGGGGGAGAGTGGTGGTGACAGGAACATGGAGGAGAAGCAAATAAGCAGTTACAGGGGGTATAACATTTATTGCGGTGCACTTTGCATGCCAAGGTGGCAGCCCCTGAGTTTGGTCTCAGCACCAGGGGGGCTTGGATGAAGCTTGTACTTAGAAACATGGTGGGCAGCTTCCTCTGCGATTGGGTGCTTGGGGCTCACCAGAGACTGCAATGTTCAAATACTTCCTTATTCCGAACACACTAGCAGTTCTCTCCATAGCACACCATTTGAGAATTACTATATTAGACAACTAGATTTTAAGATTTTGTTTGTTTATACTGGCTTGCAAAGTCCCTACACCACAGTGTACTATTACCACCCACTTGCCTCACATCAAAAATGTCTGGTTGATGGCCTGCTCCTTTGCGTTGGGTTTGAGGATGCCTGCTTTAAAAAGGATTTTTCCATCATTAGTGAAGGCATGGGTATTGGTTTCACGTGGTTTACTATCTTATCAATGGAGACTATAGCTGTGATTTGTGTTGCTATGTGAAATATCTTTTAAATCTGTACTTTGGCTAATAAGCAAAGTGACATGTAGTTATGACTATATTTGCCTGGAATTTCTTGAAGCCAGGACTTGCTAAGTTAGTGCTTCCAGACTTGGAAGTTAGGTAAACAATGCTTGTGTTAAATTTCCTTTGTGTAAGTGGATGCCTGTGATCACATTTAGTTTCCATCTGACTAATTTAATGCATTCACAAGACTTGTTAGGTTGTATCCTCCCCTCCTTTGTCTCCACCTCCTCCTCATCACGCACATGCTAGGGCACAAGTAAGCTTTTCAAGATGCAAGTCTTAATTATTTACAGTAAGAAATGAGATCCCAAAGCAGCATGGTTCAACAAGGTTCACCTCATGTGCCACAGGTAATGCGGCATCTGTTCACAGAAGTCACTCGTACAACTGTACCAATGAACTCAAGGGTTGCTGCACCATTTGAGCAAGCGCAGCTGGGTGTGGACTTGGTTTTGGTTTCAGTGCATAATATGAACACGGATTCTTGTAATGATCATGTCTTAGGGTCAAAGCACACTTTGCAAAGCACACAAAGCAAAACACAAGATTTACTGTTTTCTCTTGTGCTCCATGTGTGAGATGATGCAAAGATCCACGAGTCATTGATCCCCAAGGGTTGCACGGGTTGAGAGGCAGAGAACTGCATTGAGAGGGAGAGAATTTGCATTCTTCTTCTTCATAAGCTTGGCATGACTGATACAATATTTGCTTGCTGGTGGAGGGTTACCATACTGGTTGTTTTAAGAAGCATGGTCTCCGCTGTTCAGTCATCCAGTCAGTCTGCAAAACACAGAATCCTGGTGTAGTTAGAATATTTCAGGCACAAGCCAGCCGAACCACGCAAGCCTGTGCATAGTGTGCACAAGAGTGCAGCAAAATCGAGCTGTTTTAGGCCCCATCAATCTCAATGGGGGAGAATCAACCATATGCTAGTCTCTCCCATCTTCTGCTGAAGTTAATTGCATTCCAAAAGTTAATTACAAGAGCTTAAAATTCTGGAATTAAAATACACAATGATAAAACATATGTAGACTCATGGAAATCCATGGATATGATAAACTGTAGATCATATCTCTGAAGTTTGATGGAGCCCACCTATTCCAGAACTACCCCATTTCCCTGTAGGTGCTCTTGAAGCTAGAGCACCAAAATGAACAAACTTCTGGATAAAAGTGTGGTGTAAACTATACAAAGTAGCTTATGTTGCAAGCAATCAGCAGAATGTAAAATGGCTTATGTAAAATGGGCAGCCCAATCCTAACCTGCGCTGGAATGAGGAGGCCAGCCAGCCTGCCCCATATCCAGCAAAGGTTTGGGGTTGCATGTAGCACAACTCAAAGTAAGGGGCATTTATTCCTCTTACTGCATGTTGTGCTGCAGCAGTCCTAATAGGGCTACTCAGAGCTACGCCAGTGAAATTTCTGATGCAACTCCAAGCAGCCCATGAAAGGCTGGCCAGGCCAGGGATGGGAGTTAGGAGCCAGCCTAAGTGCCGGAGGCTGGTCCCATCGCCTTCCCCGGGCCAGACCACCCATGCGCCCATCATTCCCACCGCAATTCACCCTTCCTCTACCCACTCTCTGCTCTCCCCAGCCCTCGGCCTCAGCAGGCTGGCACATGTCCTCACGCCGGCCCATTTGACTTCCAAGTCTGTTCAAACGTGCCTTATGGTACATTTGCAACAGTACTGGCTGGCACTTGTTTCTGCGGAAGAGCACCGTAGGTTTGTGCTTGCAGTGGATGATCTGTATAAGAGTAATGTTCTGCAATATTAAAGCTCTGACTTGAGCCATATTTTACAAGTTATTAACACTATTTTGTTAAATAATGTTGTTTGGACTACTCCAAGAGTTGCGCTGCAATTTTACAGTGGCCCTTGTGCCAGCCAAACTTTGCTGGCCTAACTGTGCCAGCCTAATTCCAGGTTAGGATTGTATTCTTATTTTGCTCTTATTTCTAGCGAACAAGTCCTAGCGAGCCAGACTGGTTTTCTGGACCTTGCAAAACTGAAATATCTACTTCATGATAGTCCAGAAGAAGTGATGGTAGAGTTTTGAATTTTCTGATGGTGGTGGAAAAGAACGATGATAGGCCTGTGTGATACAATCTATGTATTTTATCCTTATTGATACGATTACTGGTGATAATAGTTTATGCCAATAAAGGTGGTGGTTGTTAAATGAAGGTACAAAGACCACAAAGGAAGAAAAAGTGGGGTACTTTGCAAAATGTGTTTGTCAGCAATAATGTAATTTCATTATTTAATTTAAAAAAATTCTAGACCGCACTTCTCTATCCTTAAAGAAACTACCAAAGCACCTTATAATAACACAATGTATCAATAAGCTGCATTAAAATTATTGCAACACAAATAATATGAAATAAAACAATGTAAAACAATGCAACAGAAAACTGAGCAATATCAGAACTAGAAGAAACTAGCTCAGTGGAAAGCTAAACAAGACAGAGATGTATTCACTGTCCATTTAAAAGCAGGTTGTGTTGGGACTAAATGGGCCTCCTGGGGGAAGAATTTCTACAAATAGGGGGCTGCTGGTGAGTCCCTATACTATCCATGCCTGCACTAATCATATTCAAATGATGATGGATGTGCAGCAGGACTTCATATGAAGAACTGATTCAGAAGAAGACAAGGATTCTGGTCCCAAATAGGATTGCCAGTCCTCTAGGAATCAGCATTAAACTCCAGGAAAGTGCTGGGGGGCAATCCTGTAGAGATGTTCGCTGGGTGCCCTTGGCTTAAAAGACATTACATCAGTGGTGTCATCTAAATGATTTAAGAACAGGAACTCACTTTTGATTGGCACGTGTCAGGACCCGCCCACTGGAAGTGATGTCATAAGCCGGAGGCTGGCGGAGCCCAAGTCTACCCGTGGCTGGTTCCCATGGGTAGACCTGGGCTCTGGAGTCCGGCGGAGCCCAGGTCTACCCACGGCTGGTTCCTAGCCAGCGACAATGTCAGTGACAAGTGAGTGGGGCCAGCCGGTTCTGTACAGTGCCTGGCGCCTACAGAACAGAAAGCAAAGAATTCCCCCCACCCCAATTGCAGCTCCAATAGCGATGGGGACAGTCTCCCAAAAAAGCCTCACACCCAGAGCGCCAGTGAAACGCTCTGGACTGGAGAGACAGCGGTGAAAGCCTTTCCTTGGGCTAGGCGAGGTGGAGTTATTCAAAATTGCCAGGGAAGTTGAAAATTGGCACGGGGGCAGCAGCCTCAAAGCCGAGGCTGGCTGAGCAGAATGAGGCAGGAACCTGTGGAAGGGGCTGAGGGGTGGCACCACTCTGGACGGCACCCTTGGGCGCTTCCCCACACCAAAGCCTGCTTATGCCTGGCATGTCAGGAGGGCAGCTACAAAAAGTCCCAGGTCCCCTCCGTTCCCTCCGGGGGCCCCCTCAATTCGCCACCACACCCCCAGGATGCCCCTTCTCCCCAGTGGGCTGCAGACTCACCAGAGCGGCTGCTGACTCCACGTGTGTGGCTGGAGGGAGCGAGGAAGGGGGCTGTGCAGGACGGGACTTCCCCACTGCAGCCCTTCCCCCTTTGCTCCTCTAGGAATCTGGAGTTGCTCCTTTTAACCCTCTGAGTGCCGGCCAACCAAGAAGAAAAGCTCTTTGCAGAGGAATAGGGAGGAGGGAGGAGGGGGGAAGCGCGGCGGAGTGAAGTGAGCGGAATCAGCCCTAATTTTAACAAGTGGAACTGAGTTCCCCCACGTTCCCCCTACATGACATCACTGCATTACATTATCTTGGGGAAAAAATATCCAGGAACATCTTGAATTGTACCTGGAAATGAACTGAGCCAAGACTCACAGGGTCCATAGGGTCCTGGGTCAAGTGCTCAATCTGGTGGGTGCCCAATAGCATCTTGGCAGTCACATTTTGCAAAGGATTCTGACATATGTTATAGGCAGAAAGCACACACTACAAATGGGGCAGTGGCCAATCCTCTTAGATCTCATAATTGCCCTATATGAATGGCGGGAAGATCAGTAGTATTGGACACTCTGCCTTTCAGGGAAGTTGGTCTGCCATTACTAAGAGGAACTCCAGTTTCCCTGCCCTGCAGTGTTTTAGTGCTTCAAACTAGGGAAGAAGGTTGAAGCTGTTTTTAATGGTTGATCTCATTTGGGGATGTTGTGACATCCTTGCAATGTGAATACATGCCACATGTATTCTGTAGGTCTTCATGCCCTCACCTGTGGTTATACAGAACATGACCAGGGTGTGTGATGGCCCTGATCCAGGTGGTGTGTTGCAGCAAGTGGAGGAGTCAGTTCTGTGCAATGCTGTACTGGGTTAGATTGCATCCCTGGGGCAAACAGAATGTGTGCTGGATTAATAGCCACCTGGGCACTTAGAACCTGAAATTTTTTTTCAATCCCAACCTCAGCCTTAAATTTACAGCATTTAACATGTAATGGCCTTTTTATTATTAATTAATAATTTATTTTTCTTTTAAGAAAAAGATGTTCCACATCCATTCCTTTGGTTTTTTTCCTGGTCTGTAATAAGTGAATGGTGCTGCATTCACAGCTGTGGTGTTCTCAAGACTAGAAGAATAGCTTGTTTTCATGTCTTGAATTTTTGTACTGACGTAGAATGTAATTATGTGAAAAACTATAGCTTTCTTTTATGTTCTTCCTTTTTTGAGCCTAGACTATTCTTACTGAGCAGATCACAGCCAAGTTACAAGATTTTTCATTCCTTTCTTCAAAGTGCGTGTTGCTTAGCTTACTCGGGTTGTATTCACATGGATAATGTTTGTGGAACAGAGTGCTGAGGTCATCAAACAGAAAGTATGAAATGACCTCTGCACCACTGAAAAGCATCCCTGGGTGAGTGGCTTCTTCCATTCCACCCAGGACGAACACAAAGACCCCGACTACATCCCCCAGGGGTCTTTGCAGTGAGCCAGTTCGGGGGTCTGCCACCCCAGCATGCACAGAAGCAGCTTGCCGCGAAGACCCCTGGGAGCTGTAATGGGGGCCTTTGCTTTCATCCCGTGTGGAACAAAAGAAGACCAGGGGAAGGACAGGGTGGATGCAGGTCAAAGTTTGGTGTACACCCCTGGTGTACACCACAGAAATGAGGATTTTTAAAAAGTGTTTGCAGTTAGTTGAGGCTTTTGCTTCTTGGTCATTAACATTCATTTTGGCTACTCCTACTGGATACTGCATTGCATTTTGGGAGACATTTTTCCTTACTTTCATGCCAAAATTTTGGCTCAGTATATTTGTATTGGATTGTGTAGTTATTGCTATTGCTAAAACCTTTTTATAAACCACACTGTAAGTCACTCAAAGTATAGAAAATAATTCTCACATATAGTTCAAGCTCCCAGCAACCTTCTTTTTAGCACTTCTTCCACCTCAGTTGTTACCAGTCACCAAATAAAGTCTGTTTCCCACTGCACAAGATTCCACACCTTGTTCTCTTTCCAGCTGTGCTTCACAAAACCCCATATTTCTATCACATCTGTCCCTCCTCCTCATTCCTAATCTCAGTGGACTGGGAGAGAGAGAGTGAGTTAGCTAATAGTATGATGTCTTAATTTGTATTAAGACTCATAGAGGTTTTGGGAGGAAATGTTCCCCATGGCAGAAACAGCTGCAATTGCATTTAAAATAATACATTTCTTGCAGTTTGTTGCATGTCTCTATGATAACCTATAGGTTACCAGTGAAAATGTTTGGCATCTCGGTAACTTAAAGGCATTGGAAATGCTGAGGAAGACATGTACATTTTCAGAATAATCCTATGCATATCTACTCAGAAGTCAGTCCCACTCAACTCAGTGTGGCTTACTTCTGAGTAGGCATGCATAAAGGAATGCTGTGATACTTACTGAGTTTCAGCTTTAGTGTAGAAAGGAGAGGAAGAGAAACAAACTGCTGATTGAAAAACTATACCAGGGGTGTCAAACACAAGGCCAGTGGGCCAAATGCAGCTCCCAGAAGCAATTTATCTGGTTGCAGTTGGGCTCTCTCATATCTTGAAAATTGAACAAGGTTTGCACATTCTCCCTTCTGTCATTTGCAGCTAATGAGTTTCTATGTGAAAATGAAGTGCTTATTTCTGGCCATCATCCACTTAAGGCAGTGGCGTTATTCACCCGGTACGCTGGACGGGACTTATATTACCTTTGAGCTGCAATCTGCCGGGAAAGCGGCGCTTCCGAAAGCGGAAAGCAGAAAGCGCTTCCGGGAAAGCGGCGGAACGTGGCGTGACGCAACAGGCAGACTGCCGCTCAAAGGTAAGTCCCGCCCAGCGTACCGGGTGAATAACGCCACTGACTTAAGGTTGTCGCTTTCTGTTTAATGAAGTCACTTCCAGCCCTCAGCAGCCACCATGAATGCACACTTCAGCCCTCTGTATGCAATGAGTTTGACATCCCTAATCTATAACCTTCAAGGGTGGGGCTTTGAAAAATGCATCTATCCTGGCTGAATTGGGACACTTTATTACACTCTTTATTGCAGACTCTGACCTTGAGAAGGGACTTGGGTAGTTCATGCCCCTGGGGAATCACAGGAGTTGGCCATATTTGCACGGTATTGGTCTTGTTGTATTTCCTCCATGATTCCATCTTCTTTTTTGGTGACAGAAAAAAAAATATTTTGCCTTTCCTGCATTACGTTCTCCAACAAGGGATTATCCCTGCTGCTTAGTTCACCTGGACTTACATAGTCATGATCTAGCAGAAGTTTAACATTTTAAGAAGAGACTTCAGCTTTGGCTAAATTCTTGTCAGTAGCTTAGCTACAGGAGTAGCAGCACGGTAAGTATTGGAGGTGCCGCATGCACTGTGTGAGCACCCCCTCCCACTTGCCATTGGAGCCATCTGAACAGTGACTGCAACATGCAGGAGACCTGTGTGTTGCTGGCACTGCCCGGAATAGCTCCAATGGCAAATGGGAGGGGCCACTTACATGATGCATTGAAGCACCTGCCATACTTACTGTGCCGCTGCCCCCACAGCTGCTCTACTGATCGTATCCTATAGAAACCGCATTTGGGATTTTGCTGTAAGATTGGATAACAGTGACAGTTTATGTAAGTTTTAAAAACTTGGATTTCATTCATAAACATTCTTTGCTGCAAATGTAAAACAAATTCTAAGTAATATAGTTTCTAATTTAAAGCAATGGCAATGACTTGCATTATAGCACAAACTGCATGCCATAGTTTGTTTGGCTTTTTGTTTCCTGTAACTACATTTAACTTGATAGTTGGAGACTTAACTGCTACCCAAATCCAGCTTTGGTCAGTTCTTCTGGGTTCCTCCCACCCACCCCTTTGCTTTGGAATCAAATACAGGTTGAAATAACCCAGGTCACTTACTCAGAAGTAGTTCCGTTACCATCACTAAGATTGCTCTGGAGTCAGTGATTTGACCCTTAATCTCTGAACTTCCTTTGGTGTACTTTGTCAAGCTAATCTTCAGCCCTCAGATGTGTACATTAGCAAGTGCTAAGTACATATTTCTCAGATAGGTAGCCGTCTGCCATCTTCTTTCCTCCCTCAGTAACAACACCAAACGAATGCCATCGCTGTTTTCTGTCTGCTGAGCACTATGGCATGGTGACTGTTTAACTTGCAGCTCTTCCTGTTATTGTTTTTGCAAGAGGACTCTTGTCCCTGTGTGGAAGACAATAAAGAAGGCATAAAGTTGCCAAATCATTTACTTCATACGAGTAATAAGTAAAAATGGATTTTCAAGAATATTCCCAAGTAGCTTCTCCTTGTGTATACGTTTTGAAGAAAAACGTAATAGAAACTATTAAATTCAGCAGTGCCAGTACTATGCTCAGTTGATAGGTTTAAGAAGAAGTATCAACCTCTGAGTACTGAACAATTTACTGTACAATCCACAATGAAATTTTCATTTCAGTGGGGCTTATGCAGGAGAACTTCCTAGTAGGTTTGGGGGCCCAATCCTATCCAATGTTTTGGTGCTGATGCAGAGGGCGTGTACTGTATCCGACAGTGGGGGGCACAGTCAGCGGCATCATGCAGCCGGAACGCTGGGCGGGAGGAACGGGTGAGTGGCAGCCCGCCCGTTGCGTACCTCTCCGTTTCGCCACGCGGGGCGGGGAAGATGGCAAAACGGAGCGGTATGCAACGGGTGGGCTGCCGCTCACCCGTTCCTCCCGCCCAGCGTTCCGGCTGCTTGACGCCGCTGTGCGCGCCTGTGTGCTGGCCTCTCTGACTCCAGGAGTGGTCCAAACGTACTTTATGGTGTCCCTTGTGCCAGCCAGACTTTGCTGGCCTAATTGTGCCGGCCTAACTCCAGGTTAGGAGTGCGCTCTCAGAGAGATCCTAGGTTCAAGTAAAGGAGTAAGACCAAACTGATTTTGTTTTAGTTCAGTTTTTGATATGGTAAATTAGTTCTAAGACTAATTTTTCCAGGGAATTCAGTGGATAACCTATTCGCCCTTGACTTAATGTTCCTCAGTGCCACTTTACTTTGTTCTGCAACTCAGCTGATGCAATTTGATTAACACCCCAGGCAACCAGTTTTCGTTCTAATACAGTTCTGCTCAGTGCCGCTAAGTGTTATTGCTGAATTCTTAAACATTGGTTAAGAAAGGGATGTAATAAAACTAAATGCTCTTTCTAGCCTGTGGTGCTATACTTGAACCATCCCTCATACACACCTTGATTCCAAATTTGTTTGCTCAGAAATAAGATTAATGTAGTTCAGTGGGGCTTAACTCCTAGACCCTGTGCTTAGAATTGTATTCATGTTACTTTATAGTTTCCTTATATACAGGCCATTAAAATGTTGGCTTTAGAGATAGTTTAGAACTCAACAATAAACTTGAATTGTCTGTCTCATTTTCTGTGTTAATTTTTAAATGGGCACATGAACGGTCATTAACACAAAAATAAGTCTGTGTGTACAGACACCTGTTTATGTGTACAATATAACACGCTAATAACCTAGTCAGTCTGTATCCCATCTCTCCGTGACTTAAACCACAGCATTCTTCTCAAAATAGAAGTGAAAATACCTTCAGTTTATGGGTTGCAGAATCTAAGTCTAGATTAGTCTTTTATTTGCTCAAATGATTTTTTATTGAACATGAGGGCTTTGGCATGTCAATGGCTTATACAGTCCATTGACATTTGACTTCTAAGCTAAAGTATACATCTGGCTTCCATAACCTAATGAGGAACACCGACCTCCTGAACCTAAAATGGTAACCACTTTTTAAATTGCTAATGTAAGTTTGTTAATTTGTTGACCCACAGAAAACAGTGATCTAAATAATGGATTTAATGAGCTCATTACAATGCTGTATGAGTTCCGTGGTGATCATTAATTGTGTGGTAAAGAGTAAACCTTGGAGAAAGGCTGAAGCAAACTAAGTGCTGACCAGTTTTTTTTTTAAGCAAATCTACTATGGGAAATTCCATCTACCTGCCATAGCCTTAATGAATGCTGAAAAATAAGAGCAGCTTACTTGTACAAGGGGATTATTGAATTTTGCTATTCATATTACAATTATTGGGTCATATATATGCCTCAGTGGTTGAGAATATATATATCAGTATTGGTATACCCTGTTAATACTGAGAATAGACTGATATTTACATGTAACTTTCACCCACTAAATGCATAATTACATTCTTGAAAGGATTCCAGTCATCCTGCACTGTAATAGTTCATATGTGCACATAGAGTAGTGCATAGAATTGGAAAGCATAATCACTTCCTTCTGTTTCACCCATATACATTTTCTTGTTGGAATGTAAGACAGTTTGAGCCATGGACTGATTTGTCCAAAGCACTAATATGGAGGTACCCTGGCACTCGGACAGGGCTCATTAGCATTTACCAATATACAAGAAAGAATAAGTGGGAAATCACAGTCATTTGTGGTGATTGTGAGAAGGCAGAGAGAGGTGTCCATAAAATGTTGGTTCAAAACATTTTTGAGCCATTTTCACTCCACTAGCTACTATGTTTGGACACCCAAGTAGTTTGGGGTGCCAGACAGATGGATGCAGACATTGGGACAAAGCAGTAGAGGCAATTGCCTTCAGGATGGAGTACATTCTAGAAATCAGTGGATGAAGTTTAATACCCAGATGTGGATTCCAGAGAAATGCAAATTTCTTATGTTAATGGGAATCAACATTTGTTGAAAGAGAGATCCAGATTGTTGCATTCTGGAATGTAAGTTTCAGGACGAAGTTCAGTCTTATGCCTTGTTTTAGTCATGAGATACATTGAAATAAAAACAAACTTGGAAAAAGAGACATCAAAATTATGTGGCTCCTCTGAAGTAGAAGGTTTTTTCTTCTCTAATCATCCTGGCTCAAAAATGTAAAAGAAACCGGAGAGAATGCAGACCAGTCATAAGTGAGGAAATGCTACCAAATCAACAGCCTAGTTAAAAAAAAAACATGTTAAACTGGAGTATTTTGATTTAGGCGGATTTACAGCTCAATCCTAACCTGCACTGGAACAGGGAGATCAGCTTGCCTGCTCTGTATGCAGCGTGGGATTGGGGCTGCATGTAGCTCAACCCAGGATAAAGAGAATTTGTTCCTTTTACCCCGTGTTACACAGCAGCTGTCCCAATGGGGCTCCTTGGAGCTGTACCAGTGAAATTGCTGACACAACTCCAAGGAGCCCAGGAAAGGCTGACTGAGCCAAAGACAGGGCTTTGGATCTGGCCTATGTCAATAGGGCCTGTCCTACCCTACTCCCTGAGCCAGTCTGCCCGCAGCCCACCCTCCTCACTCTCCGTTCTGCCTTCCCCACACTCTCTCCAGCCCCCGTGCTGGCTTCCCTAGGCTGGCTTTACGTCCCTGGCGCAGGTCCAGGAATCAGCATGGGGAGGACGGTACACATCTGATCTCCATCCCCCCTCCTTTACTCCTGTGTCATTGCAAATGCACTTTACAACATGTTTGCGACATGCCTAGGCTGGCACAAAAGACTTGTGCTGGCACAAAGAGTGCCTAGGATTGCACTCTTAGGGCGGAATCCTACCCATTAGTTAGGCTGGCGCATTTCCCCAGGTGCATTTCTTGAATCCTTTCAAGAATGTAATTATGCATTTAGTGGGTGAAAGTTACATGTAAATATCAGTCTATTCTCAGTATTAACAGGGTATACCAATACATATATATATTCTCAACCACTGAGGCATATATATGACCCAATAATTGTAATATGAATAGCAAAATTCAATAATCCCCTTGTACAAGTAAGCTGCTCTTATTTTTCAGCATTCATTAAGGCTATGGCAGGTAGATGGAATTTCCCATAGTAGATTTGCTTTAAAAAAAAAAACTGGTCAGCACTTAGTTTGCTTCAGCCTTTCTCCAAGGTTTACTCTTTACCCTAGGAGTGTGACGAATGTTCAAGCACATTCGTGATGACTTAAGAGCAGGCTAGGCCAGATGCACATTGGCATGCCTGCACTGGATCTTGGCCAGTGAGGGGTGAGTTGACACCAGCCTGTGGATGCCAGCACAGGGGCTTGGGGAGGGCGGGGGGGGGGAAGGTGTGGGAGAACAGGCCCATAGACGGACTGGCCCAGGGAGGGGGATGGAGCCAGGAGCCAGCACTTAGGCTGGATCCTAACCTCCATCCTTGGTGCAATCGGCCCTACATGGGCCACTTGGATTTTCACCAGCGATTTCACTGGCACAGATCCGAGTAGCCCCATAGGGGCTTACAAACATCCCCTTACTCAGGCAGACCCATCCTAAGCAGCCAGCATCCTAAGCAGGGCTGCACCCTAAACCCAGTAGAAGGCAGCAGCAGTGTAGGGCAAGGGGAAGTTTTCCTCTTACACCTGGGTAAGCTCCAGACAGCCCTATGGGGTTGTTCGGATCTGTGCCTGCTGATTTGCACAGCAGCAGCCCGAAACAGGGCCACCTTGGCTGGGAACGCGGCTTAGGATGCAGCGCAACTGCCGTCAGCCATTGCCGCCCACTGTGCTGCCCCATTACGCCCCCGGCATGCCTCTGGAACACGCTCCACGATGTCCTGCGCCGACCAAGTGTTGCTGGTGCTCGACTGGTGCGCAACCGGCGCAGCTGATGGGCGCAGCGGAGTCTGAGCACTGGTGCTGCTGCTTGCGCCGGTCCCGCACCCTACTCACTGGCGCAGACGTGCCTTACGACACGTTTGCAACAACACTGGATCAGCACAAGAATGCAGCGCCAGCGCAATACCAGTATAGGGTTACACTCTGAATTGCATTGCATTCGCCTCCTAACCAGATATGACGGATATGGATATGACATAGGCCAGCTGGCCTGCCTAGTTCAGCCCTGGTTAGGATTGGGCTGTTAGTGTCATTGAAGTTGCATGAAAGTACTGAGATTGGTGGCGGTTGTGAAAAAGTGCAACTGAGCCCAATCCTATCTAGATCTGTTCAGAAGTTAACCCCATTGCAGTCAATGAGGATTACTCATAGGTAAATATGGACAGGATTGCAGTCTGTGTCAATTAGAAAGAAAAGAGGTAAACGAAGTAAAATAGGTTGTATCCTTCCTCTTGTAAAAGGAGCTCTCTTTCAAGTGTGCTCTAGGACAGGGTAGCAGGCTACTACTATATCTTTCAGTGTTCTGATAGAACTCAACACTAGTCATTTATGAACCCTAGAGCAATAGGGCTACATCCAGGGATTAGTGAAGGTAACTTGCTAAAGTGAACGCAACCCATCATGCTGTTCTGAACTCCGTGGGCTGAATTGCCAACTTCTCCTGTTCTCAGATAAGAACTGCTTCTCGTTTTCATGTCTGCCACTTTGTGCAAGCCAAACAATGTTATTAATTTACTGGTGGGAGTTTTTTGCATTCTAACTTTTCAACCTGTTGTGTTCTTTCAACAGTTTTTCACCTGTCCCATAAAGTCACCTCCGTAGTCCCAGAAAGTGTCCTACTTATTGTCCTCGGTCTGTTCCTGGGTGGCATCGTGTATGCAGCAGATCATATTGCCTCCTTTACCCTTACGCCGACAGTCTTCTTCTTCTACCTACTACCGCCCATAGTCTTAGATGCAGGATACTTCATGCCAAACCGATTGTTCTTTGGCAACCTGGGCACCATCCTTCTGTATGCTGTCATTGGGACAATCTGGAATGCTGCTACAACAGGACTTTCACTCTATGGGGTCTATCTTAGTGGAATAATGGGTAAGTTCAATTTTTCAGACATAATTATTTCATTGCTAGCTTATGTGATCATCTTTTTAATGGGCCATGCTAAAATGAGCAATCGCCCTGAATGCGCAGTGTTCTCACCCACCAGCTGTTACTACCCTCCAGGCCAAAACCTTGGAATAAGCAAGGGGACAAACCTGCAATGCTTACTATGGATTAGGGGTAGTGTCACTGCAGCTCTCCCCCCTGCAGGTCCCTTGACTCTCTGTCACTGTAGGGCAAACTCTGGTGGGGAAGGAAAGCAACTCACCCACAATAATGCTTTTACAGCTGATACAAAGCCAGCCATCAGGGTGAGATTCCAGCTGAAGGGGGAGATCAATGACCTCTCACACAAGGCTTCTGATTGATTGTTAAAGTGATGTCTGTGGTAGAGGTGTTGATAACAGCACTTTTCTGGAACCTGAAATATTTGTGGCAGCAACCAATTTGCAACCCAGACAACTAGGGCTGGAAAAGAAGTGGAATTCCTAATTATGTAACTTTTCCAGAAGTTCTCTTAGAACTCTGATACCTCCTTTCCAACCTTAAAAAACGAAATAAGGCACTACATTTTAATTTTCAAGCTTTTCTTTGTGACTATGAGAACTAGAAGCATCCTTTTAAAATATCTCAGTTGAGGTAAAAAGTTAACAACTGTCCGCAGTGGATCATAGTAGAGCTCTCATGTAATGGTATACTGCAAATGCACCCATTTATATTTAGAAAAACTACAGCAGTGGTTCCCAAACTCCTAGGAGGGAGTTGGGAGCCATGTGAGTTCTTGTGGGGGTGGGATTCCCAGGATTGTGCTTGCTGCTCTTGCCAAAGGGTTTTTTTTAAGACTTACCCCTGGCAGTGTGGGCATCAGGGTGGTGTGTGGAGCCCTGGGGAGACATCCACAAGGTTCTCCAAGCTTCAGAAAGGGTTTAAAACACAGTCGCTACCCACTTCTGGTTTGCGATGGCATTGCTGCCTTTCCCCTCTCTTTACCCCTTAAAGGGGCAGAAGCAGTTGCTTCCCAGGGTGGTGGGTCGTGATTCACCACTTTGGGAACCACTGCTGTAAGGCATATCCCTTTGATCATCATGGCAGGAAGACACACAGGAGGATCCTGACTGACAATCTAAAAGCAGCCCTGTAAATCAGCAGTCTTCGCCCCAGCATTCAGACTGGAGGGCATCCATTCCATAGCCAGGTTGGATTGAGCTAGGCATTCTCATACTGCAGGGGGGACCTCAGTATCTGTGGGGGATCTGTTCCTGGACTCCCCTGGATACTGAATTCATGGATAATTGAATCGACGGAGGGGGTCCAATCTGACCTCCTGGACGCAACCAGAATTCTGTTCCGGTTGCATCTGGGTTGTGCTCTGAGGCACGCAGAGGTTGCACGCAACCTTTGTGCTCCTCAGAAGCCCTCTTGGAGACTTCTGAAAGCAACTTCCATAAAACCGAAAGTTGCTCTGGGAGCTTCTGGGAGGTGTTCTGAGGTATGCAAAGGCCATGTGTGACTGCCTTGCACCTCAGAAGCTCTCCTGCACATGACCAGAACAGGGTTCTGGGTGCATCTGGGAGGTGGGGCCTCAAGCACAGTCTGGCACCCTTGCTAAGTCAGATCTGTGGGTGCCAAAACTTCCGATAAGGAGGCCCTACCTGGATAATTATCTATTCTGCAAACCACATTAGGCATATAGCGCACAGATCAGGAGCTCTACTTGTGATTAAGCAAAGTAGGTCTTGCTCCCCTTCCAGCTGGCCAGACTAAACTAATTTGGCGCCTGTGTTTGTTGTTGGTCAACTCTTTCCCCCCAAAACCCACAATTGTTGTGACCAGTATCTCATCTGACTGCTTGCCCAGTTGACATGCAACAACGCCCCTTTCCTCCCTCTTTTTTGTCTCTCTTTCATTGCTTCTTGCTGCTTCTTACTTATCGGGATGAAGACTGGGCTGTGAATTAACAGAGATAAATAGCTAACAGCAAGACTAATTTGTTAGGAGCTTCTTTTCTCCTGAATAATTTTCCTCTACCCAAGGAGAGAGTCTTCAAAGTCAAAACTTATCGTAGCTCTCTTTTTCATACTATTGTTGCCATGGGCAACACAATCCTAACCGGTACAGGAGCAGGCAGGCTGGCTGGCAGGAGGCACCTCCCTCCAGGGCAGGAGCAGCTGGAGCTGCTGACTGTGAATCAGTGCAAGGGGACATTTGTAAGCCCCAGGCAGCTGGGTGGGGCTGCTCAGACATGCGCCTGCTAAATAGCGGGGGCAAGTCTAAGTGGCCCACAGTGGCCTGGATTGGAACCGCACAGCCCTGGGACGGGGGTCCTGACTCCTCTCCACTCCCAGACTGCTCCACTCACAGACCACTCTTCTTCCTCCCTCCCTTGTCCTA
The DNA here is from genome assembly GCA_029204185.1 of Lerista edwardsae. Taxonomy (NCBI): domain Eukaryota; kingdom Metazoa; phylum Chordata; class Lepidosauria; order Squamata; family Scincidae; genus Lerista; species Lerista edwardsae. The sequence continues at coordinate 2,990,635 of JAJKFI010000080.1, forward strand.
TTCGGCCTTCCCCCACCCTGAAAAGCCCCTGCGGTGTCCAGGTTTGGCCAGCCTGGGGGTAGCTTACCTGCTGCTCTCCCCTGTGCAACTCGTTCGGTGCGAGTGCCTGCACCAACACAACGTGTCCTAGGCTGGTGCGAATGTGTTGGCCTAAGGACGCAATTGGACTGTGCCCTTAATTACAGCGCAATCCTGTACTGTGCTGGAACAGGCGGGCTTGCACTGTATCCAGCACAGTACTGAGGGAGACTGGAGCCTCCCCATCACAAGGGGACATTTGTGCCATTGCATGAGGAAAGGTGGCAGCCTCTCCTACGGGCTCCTCGGATGTGCGCCTTATGGCCAAATCCCAAGCCCACCCCCGTCCTGGGCCTGCACACTTTGGCTGGCACAGGGGAGGCGCAGCGTGGGCGCTCCCAGGACAGCACTGCAGGCAGCGCCAGTCTTGGAGCATTAGCGCTGACACGGAGGTGCCACTCGGTGCCCCTGCATTGGCGCTAAGGGTGTAGCACCAACGCAATAATGTCACGTCTGTGCTATGCCCAACCCAGGATTGCACCCTTAAAGTTACTAGGAAAAGTTTCAATAAGCCACTGATTTTAAAAAAATCTCCAGATTAAGGAAAGATGCTGTTCTGCCAAATTCCCTGCTGGGCCTCCAAAGGGCCCCAATGCCCACACTAGGCTAACTAGTTTCCCCTCCAGAGCAGCCTTAGAGATAGGCAAGAGGGAGGGGGTTCATTCACCCACTGGGCCTCCTCTCTTCCAGTAGCCTTGCTTGGATTCACCGGCTGGCCAGCCTCCTCCAGACTGCCCTCATCACTGGTTTAGTTCAAGATACCCTAAGTTTAACTTGGCACCACAAAACCCCACCACCAAACAATAGGCAGTCAGCTTACCTAAGCCACACCTGCCTCTTCCACTTCAGGGACATGGCAGCCATACAACAATTCTCCAACCAAGGCACCTCAGGAACCCACTCACAGTTCCAATTTGCCTATATAACTGGGGGGGGGAGGCACATGCTAATCTCCCATGCAAATTGGAAGCATTGCATGATGGTCTCTGCTCACATGTGGCTTTTTCAGACACTGACTCAGATTTTTGAAAGTGGAGACACAGGGATTTCAAACTGAAGTCAGCAAACGTTAAGAACCAACTACAAAAAAAAAACTAAGGCTAAGCTCACCGTGACCTTAAAAGTTATGATTAAAGATGCCTTGGCACTGGAAAGGTGTTTTGAATGGGTGGGGGAAGGTCTGCACTATGGATGCCTTCCTGACCTGCAGAGCACTGGTCTACTCGCGGCTGTTTCTAATGGGTAGATCTGGGCTCTGGAGCCCAGGTCTATCCGCGCAATGTTGCAGGGGCCACTGGTGCCCCCCTAGACAGCCCCAAGATGGTGCCCAGGGCCTGTGCCCCCCCTGCCCCCCTAGATCTGCCACTGCACACCAGCAGAGCCAAGTTAAGCATTTTCCTAAATTTTGACACAGAGCCCAAAAGGTTTGCCATCACTGCTCTAGCTCATCAGCCACACCCGTCTCCACCTGTGCTCCTAGCCAGGGCGCTCATCAGCCTGCAGCTGTGTTCCTGCTGCAGGCAAAGACCTTGGGCGTTAACCCTGTAATCCTCGGCTGATATAGATAAGAGGCCACTGCTGATACCATTCCCTAACTCCTTGGGGTATTTTCCACCTTTTCCAATACAGGTGCCTGTTGGACTCTAGGCGTTAACACCATCAGTCATTTTTGCTATATTTTGGGGGTTCACAGACTGTGTATTGTGGGGGAGCCCTGGGGTTTCTCAATAAGAAGATCAGGATGCAAGCCACTCTAGAAGACAACTTGCCCACTGGTGCTATAGTTTTGTCCTGCAATGAACCGTTTCAAGGCCATGTTGAGTACATTCTAAGATTCACCCTCATCCTGGTAACATGATGGTGAGGCCCAGCAAAGCACTTCCCTCATCCCCAGAATCTCCTTCTGTGTTTTATTGCAGAGCTGTAGGGATTCCTGACAAGTTGATGTGGATCTTTGACATTTGTTTATTTGATGTGGTTTCTAAGGTGGTATTAAAATTTTAAAAATTACACCAAATAAATACCTTCTTTGTTAGCAAACTTTTAGGGTTTCTTTAGTAGTTTTATGAACAATTTATGAAGCAAATTACAATCAATGTGTGTGCCCAGGCAGTTGTTATATATGGTATACCGTTCTGCTCTTTACTCTTACAGCCCAGTCCTAACTCACTTTCCATGCTGTGATGCAGCGGAACGGCCTCCTCTGTATCCAGAGCAGGAAGAAAGGCTGCTGGAGATCACTCAGAGGTAAGGGGACATTTGTCCTCTTCCCCTGGGGTAAACCTCAGCAACTGCTATGGGGCTTTGTGGGTGTGCACCAGCGAAATCACTGGTTCATGCCTGAGCAGTTTTGTATCAGGGAAGCAGTCCCAGGAAGGGGAATAGGGTATGGTGGGAGCTGGTCCAGCCAATCCCACCCCCAGGCCTGATCTGATCCACCACCTCTATGCCTCCCACTGCCCCATTACACCACCTCTCTGCCTCCATTCTGCTCTCCCCGTGCCCCTCTACCACCCAGCGTGGGACATACCTGCTTTGGTCCACGCAAGTTCCTGCAGGTTCTGCACTGGCAGCAGCAGTCCAGTGCACATCTCCCCCCAGTGCTATGATCACCTGCGCTGTTGCAGTGTGCTTTACAGCCCTTTGTGATGGCACATGCACTCGTTCTGCCAGCGCTAGCCTGGTTAGGATTGTTAATGTTGTAAAGCCTGTTGGGGCCAAACTAGGTGTGCATGCAAAGACATGATGTGGAGACATGCTTCCAACTGGGACTGAACTGCCTGGTGGGGATAATCGCCCTGATCAGGATCAAAACATGCAAGGAGTGAGAAGTTCATTCTTTCCCTGCATTATGTTTTCCCACCAAAATTTGCCTGTCTGAAGCAATAATTTGGCTCTGAAGTGATGGTTTCTTTAAATGAAAAGGCATTGGAAATGCACCCTGATAGTACATGTTTGGGTGCACGTCACATTTGGCTCTCAGATATAAGAGAAGGCCTGCAGATGTGAGAATGTTTGTCACCCAGTACATCTGCATGGCAAACTCACAACTTCTGAGAAAGCTATAATCTTTGCATTTCAAAAAGAGTGGTGTTCTCAGGTTGCCAGTCAAGGTCTGGTTGCATAAATTTCAAGGCCAGATTAGGCCTGTGTCAGGTTTACTCCCTCTTCTGAAGTTACAGTAAAGCTTGCCTGCCATCTTGGTAGCATTTAGGATTTGCAAACCTCTTGGTATTTGTGTTAAGACTGTATTTACAATTGATGCTGTGAAATTAACTGTGAAGGATTTTGTTTGGCTTCCTTTGTGTACAGTCACTGCCAGCAAACCATTTTAATTAGGAATCTGCCCTTAAACACAATTGTTAGGGTAGGTGTGTAGATGAGTGGGTGACATGATGCTATTGTCCTTGGTAATCTTGGGGAATATTTTCCTCTCTAAACCCACACGAAGATCATAAAGAAAAATTTTCTTTTTCACGCAAAGAAACCTGGTGGCATTGATCCTATGGCCAATTTAAGATTTATTTTATTTAAAATGAAGAATTATAGAATAATAGACCCATGGGGGGGGGTGCAGGGCAAATGTCCCTTTCCCCCAAGGAGAGACTGGTGGCTGCTGAAATGCCTATAGGATGCAGTAGTAGCCATTTTGGCGCTGCTGCTCCTCTGGCAGCTTAGGATCGGGCTGTCACTCACAGTTGCGGATCCAGGGGGTGCAGGGATGGCAAGCCGCATAGGTGCCGGGCAGTGGGGGGGGTGCCATTGCACGGAGTCTGCGTGCTTTTTGGCCCGCCCGCCCACCCGCCCGCCCTCCCGTGCGCCTGGAATGCTCTGAAATGGAGCTCTTCCAGGTGCAGGGAGGCGTGGCAGGGAGATGCACGGGGGCAGGGCGATGTGCCGGGGGTGCGGTTTCGTCGCCTTGCCATAGGGCGCGCTCCCAGCCCGGCCCGCCTCTGGTCACTCATCTCTGACTCTTGGCAACTTTATAGGCGAGAGCTCTCCATACTACCCTATCAAGCATGGCTTCTTTCAGCTGTTGGCTCGTCAACTTTGTATCTGTTTCGATAATATTATTTGCCTGCCCCTTCTTCTTGCTCCACGAACAATTCCTAACATAGAGTAATTGACTTCTGTAATGAACTCGATATGACACGGCCAAAGTAAATCATACATAGTCTTGCAATTTTGACTTCTAATGATGTATCTGGTTTTATACGGTCCAGTATATTTCTATTGATTACTCTGGCTGTCCATGGTGTATGTAACAATTTTCGCCAGCACCACAGTTCAAAAGTATCTAGTCCAATTTATTAAAAATAATATACACATTGAAATGAGTGGGGATCCACCTGAAAGTGGCTCATGACCCACCTAGTGGGCCCCAACCCACAGTTTGAGAAATACTGATGGCAACTGAAGCTCATAGGACAAAAGTATACCTTAACAATTAGATAATCCCAGATGGCATACATACTTCAAGAGAAGCCCAATTGTCCTCTGTGGCTGTTTAGAAGACAAGGATAGAGATGGTTTACTATCGTGCATCACAATGTCATTGTAAGCCACATCTACTTTTCTGTGACTAGTTCACACCATTCACATCTTGACTCTTCTATGCTTGCTTTCCCTTTGTGAGAGCCTGTGGGGGAAAGCAAGAATGGTGTGTGTGTGAGTACAATTTAGGTGTGGCAGAAAGAACACTAAAGTGGCTATATTCCCATAAATGTTAGCTCATGGGCTTCTTCAAGATTATCATAGGGAACATAATTGGTAACCTATGAAAAGATAAATTGTCCACCAGAGCAATTGCTTTTTAAAAGGAGTTCTTTTCCTCCCTTCTGTTGATCAATGCTACCATTAGGCATCTGTTTAAATTTTGCAATGATGGGAACAGCAATTAATTATTTGCTCCTGCATTTATTAGGATAGGTGGAAGGTACCTTGAGCTTTATTGTTCTGTCTCCTATCTTACTAGGATTGCTCAACACTCACTGAAAGAGGGCTCCTTTAATAGTAATGTGACAGGGGGAGGTTTGACAGGTGTACTGTCTTCTCCGTCAAACACTGAAGGTTCTTTCTGACCTGCATCAGATGAAGGTTCAGGAGAATTCTTTAAGGCCACAAGTAGAGTTGCTATACGGAGCTTGGCACTGTACAGTATATTGATTACCAAACCAGAAACAATTATCTCCCCCATCCCAGTTCTAAGATTGATTTCTTTGCTGCATTTGTCCTGTTTCTCAACAATCATGGTTCCTGAGGTAGTAAAAAATAAAAAAGGTAAAGGTAAAGGTTTCCCCACGACCGAATGGTCTAGTCGTGACCGACTGTAGGGGGCGGTGCTCATCTCCGTTTCTAAGCCTGTAGAGCCGGCATTTGTCGGAGGACAAGCTTCCGTGTATCATGTGGCTGGCATGACTATACACAGTAGCGCACAGGATGCTGTTACCTTCCCACTGAAGCGGTCCCTATTTATCTACTCGCATTTTTACATGCTTTCGAACTGCTAGGTTGGCAGGAGCTGGGACAAGCGATGGAAGCTCACTCCATCGCACAGTCTTGAACTCCCAACCTTCCACTTAACCCACAGTGCCATCACGTCCCATTCTGAGGTAGTACAAAACGAAAATTAAAATAATATAATTATGATTGAAAATAAAGGAGTCACAGTTGAAGTAAAAACAGCAGAAACTCTACTTTTTAAAAAGCAGTAAGATTTTCAACAGCATCAGCAAACTGAGCTGTCCTCTGTGCCTAGCCATACTTGCTAGCAGTGGGAGAAAATGGTTTTATTTTTCACATATTTTGGTGTTTTCCAAAGGTGCAGCGTTAAGTGTTTTTATTTGAAATTTACATTATAATTATAAATTATAATCATTTTAAACGTGTACTAGGTAGGTGATATAGGTGGTGTGTTGTCAGTAGATGAAGCCACAGTTGTTACCCATGCAATAAAAACAAAAAGATTTTATGTTTTCGCAGATTTCAGGGTTGTTGTTTTTTACAAAAATGCAAAGTTCAGAAAGCTGTGGTATATGCTTTTTTCACCATTGTCTCCCACCTCTGCTAGTTGTTCATTCATAAAAGCACAAATAAATCTTTTTCTTGACTCTTTCTCTAGGGGCTAGTAAAATAAACAAGTCAGTGGTTTTTCACCACAAGTACAAAGGCACTCATTTGGTGGAACTTGCCCATGTTTCCCAATTAAGAATTTTGTGGGTTTACTTTGGGAACATTATCTGGTGAAAAATTTGCTGAGGATTGGGTAAGTAAGTTCTTATAAATAGACTTGAGATCAACAGTGGCGTACCTAAAGGGGGGCAAAATGCTACGTTTTTCAGGCTCCTGAACGCGGGTGTAATGTTTTGCCCTCTCTAGGAAAACCAAAGTTGTAATGATAGAACCATTGCGGGTCTAACCATGCAGCATACTTGAAGCTCCTCCTTCGGACAATATTTTGGCCTAGTAATGTAAAGCAATTGCTTATGGTGTGATCCTTTGAACTTTCCTTGCTGGCTTCATGATGGCACAGTGGAACTCCTCGTTAGTTTCTTAAAACGTTGGGGGCTAAATTGGCCTAATGCAAAAGAGCCCTTACAAGGCAAGGTGAGAGTTCCTTATGCTGTTTGCTTTACTCTTCCAGGCCCACTTCAAAGTGGCTGGCTGGACTTCCTCTTGTTTGGCAGTTTGATAGCTGCAGTGGATCCTGTTGCTGTGCTGGCTGTATTTGAAGAAGTCCACGTCAATGATGTCCTCTTCATCATTGTGTTTGGAGAATCATTGCTTAATGATGCTGTAACTGTGGTAAGACCCTGTTTTAACTCTAAAGTAAATATAATTCATGAAAACTTGATTCTGAATTAAACTCTGATAAATCAGAAATGCACTGAACCGGGGTGATCCTGGAGGGTCAGTGCCCAGGGGCACACGGCCAGAGGTACACCGCCATAGTGTACCATAGTGGCCCTGTGGAGCATGCCTGGCTGTTCCAATAAGAGGCTTCGCGGCCATTTCTCAGAGCGACCAGGCACACTCTGAAGGTCCTCCCGCCCTAAACATCATAGGAGTTTACATGGAAGTTAATCCAACTTTGTTCCTTTGTATTGTGATTAGGATCACAGCTAAGAGCAAATTTATACTATACGCTTAGTAGCATCCATGGGGTGGGGGATTGGGGCGCTAAGTTTATCAAGGCACCTTACCTGCCATGTAAACAGCTCCTTTCTCTCAGTGTCATAGCCATTCCAGGCTGCAGAAAAAATGAGGAGACGCCTCCGTGTTGCTTCTGCTTCCCGGAATGGCTTCGCGAGGGAGAGGGGCGGTTACATGGCACGGTAAGGCACCTTGAAAAACCTAAGCGCCCTGCCCCCTTTAGGAATGCTACTGCTTATACTACACACTAACACTGGTGTGTATAAGTTTGAGGAATTGAGGTTTGGTAAGGCAGAATTCCTTACAAATTCCTAGTTTCCCTTCCAGAGGGAGAGGAAATGACAGAACATCAAAAAGTCTCCAAGTCTCACCTCAACTAGATACTCACTAGGGTGCTTTCTGCAAGCCATTGTTCTTTCAGCCTGACCCCATCTCCTAAACTGCAGTGTGGAGATAATCCTGGTCTATCTTACAGTGTTGATAACACTTACAATGAGGTATTGGAATGTGAAGCTGTATCACCTGATTGAACTGGACATTTCCTTAGGCCAGTTCCAGTGTTATTTTCCTGGATTCCACATTGAGTTAAATATCGTGTCAGCAGTCTGCATAAGCACACAGAAACCAAATCTTACATATTATGTGGGGGTAAGGGTCTAAAGTCAGTGCACAAGGTGAATATTGTGTATAGTCAAATTATTCTTGAACATCCCTTAAATTGCTTGCATTTAAGGCAGTGGTTCTCACATTTTTTTGGCACTAGAACCCACTTTTTAGAATGGCAATCTGTCTGGGACCCACCAGAAGTGATGTCATGGCTGCAAGTGCCATCATTGTGACGTCAAAACCTTCTGCTTTCTTGGGAATGTAGGAATAAGTTGGGCTATTTCTCAGCCATTTTCCAATAGCAAAGTGAATCAGAAAGAAGAAAGCCTATTTACAGACCTTGACACAAGCAAAACAACCACACAGCCCTCCCGCTTCCAGCATCCCATCTTCCCATATTTTCAATATGGCTGCTCTAGGTGCTTCTTGACTCACTTGAAGTTGGCTCGTGACCCACTGTTGGGTCCCGACCCACTGTTTAAGAACCACTGGTCTGTGGGCTTTGTTGTACAAAAAAGTACTGTAACTTTAAAAACTAGAATCACACTATCGAGGCACTCAGGAACCAAGACTCACTGAGGGAACAGCAGATTCACGTCTCCCATCTTATTCCTTTTCAAGGGCTACGCACTCACCGAGTGAAATGGGAGGCAGAATTGCCTGCATGATTTCAATTGTTTGCTGAATGCTTATAGTTGAACTAGCTGGAGACTTGTGCTTCAGTATGGTATATAACTACTTTAAATCCTTTTTGACACAAATAACACATTCCTGTTCAAATTGAAATTCCCTTCCATTCCTTATACAAAATTTTGGGTTGAGCTTCTTAGGGTGTTTAACCTCGGGAAGGTCCATTTGTGTTCCTGATGCCCTTCCCTGCCATAGTGGGTAGGGAATGGGGCCTTCATACCTGGCAGCCTGGCGTTTGCAGCTCAGTTACAGCCTCTTGTCAAAGAGCTGCGCTCTGGCCTGATTTCCTGAGAGAGAGAGCAAGGCTGAGAAGGTAGTGGCCCCAGCGTCACTGGGAGACTGGCTGGGTTTTTTTTTTTGAAATTGTCCCCACCCCAGAAAACTCATCCCCAGTGCCACACCTGGTGTCATGGATGCTGGGTCAGTTGTCCTTGGGCTTGCCACACTCTCGCTCTACCTGACTCCACCAAGTCCACGAAGGCAAAGGGTGAGCAGGGAAGGCTGCAGATGGGGTACGTTGGGCAGGGCCCATGTGAGGGAGCTTAACTGCCAGCCTGATCCTCACAATAGCTAACCCTTTCGGGACTTTCAACTTGAATTCCTATTGAGGAATTAGTGAAAATACATTTGACCCCTTTTCACCCCCTTAGGAGGCAAATTTCCAAAGATCCCTTCTTAGTGGGTGCTTAGTGGGGTCATGGAAGGAATATTCTCCCCGAATTTTGTGTTCCTAGGTACAGCAGGTACAGCAGTTTGGGCTGGGCATTGATGAGTCACTCAGTCAGGACATCTATTTTTTTATATATATAGACCTGTATAAGTTGAATGTGCGTATGATGCCACTCCACTGAAATTCACAAATGTTAAGCAACAGCAGATAAAATGTTGTGTTTGAGATAATGCTGCAGACTAATTTATTTGCATCTCATATGATTCCAGGAAGTGCAATCTCCCATTTATTCAGGAACCACCAATTTCTTTTTTCCCTTAGGTGCTATACAATGTATTTGAATCCTTCGTTTCAATAGGAGCTGGAAATGTGACTGGTGCAGACTGTGTTAAAGGTGTCGGTGAGTAGTCTTAAAACTTTGTACATCTTTGCCAACAATCTGTGGGATTCTAATAAATTGGTAATAATAAAGTTTCATACAGTTTTTCCAACCTCTCTTCCTACCGTTCCTGATTCTCGGATTTCAGGGGTACAACCCAGGAAAGCAAATCACAACTGCAACTGATAGATATTTGAGAAGGATAAAGGCCTTCCTTCTCCCCGCTCCTCATCTGTAATACTTTGTTTCAGACAGATGCCCAAGAGCCCAATCCTATGCATGTCTACCCCTTTATAGTCAATAGGGCTTACTCCCAGGTATGTGTGGATAGGATTGCAATCTGAACCAGCTGGCTTGGGCTGGAGTGACACATTTCTGGCTAACTTATGTATATAGATATCTGGATGATGCCTCTTTGCAACAAAAAGTTATCAGGATGAAACAACCAGTTAATGAGTCCCTGGAATCTGCAATGATCTCCAGATCTGGAACACAGAGCTGGGAGTTTTAGTAGTGTAGACATGGTGCCCATATCTTTAGTATTTAGTATATCTTCAGTATTTCAAAGCACTGGTGCTGGTTGCAGGCACTGCCCACCCCCTTTTCCCCCCATTGGTCCTCTTTCCTACCTTTCTATCCTGCCTGGGGCAAGGCCAACCTAGTGTCCTGCTTGCTTCCACAATTTGGGAATAAGTAAGCAAGGTGGCAGGAGCACTAAGGACACAGTAGCTGTGTCTGTCTGGAAACGCTTAAAGGTGAAGGCACAATCTCCACTTGGCCAACAATACTGGTTGTACAAAGTTATTTCACAAGCTTCTGCAATGCAGGCGTCTTAGTGTCTTGTGTGCCCGCTGAGGCATCTGGTAGGCCCCTGTGAGATACAGGAAGCTGGACTAGATGGGCCTTTGGCCTGATCCAGCGGGGCTGTTCTTATGGGTGCATAGATGAATCATACTTGCTAGGGAGACATACTCTGATTATCCCTGGAGTTGCCTAGAGCAGTGGTTATCAAACATTTTAGCATCGGGAGCCACTTTTTAGAATGGCAATCTGTTTTGGGACCCACCGGAAGTGATGTCATGGCCAGATGTGCCACCATTGAGATGCCAGAGCCAGCTGCTTTCCTAAGAATGCAGCAATGGGTTATTTCTCAGCCATTTTCCAATAGCATCATGACTTCGAAAGAAAAAAGCCTATGTACGACCTAGACACAAGCAAAATAAACACACAGCACTCCCCCTTTTCAGTGTCCCATATTTTCCCAGCTTCCCATATTTTCAATGATGGCTGTGCTAGGTGCTGCACAACTCACCTGAAATTGGCTCCCAACTCATCTAGTGGATCCCAACCCACAGACTGAGATACATTGGCCTAGAGTCTACAGGTGTGAGGGATGCCTTAGTGATGCCACAGGATGTCAGGAATGCCCCATCTAGCAGTTATAGAAGTCTAGCACAAATCATGGGAACTGGCCAGGGATAGTAGTAAGGGTAGCAAAATGTAACTTTGGCACTGACATGCTAGGCCAAATTTCTGGTCACCTGCATTTATCTAACTTGGCCAGTCATCAAATACGATCAAGAAGTCATTATACTCTAGTGTGCATTGCTTTCAAAAATTCAGTGTGATTTGTATGTTTTTTGTTGTTGTTGCAGTGTCTTTCTTTGTGGTAAGCATAGGAGGTACTTTAGTTGGAGTTGTCTTCGCATTCCTGCTCTCGTTCGTCACTCGTTTCACAAAGCATGTCAGAATAATTGAGCCTGGATTTGTGTTTGTCATCTCCTACCTCTCTTACCTGACAGCTGAGATGCTCTCACTTTCTGCCATCCTTGCGTAAGTTTCTGTTAATTGTTAGACTAACAATTATGTAATTGTTCTTTCTAATGTGGCCAGAGAAGAGTGCAATTTAAAAATGAATTTAATTTCCAGCTAGACTGAAAAAATGAACCAACTGGATTTAAACGACTGAGGGCGCAATTCTGTATAGGACGTAGTGTGACATAACGTTGTTGCATTGGCGCCTACATCACTAGTGCCAGCATGGGGGTGCCAGTTGGCACCCCCGCATTAGCACTAGAGCACTCAGGCTGATGCTAGCAGTAGCTTCGGCCCAAGAGCGCTGGCAGAGAGCCCTCCAGCCAAACTTGGCAGGGAGGAGGAGGGTAGGTGGGAGAGCGAAACTGGGTGGGGGTGGGTGGGCTGGTGGGCATGTCTGCCTGGGGAGGGGGTCGGGTGGGATGCAGCCGTTAGGCCGCATCTAAGGCTCCATCCCCGAGCCACATGGCCCAAATTTGGGCCGCATGGCATTCTCAGAGCTGTGCCTGTATACAGCAGGTGCAGTTCCAAGGAACCCCATGGGGAGACTTGAGCCTCCCCTGGGGCAAGGGCAAGCTCCTAACTTGCACTGGATACAGCTCAGGCCCTCCGGTCTGCCCGTTCTGACGCAAGTTAGGAGGGCCCAATCCTATCCAACTTTCCAGCACTGATGCAGCTGCAATGCAGCTCTGAGCTAAGCAAACAGACCTTTGAGGAGTCCTCTGTGAAGGCCCCTCCCCACTGAAAGATGCAGCGCACGCTCCATTGGCACGGCTGCACCAGCACTGGAAAGCTGGATAGGATTGCGCCCTAAGACTCATTCATGGAATCTTGGGGAGAATGTCCCAAATGCCTTAGGCTTGCCAGAAGTTGAAGACCATTCACAGGGCCTGGAGTACTGTGTGCCTATTACGTTATGTATTTCTTTTTAAGAGCACTAGCTGCATTGGGACATTGGCTGTAAATACAAGATGTACAACATAAAGAGAAGCTACAGAGTGCAAAATAAATTTTCTTCATGGGAAGGTGGCACAAACCTCTATACATTGCTCAGTGTTTATTGCCTGGCTTGTCTCAGGGTGCAAAGCCGGCCGGCCTGCCCCATATCCTGACGCAGTATAGGACAGGCTGTCGCCCCCCACAGCAAGCACAGATCCAAGGACAATGCACAGCCTGAATTGGGGCCTTGCGGCTGCGCAGCCTCGCAAGCATTTGGCCATATGGCCGAATTCTGGCCCTGCCTCCCTCCTGGGCCAGCCTGCCCACCCACCCCCATCGCCCGCCCGCCCCCGGAAACACCCTCCCCCCGCCCCATTTCAAGATGGTTTCTCCCTTGCACTGGCCAGCTTTGGCCAACGCAAGGGAGGTGCAGCCTGGGAGCAATGGGACCGGCGCTGCCTGCAGCACTGGTCCCGTTGCCTGACAGCTGATGCGGGGGTGCCGCACAGTGCCTCTGCATCGGCGCTAAGTGCTCAGGGCCGACGCAATCCTGTTGCGTAGATGCAGTGCAGTTTGTAGGATTGCGCTGCCCGAGAGAGAGAGTGTGTGTTATTTATTTCAATACATTTGATATGATTGTGGATAAAAGTTATTATGAGGATATAGTCATAATGTATTTGTTCTTTTTTTTTTCCCCCAGTATAACTTTTTGTGGTATTTGCTGTCAGAAATATGTCAAGGCAAATATTTCCGAGCAGTCTGCTACCACAGTGAGATACACCATGAAGATGTTAGCAAGTGGTGCAGAGACTATTATTTTCATGTTCCTGGGGATCTCAGCAGTTGATCCTAGAATCTGGACCTGGAACACTGCATTCATACTTTTGACGTTGGTTTTCATCTCGGTCTACAGAGTCATTGGTAAGAAAACCTGTTCTTGTCCCTGCTGAGATTGCTAGTGAATTAGGATTTCTGGACTCCTGTTATCTTACCAGCAGGGTAGAAAAATAAGCCAGAATCTTTTGCATGATTTACCAGGCATTGTGCCTGCATGGCTCCTTAAATTATATAACAAACTGGCTTGCTGATATTTGAGCACTGGGAGTGCTGCAAAAAAGTGGACTAGATGGTATGCAAGGTCTGGCTTTTACGTATCCATGAGCAATATTTGGGCATTGCCCAACCTTGCCTGGTTCCAATCCTGTTTGTTCCTTCCAGTTTGAAGTGGTTATCCCAGTTTTCCAACTGTTCCAGTAGCATCAACATTTATCTCATATCTCGTGTGAGCACTTTGAGGATCAGATCAGTGGTGAGATCAGACAATCTGCAGTCGAGAAGTTTAATAAACATGTATATTAATGTGATAATATAAAATCAGAATCATTTCAAAGCATCTTGACTATGGGAGGGCTTAATTTTTAGCATGCTGACAGAGCAAGCAGAGTTGCAATTAGCACTAGAAAGATACCAATGGAAAGCAATTAAAATCTTTCAGGGGAATATTTATTATTTTATGATAAATGTCCTACACTAGCAAGAGAGTTCTGTGCATGCAGCCCATTTGGATATAGATTGCTGTGTTCATCCAGCCCCATTGAACTTAATGGATGCATCTAATGTAGATGTACGTAGAGCTCGATCATGACAATAATCTTTCTGGCTTTTGCATTTGCTGTCACTGTGATAGAGAAAGTTGCCTTGTGTAGGAAAGAAGCATTGTATTACAACAGTACCTTTGCTCTATGATGCTTCTGTGGTCATACCTTTCCTAATTCCAAAAGGAATGTGGTTATTCAGGCTTTTCTTACCATAATATTTGTTTTAACAGGTGTAATTCTACAGACGTGGGTTTTAAACCACTACCGCTTGGTCCAGTTGGGAATAATCGACCAAGTGGTGATGTCATATGGTGGACTCCGTGGTGCTGTTGCCTTTGCTTTAGTGGTACTTTTGGATGGTGACCAAATCAAAGACAAAAATCTGTTTGTCAGCACAACTATCATTGTTGTGTTTTTTACTGTTATATTCCAGGTAATTACTTTCACTTAGGAGTGAGGGGGCCTGTTGAGAAGCTTCTGACTCAGATGGCTGCTACGTTTGTCTGTATGCTGTCTCTCTCCCTCCCTGGAATTAAATCCTTTCTGCTTGGGGAGAGGAAGGGCAGGGCAGGAGAGCAGGATATTGAGTGTATAGACAACTTTGAGACTCCTTCACTCTTATACCTCATTTAGGAAGTAAAGTCTCAGCCGGCCCAAATAAATAGGAAAAGCAGATCTTAACTGCAGTTTCTATATAATGTCAATGAGTTGCAGACATAATTGTCTTCATAATTTTAGTGACAGAGAGCCTATTGTATGTTTTCACATGGAATCACTTGGGACAGAACACGATTTGCCCTGAGCTATAACTTGAAGCTTCTGTATCAGACATCAGTATATTAATAAATATATTTCATGAGAGAGCCATTCAACTAAGGCAAATGTTTATATACAAATATAATCCCTTACTTGCAAATGTACGTATTATTTGCCATTCAAAAATCTTTAGCATACATGTTTAAACAAGGTGAAATAATTGCTTGTGCCACATTACTCTTGATCAGGAGTCTTCAAACCCCAGCCCAGGGGCTCCCTCGGAGAGCCTCTATCCAGCCTGCAGCCAGCGTCTGGTCCCCCTATGAGCCTCTTGCCCTCTTGACTTTGCTGGCGTGCCTGCAAGCTATGCTCTAGTTGTGTGCGGAGGATGTTGTGAGGGCTAGAGAGGCAGCACACAACCTCTTGATCCTCTGAATGCCTCCAGAAGGCCCAAAATTGTCATCTCCTGGTTTTCCCGAAGACCCAGAAGTGACATATTTAGACCCTCTGAAGAGACAGATTTCTGAGGATCGGAGAGGGCTCCTTTACTTGGCTTTCAGAACATGTTCTGGGTGTTTCCTGTAACCTGCTGGTTCTGAGATACTTCCTCCAGTGTACTTAAGTAAACTGCTTGTGGGGTGGGGGAATGGGAGTCCATTAAAGTGTGTGCTATATTTCTATGGTGTGTGTTGGGAGCTGGGAGGAATACTGGAACTTTGAGCCCATTCATTCATTCAGTTCTGTCTCTGATGTATTTATTTAAATTTTAAGTTTAAGTGTATTTATTTATTTTCTGGTCCCCAGTACCGTGCCAGATATTTGATGTGGCCCTCCAGCTAAAACGTTTGGAGATCCCTGGTCTTGATTACTGAGCATTGATTTCAAGAAGGCTGGCACATTAAAATCTTCGAGTCATCAAGTTGTAAGGGGCCTACAAGATCATCAGCCCAACCCCTTTTAATGCTGGCTGCCCACAACTCTAGCATCCCTGATAGATGGCTATCCAGCCTCTGCTTACAGACCTCCATTGATGGAGCGTCTACCACCTTCCAAGGCAGTTCCACTGCTGAGTAGTATTTTCTTTGAGATGGTTCTTTTTTTTCCCCCTTGGGATATCTTGAGGCCATTTGAGGCCAGTATAAGCCATTTGAGGAACATGAGGGTGGATGGTCACATGTGCCCTGGTTTTAGCATGTTAGTCTTTATAAGAATTTGTAGTTTCCTATTTTCTTGTTCTTTTAATTAAAGTGAGGAAAATACTTGTCATTTTCCTTCCACAGGGCTTGACGATTAAGCCTTTGGTGCAGTGGTTGAAAGTGAAAAGAAGTGAGCACCGAGAACCCACTTTGAACGAGAAGCTCCATGGAAGAGTAAGTAGGGTCACATTTGAAACTGACAGAGACCCCCGAGGAAAATGGTCATAGAATACAATGAAAAAGCATCTTGTATTTTTTCATCTGGCTAGCTGTTTTCTAATAATACTGTACGACTATTTCCGTTGTCCTTATCTCTTCTTGTGGGCTTCCCCAGAGACATTTGATTGGTAGGAGCAGCCTAAAACAGATTTTTTTTTTTGGTGGATTGTTGTGTTATCCTAAAAAAAGGGGTTGAAAGTGGTGTTATGTGTTTTTATTCCAAATTAACATTTTAATCAGTTTTAAAGCATGTTTATCAAGTGTTATCAAGTGTCAAACAGGTGATATACAGGCATGCCCTGGTATCTGCTGGGGTTCCATTCCAGACCCCACTGTGGGTACCTGAACTGTGGATACTGGGGATTCCTTTTTACAGCTAGGGGAACATCAGTGATTTTGCTGTAACAAGGTAAAAAAAGAGATTGGTTTAATGTTCCCCTATCTTTTTAATAGGTGTCCCAGCATCCATGGTGTCCGTGGATAACTGAAACTGTGGATACTGAATCAGTGGATACCAGGGCAAGACTGTATATATGTTTTATGCCTGTGGCTGTTAATAAAACAGCTTTAGGTCTTAAAATTTTTACTATACTGGGGTGGGTGGGGTGCCTTCTGGAGTGTTTGATCTCCATACTGCGCCTTATGTTTGTTGAGCCCATGTTGAGCTTCATGCTCATCAGATCAGAACCATTCTTATGACTTTGCATTCCCCTTCACCTGGCCTTTGACTGCAGCCAAGGCACGTTTGCTTACTTGCAAGAAAACGTGACATGTAGCTCAGTTTGACTTTCCACAGGGCTCAAAACATTTGTCAGCTTGGAGAAGGGGGGCTTACTTTTTGGTACTTTTTTGGAGCCTGCTTTCATCAGATCAAGACCATTCTTGTGGCGTTGCATTCCTCTTGGCCTGCCTTTCAAAGTGGACTAAGGCATGGTTGCCTACTCATGAGTAAATGCACAGTGTAGCTCAGTTTCACTTTCCATAGCGTTCCATGCATTTTCCTTGGCAGCTTCTGGGCATGCTCAGAAGACTCTACAGCCAGTTCGGAGAAAGCAGCAGAGTTGCATTGGAGCTAGGGGCTTAGAAACACAGAAGCACTCGGAACTGTTCACAGATGCTCCGTAGCCACTTTAATAGGTCAAGCTCAGTATTATCTTGTTGATTGAGCAGGATATCGCATTTTATCATTTTATAAGCCCAATTTCAGTGTTATTTTGCAATATTTTGATTTTACTTAGACTGCCGCTACTGATTGGCCACTGTAGGAAAATAGATGAGGCCTGGTCTGATCCAGCAGAAGTCTTCTATTCTTGAGAATAGCTTGACATGTTGCAGTGTACTTGGCACAGCACACTAAAGACATACTCTACATGGAGCCAGTGGTGCAGGGGAAGGAAGAGAGGGCTATGCTATATGGATTTTCCATTACATTCCTCCTTGGGTAGAAGAAGCAGATTCACAATCCCAAGTTGTCCGGAGAGTACCTAATCAATTATGCTGCTGAAACCAAGAGTAATGCTTACAGGGCTGACTGCTTCATCAGTCCCCCATCCAAACTGGGTTTCTTCTACATTTTAAACTGTTCTATGGCTCAGTCACCAATTATCCAATAAAGGTTAATTTTATGCTCTGTTTTCACAGGCCTTTGACCACATTCTTTCAGCTATTGAAGATATATCTGGTCAAATAGGACACAATTACCTGAGAGACAAGTAAGTGGACTTGGGCATCCTTATCTTAATGGAATGGAACAGTTATAAATGAATGGAAAGGGTGACTAGAGTCGCAAGATAGGATAGTTTGAATTACTGCCTTCTAATAACCAAACCCATAGTTAGTGCTACAGGTTAGTGCTGATAGAAAGCAACCTGGGGAACAGCTTTGTCTCATGCCTTGGAATTGCTGGCATTTTTCTTACTCTTTTCAAATCAGAGATACAGCTCTTTGCATTAACTGTCCCAATAGAAACAATTCAGGAGTCTGTATATTACATTCCCTCATTGTCAGCAGCAAAGCCTACTTCTCGTATTTTGCATCTTACTCTACCTTGGAAAAGTAAACTTGTGAGGCAATTACAAGTTAAACTCCATTATCTTCTACTAACACGCTGTTCTTGGAAGATGAATTCAAAATACTCAATTGAATATCCATCTTGAAAATTTTGCATAGCCTTCATGTGTCAAGCACAGTACAGGAAGGGACTTCCATCCCAATTCAAGGTCCAGCTACTCATTAATGCTGCCACCATCTTTGCTGGACATGACCAACAGCAGGTTCCCAAGCATAGCATTGCCAAGTGTGGCAAGCATATTCCCAAGTGTGGCAAGCTGGGGCAGCATGAAGTACGCAAACCACAATGCTGTGCTGTGCTTTTTGAACATATGTAGGAAACCAGCCATCTCCCATAGAAGAAAAGAGCAAATAAAACTGCTGCATAAAAGAGTAGGAACAGCTAGTTCACAGGAATAGTTACAGTGATTCTTCTTTTTTCAGAACACAATTCTCCCTCTGGTGATTTTGACCTAATTGTTAGCTTCACTTTCATTATAACATTGGAGATAAGCTTTTCTGTTGGCCTGATCTGGGGCCCATTCTTTCATTAGTGAAAAGGTCTTCTATTTCCTGTCAAGGATGCTGTAGCAATTGCCTGCACTGAGCGGCAACTGGACTAGATGACCTCAAAGTCAACATTCAGTTCTAGTATTCTTCTCATTGTGAGATATAGCAAAATGAAAGAGTTTGGAATACTTTGGAAGCAGGGTGAGCAGATACCATTGAGGCCACAGCGCCTATTTAACCACTGGTTTAGGTATAGACTTTAAAGGTATCTGGTCATCGTGCCTGGAAGAGAGCTCTTCGAAACATGTCAATTTAATAGTGCCAAACATGTTCATTTAATTCATGCTGCATATTGTTTGTTTAAATCATTAGGTGGTCCAATTTTGACAGAGAAATCCTCAGCAAAGCACTGATGAGAAGATCTGCTCAGAAAACCAGAGACCAGATTCTCAAAGTTTTCCGTGATCTCAACTTGAAAGATGCCATTAGCTACGTAGCTGAGGTGATTCATTTTTAAAGATATAACTGCCTCACTTAGATTTGTCTCTTCAAGGTGCTTAATAAGTACTGTATTGGTATTACACGTACAGCACATGTACAGCTAAAGGTACATTTTTCATCCAACTGATTTCAATTAGAGCAGTGATTCTCAAACATTTTAGCACCGGGACACACTTTTGCAAATGACAGTCTGTCCAGGACCCACTGGAAGTGATGTCATGGCTGGAAATGCCATCATTGTTACACCAGAGCCTGCTGCTCTCTTGATAATGCAGCAATGAATTCGGTTATTTCTCAGGCATTTTTCAATAGCAAAGTGAATCAGAAAGGAGAAAAAATATTTACAACCTTGACACAAGCAAAACAACCAACACACACCTCCCCATTTTGAACATCCCATCTTCCCATATTTTCAATATAGCTGCTCTCGGTGTTTCATGACCCACTGGTGGGTCCTGACCACAGTTTGGGAACCACTGAATGAGCGACTAGAATGTGTGCCAAACTCTGTATTGTAATTACTGGGACTTAAAAATGCTTTGGCTGGATGGTACCCATGATCTTGTATGAGAGACTTCAGGAAACAGTAAGTCCTCACTGCAGGATGGCACAAGCAATATAAGCTGGCAATAGCTGCATGAATTGGGATCAGGCTTAATATAAGCAGTTGTGAACAACAAACTCCCATTAGAATGTGAAATGTTTTATAACCTCAAATGTTAGGAGGCCAACAGATTACTGTTCGTAACATGATGTGATTTTCTTGGATTACATGTGCAATGTTGGTTTCTGCAAGCAGAGTCTGGTATACCTAGACTGTAAAGCCCTTCACTTCAGAGTCACTGAGAGTACAATTCAAACTGTGCTCTAGGCTGGCACATGTTGCTTGTGCCAGCCTCCAAATGACGCAAATACACTTTAAAGCATGTTTGCGCCATTTTTGGGAGAGATCCTAACTTCCGTTCCTGGCCTGGACAGCCCCGATTCGGGTGCTCAGGGTTTGGCGGCACAGCTCTGAGTAGCCCCATCAGGGCCGCTGCACACTACCCAGGGGACATTTTTTCCCCTTTCTCCTGGTTGTGTGGCAGCACCTCTGATCCTGGGCTGGATATGGGGCAGGTGTGTCAGCCAGCCTGTTCCATGTGAAGCATTCATTCTGAGTGTATGTTAGCTAAAGGCATCTTGGCACACTGCAGGTATGTACGTACATGAGCGCCACAAAAATTGAGAACTTGTACACCTTCCCACAGTTATCATGGCAGAAGCCCTTTATATAAACTATGTCATTAACTTACTTTGTGACTTACTTTGAGGTACTTACCTTAGGGCTGAATCCTAACCAACTTTCCAGTCCTGATGCTATGCAGCCCTGCGGTTTCCTTACGCCTCCTTAAGTTGAGGAGGCCTCCATAACTACAACCCCACTGCAGGATGGCCCCATTGGCATGGCTGTATCAACACTTGAAAGTTGGATAGGATTGGGCCCTTACAGCACAATCCTATGCATGTTTACTCAGAAGTAAGCCCCACTTTATTCGGTAGGGTTTACTCCCTGGAAAGTGTGTATAGGACTGCAGCCCTTGTTGTTTCCAAAACAAGGCAAAAACTTCAGTGTGATTTTTATAAACATTTCTAAAACATTAAATTCCTGCTACAAACAGTATATCATAAAGTACAGGAAATGTGAACGTTTCAAAGAAAATGAAGAACCTGTCTTACAAGTTTGAAATGTTCTATAGTGGAAGATACTTGCCTTCTGTATCTTGTTTTGGTTTTTTTAGAGTCCTCTAACTGAAAACCTGACAGTAGTGTGTGCTTGTGTGTGTTTTTCTTGAACAGGGAGAGCGAAGAGGTTCTCTGGCATTCATCCGTTCTCCAAGTATTGACAACACAGCCAATGTGGACTTCAGCATTATTAATCAAATGAATGGAGATGCTTCAGTCTCCCAGTTGCTGTAAGTAGATGAGACATGCATGGAACTCTTCTGTTATACCACTTTTCAACAACAACAACAGCTCACACAATAGCAAAAATACATGAAAAGATGGTCCTCTGTGGCAAAGGGACTCACAGTATTAAAAGGATGCAAAATTGACACCAGTGAACAACTACTGGAAAGATGCTATGCTGTGATGAATAAGGATTGTTGCTCTCCCTCTACTAAGTTTAAGAGGACCACCACTTTAAAAAGTGTCCTTTAATCCATTTAGCAGGAGTCAACTGACCAATAACAGTGTTGTGCTGCTCATTTTATGCTATTCATTGAGATGAAAGCAAGTTCAAGGTGCTTCCTTGGGCTGGATCATGCCTCTGTGACTACTCCTGCAGCTCTTCCTGGACTGTACTACTTCAGGCATATATTTACATAACTGCATGTTTGAACTCTGCACGATATGAAAAACTCCTTGCCTGTGGAAAGCTAGCATGTCAGGGAGAAGAGCCACCTTTTCTGCGTGATGTCTTGTTTCTCTATATAGAAAGGACTTTCTGACATGAAGGAACATTCAAACATATAACTGTGGTTTTATTCCCCTCCAACACTAATTCTAATAAGTGATTTGAAATAGATTTGCACATTTTGGATGGTGGATCACATACAGTGTGTATTCAGAATAAACTTTTCTTTGAAAGTGCTCTGCCTACGTGCAGGTGCTAAGAGTAACATAGGAAACAGGTGTTTGCCTGTTGCTTAATCAGTTCCTCTGAGGGACTTATACTGCTAGCTAATGCCATTTCTGAATGTGCTCCTGAGCTCTTATCACAGAGTTGTGTAGATTCAATTTTCTGTGACTTATAAGGTCACAGGGGGACATGATTGAGACATACAAAATTATGCATGGAAGGGATAAAGTCGATAGAGGGATGTTCTTTTCCCTCTCTCAAAACACCAGAACCAGGGGGCATCCGCTAAAGCTGAGGGTTGGGAGAGTTAAAACAGATAAAAGGAAGTACTTTTTTACCCACCGGGTAGTTAATCTGTGGAACTCCTTGCCACAGGAGGTGGTGATGGCATCTGGTCTTGATGCCTTTAAGAGGGGATTGGACAGATTTCTGGAGGAAAGGTCCATAGTGGGCTATAGGCAATGATGGATTGTGCAACCTCCTTACAAAGGTGGTGGGCTACTGGTACCGGGTGCAAGGGAGTGGCAACAGGATGCAAGCATCTTGTTGTCTCATGCCTCCCTGGGGCACCTGGTGGGCCGCTGTGAGATACAGGAAGCTGGACTAGATGGGCCTTTGGCCTGATCCAGCAGGGCTCTTCTTATGTTCTTATGTTAAGGTTCTGTTACTTGCCAGTTCTGTTACTTGATGTCAGAAAGCAAAAAAGAAACCACTGTTTTATCTGTTTTGCTTTAGGAGAGATACGGCCAGTTCTGTCTGTCTTGATATGCAAGCTCTAGAGCAGAGAAGAAAAAGCATCCGAGATGCAGAGGATATGTTCACCCACCACACTCTCCAACAGTATCTGTATAAGCCCAGGCAAGAGGTGAGAGGGAGTCCACCCTACGAATGCCCTAAAACCAGAATGAAAAGACTGGGCTGAATGTAATGTGAATGTTTAGGAGGAAATGGGAACACTCAAGCCAGTCAGTATGACCAGAGGCATCGCACCCATGCAGCATGTTGATGCACCTGCCATGGGTGCTGCCGAAAGAGCTGGGCACGCTGGCAGGGAAAACCAGCATGGAGCTGGGCTCTTTCGCCCACCCTCACCTCCGTATCACTCCGGAATGGAGTGATTCCGGAAGCAGGGGGCGTGGCGAGGCTGCGTGGAGGGTCTGGTGACGTCTTTCGTCACTGCCCTGCCTTGGGCACAGTCAGAGCCTGCTCCAGCTCTGAATATGACTTGCTGTTGCTCACAATGGTAGTTCTACTGATGTGAGATTGGGTGCTCATCTGGCTGCAGGAGGTGCCTTCTGTTCATTGAAAAGCTGGCTATTTCACACATTGCTCTAAAACACTGTGCACAAGAAAAGTGACACTAAATCCAAGATGCTCATCTACTTCTGAGCTTCCTCCTGAGCATCCCCTTGTGCATGGTTCTTTAAAACCCAGCCGGCAGGCCAGATCTAAGGTTTGGGAAAAGCCTCCCCCTGCCATGCATGGTGATTACTATTCCACTGCATTGCCATGCTTCTTCCAAGTTGCCTTGTGCATAGGGATGCTCTGGGCAGTCGCTTCTGTCCAGACATCCTGCTGCACAGCCTTCTGGGATGCTGGGCAATAGTCACAATTGTGCACAGGTCAACATGGAAGAAGCACAGTGACCTGGTGGAACTGTAATTGCCAGTTGCGATGGGGAGGGTGTTTCCTGAAAATAGTAGTCTCCAGTTGGAGACCACTGTTCTTGTGCAAACACATGCATGAGACTGTGTTCAGAACCTCCTCTCATGTACGTCTGCATGAACATTATGCAAGGACTGTATGCAAAATTCCCCTGCTTGTGCCATTCATCTGGGTTTGCTTTTATTCATTATTCTACATGGTTGTAGACTGCGCACCAAGGAACTTTTCCTCTTTTCTGGAATCTGGTTTGTGTGGTCCTTTCTTTTTGTGAGGAGAAACGTATGTTGGTTTCATCAATAATCCCAATTATTTCAACAAGTTTTACTAACAAACTTTTGATTCAGGAAAGGCTTTAAAAATCATTGCCATTTTCATTCCTGAATGTTATCTTAAATCCAGAGTACAGTGAGGGAAGATAAGAAAATCACGAACGTGGGAGCAATGCTGGTCCCCTTTATTCTGGATATTCTCTTTAACCTTATTATATCTTCTTGTTTACTTCACAACAGCACAAACATCTATACAGTCGTCATGAAATAACTCCAAGTGAAGATGACAAGCAGAACAAGGAGATTTTCCACAGGACCATGAGGAAACGCCTCGAGTCTTTCAAGAGCACCAAGCTAGGCCTCAGCCATGCCAAGAAGCTAAACAAAATGCACAAAAGGGACCGGGGCCAAAAAAGAGTAAGAGTGCCTGCAAAACTTAGCCAGTCAAAGAGTCAATCAATCAACCGATCTAATAGTATTTATATACCGCTTTTCAACACAAAGTTCACAAAGCAGTTTACAGGCAAATAATAATGAAGTTAAAAGGCTCCCTGTCCCAAAGGGCTCACAATCTTAAAAAATGCAGAACACCACCAGCAACAGCCACTAGAAAAGACACTGTGCTGGGCTGAAGAGGGACAATTACTCTCCCCCTGCTAAATATAAGAGGAGCACCACATGAAAAGTGCCTCTTGCCCAGTTAGCAGAAGTCTGCTACAAAATCTGTGTCTATGACTAGGATTGTTAGGCCATGTGCAGGTTGGACTTGGAGACTTGAGTGGTGGAGGTAGAGACTGGAAGCAGACATTATAGCTAAGGGTGGAACATGGCAGCACTAGGTGACATCTTGAACATCTCTCCTTCTACCTGTTCACTAGCATTGTGGAAGTGGCAGTTTAATGGGGAAGCCTCTTCCCTAGCTAAAATGAAGCTTCCAAGATGGTGGTGCCCAGCTTTTTAAGCCCTTCACGAACCCCTGAAAACAATTTCACAACGGCCTTGGGGGTCCCAACCCTCAGGTTGGGAGCCATTGCTTTAAGGCAAACCCATTATGATAAGACCTGCCCACAACAATGGATAACTAACACACACTGCTTTGTTCAGAGCCAGCATTCAGCCAGTTGGACCAATTGCTCCCAGTTGGGTCCCGTGCCTAAAGGGGCCCCATGCTACGGTAATCCACTCTAGTCTTGTATGCAGTTTTAAATTAAAATGTGCTTTGATCCATTTGGTTCATTAACTCACACACACTTTTTTTAAGTGCACATTTTGTCAGTGCTTCTGTCTCAGCGCTAGTGACGTTGGGCTGGCACAAGCACAAGTCCCAACGGACTTCCTTGGATTGCGCCCACAGTGAAGGAGCTCTGCCACCACCTTGCCCTTGATACAATACTGGGACTGGCTATAAATTTATTCATGCCTGCTGAGCTGGAGGTAGTATTCTTGTCTAAGAGTTCAGAGAAATGGTGGAACATCTCCCATTGCCAAGTAACAACTGAGGATGTGAGGGGCGACCCCTAGTGGTCCTCTGCACAGCAATGAATTGATGTGTGCCTTGAATTATTATATGAATTATTACACAATTGAATTATGTGTGCCTTACCCTTTTCATTTTTACAAGTCAGATGCTGGCAATATCCTATAGATTTTAGGGATCTTTATATAATAGTAAAAGGAACAAATAAGTTGATATCTTTGATTGGGCAAAACAAATCATTTGGAAATGAAACGTAAGCCTCACAACATTGTTCTTCTCTGTGATACAGCACATGATTATGTTTTATTTCACCACTGAAACGGTTGGCGCTATTTAAAATATACCACCTTTCTACTTTTATATGCGATATATTCAAAAGATGATTAAGTATTTTATTTATTTATTTCAGAGAAATAGTAATGTCCTTCCAAATGGAAATATATCTACAGAAGCCATAAAGGAGAAAGGTAAATGCATGGTGGAAATATTAGCAAACTGTACCTTTTAAAGATTTAGCAGTGAAAAAAGGACACAGATATTGGCAAATATATTATGCGTCTATCATATGTCTATTGCTCGTAATTAAGATATGTGACACTAAGATAAGGAATGGAGGAAATGATTTTATTTAATCATTTGCTTGTATGGCATACAATTCTGTAATCTGAACACACCTTGAGAAAAGTATTTACACAGGCGACATCCCAAGGCTAATTCAGGTAACCAGAACCTCACATTGTCAGACATTTCAGTTTGAATTTATACACCACAATGAATAGCCAAAATACTATGGCATGTGTAGGGGGATAGAGGGTCAAATGCACCCAGGTGGAGAGGGGCGGCAAAATCACCCCCTCCCACCCTACCTTGCACCCCCCCATCCCTACTCTGCTCCAAGGGCTGCCTTCCTCCTCCGTCTCTGCTTTAAAAAAAAAAAAAACAGAGGAGGAGGAGGGCGGTCCCCAGGGGGTCTCCTGGGACCTGGAGGAGGTCCTGAGACCTCCTTTGACCATTTTTGGCTAAAAATGGGAAGTGACAATTTTTGGCCCTCAGAAGGCCGGGGAAGCCACATGCAACCTCTTCAGCCCTCAATATAACCCTGGCAGCAGGTGTAAGGGGTGGCTGTCCAGGTGGGGGACAGCAAACCTGGGGGTGTGCCCCTGGGCAATAAGTCCCCCCCCCCAGGAATGCCACTGCCAAAATATGATGGCACTCATGTGTGGACATTGACAATGTCAGATGAATTTCATGGATATCCAAAACTACGTAAATATACATTTTTAATGCTTTATTTTGTTTTTTGTGAATAAAAGCTTAAAATAAGCTTAAAATAAGCTTAAAATAATATACATTTTCTCACTTTTGGGACACACACAAGATAATGCTGGCAAATCATGTTTAGGTAACTATTAACATTCATGGATGTATCTCTGAACTTTCACAAAATCTGTTTGGGATTGCCAACATTCACATACAGTATGAATGACAACAAAATTTCAGGCATTGCTTCCCCCTTTTCCATTATCATATCCTCCTCCTTTCCAGTGTCTGGGATAAAAACGAGAAAGCAGTGTGTGTGGGGTGTGGGGTGGGGGTGGGAGTATCTCTGACAACCTAACCCTAAACTGCCCAGATCTTGTTGGAGTAGTGGTAGCAAAATGGCTACTGCTGCATCTGAGAGGATTGGCGGAAGCCTCTGGGGTCTCCTCATTTGTCCCCTTCCCCCGAGGAAAGCTGCAGACCTTGCAATGGGACTCCTTGAGTCTCTGCTGGCTATTTTGCCAGTGCAGGCTTGAGCAATCCCTTGTCAAGCTGCCCAGCCTGATGCAGGGGTTGAGGATCCGGCAATGGAAGGCCCCACTGGCCCCACCCCCATGCCAGGACTGATCTTCCCCTCCTCTTGCCCAGTTCCACCCCTCCCCGTCTTTCCCCATGCCCCATTGGGCCTTACCACTGGCCAGTGCTGCTGGAGGACTGGCCATACCACCTGCTCTGAGGCAGTGCCAACTGGCGCAGCCCCATCACACAATCAGTACTTACTCTCTGGGTGCTGTAAACATTCTTTGCAGCATGTTTACAACACCCAGAGCTGGTGGTACACATGTACTGCTGGTGCTATGCCCTTAGGATTCGGCCCTGAGTGTGCTAAACCCAGACCAGTCTCCTCTATCTCAAGCATTCAACATGAAGTCTAGGTATCCATTGGAGATGGGGTTCAAGTTGATCTCCTCTTATTTTCCTTTCCATATTTTCCCCCTTATTTTCCTTTGCCATAGGTAAAGCTTCTTTGCTGTGGTAGAGGTACTCTTATTTTGCCTGACTCTCCAAGTTCTATCCTCAGTCATCCCCACAGAAACTAATAGCGTTCTGAAATAGTTCCTAGATATCTAAAATGCAAAAATAAAGCACATATCCACATACACCTGTTAGGTGATGAAACAAAAACAAAAACCACAAAACTTTTGAGTGCAATCTGTGGATTTGTCACAGGAAAACGCATTTCTGCAATAGCTAGGTTTCCCAGCAAGGCTTTTGTTAAAGGCACTGCAAGCCCAAGACACTTCCTATTTCACAGTTTTTTATGTGTTTTGTCAATTTTAAAATTTCCTTTCACTAAGATCTCAGAAAGCTACTATTGACTTCCTTGGAAGATACTTAAGGCTGCAATCCAATATACACTTTCCTGGGAGCAAGTCTCATTGAATTCAGTGAGGCTTACTTCTGATTAGGCATGCTTAGGGTTTGCTGTCAGGATTCCTCAGTTTGTACCAGATCACTGATGCATCTCGACTGCATATCAATTCTTTTTCTAGACATGGTGTTTTCCGAACTAGAGGAGCATGATTATGACCATCCGCAGACAGGGCGAGCAATGGACTTCCTAGCTAATGTCACTAAGCAGAACTTCACAGATACAAGTGGTAAGGCAATTGTACATGATCTCAACTCTGCAGTATTATAAAAGTATTGTTAACTGATATTACATTATTTTATATATCAATTTTAGTTATAGTAATAAGTAAATCTTCTTAACTGATGCTCCAAATAAAATTCAGGGCACAATCCTGAACAGCGCTGGACTGGCGAGGCCAATGATCCAGCGCCATATCCTACGCTGCTTAGGAGAGGCTGGAGCCACCCCATGGCAAGGGGCTAAACAGCAGGCACAGATCTGAGGAGACCGCGCAGCCCAAATTGGGGACGCGCAGCCTCCCAAGCGAGTTTAGGATGCGGCCGTATGATTACCTCCCAAGCCCGCCCACATCCCACCCAAGTCCCGCCCCCAGCCTCCCTCCCCCCACCAATCCCCGTGCCATCTCAGCACAGAGCCTCCCTCGCGCCAACCAGCTTCAGTCAGTGCAAGGGAGGCTTCCTGTCAGTGCTCTCAAGACGACGCTACAAGTAGCGTCATCTTGAGAGCTTTAGCGCCGATGTGGGGGTGCTGCTCGGCAACCCTGCGTCAGCGCTAATGCCATAGCGTTGATGCAACAACGTTGTGTCAGCGCTATGCACCAAATAGGATGGCGCTGCCCAACAGGTTTAAAATCTGATTAATTTTCCACATTTGACATTAAATTAAAATGAAGATTCAGTCACATAGTTTAAATACTTGTTAAACAGGGACTACAGAGATTAAAACTGGTTCTCAAAACTGCAAAAAGTAGTTTTCCAGTTTTCCAAGAGGGCCATGATTTTGTTACAAGTGAAACTGAAAAGTTGTGCCCAAGAAATCACAAAAATACTACCTGACACAGAATTATTTTTCTGCATTTGTTTTTAACTCTATTCTTGGGAGAGTGCTAGATGCTACAGGAAGGAAAAATAAACTGATCTGACTTTTTAAAGACAGCAGCAAAAAGGTCAAAGATTTGGATGCTAATTTGTCACAAAGTTCCATATCAATTTGATATAAACATACTGATATACTCTACTATCAGTATGATATACTCTACTATCAACCTCCCTGAATGGTGTTCAAAATGACATGTATGTCGTAAGACATTCGAGCACAGAAGATGTGCAGTCCTCCTGTAGGACTGGCAGAGAAGAGGAAATTAGTTTAGGCATGTCTATTTGTCAGATCTTGAAGATTCCCATTATAATTGAGATAGTTTTTTATAAGAGTCTTCTCTATTGAAATGAACCGGATTTTACAAAGAGCTAAGCATAAGTCTGTCTTTGTCCAGCCAGCATGGATATTGTTGCATGATTGTGACCTTGTTGACGCCAAAGGAAAAATTATGTTGACTGAAATGTTATGTTCTGTAACATGAATGTGTCACTCATGGACTTTTTATAGGAATTGATAATCCAGTATTTTCAGCTGATGTCGAGCAAAATTCTACCATGAGGTTCTCGCCTTGGCTATCCTGCGAAGAGGTGGTGGTACCATCCCAAAGGGCCCGAGTGCAGTTACCCTATTCTCCAAACAACTTTCAGCGGCTTGCCCCCTTCCGACTCAGCAATAGATCTGTAGATTCCTTTTTGCTAGTAGATGGCCCAGAAGAACAACCCAGAACGTTCCTTCCAGAATCAACACACATGTAATATTCTAAAAATGCCTGTTGGCTCTATTCTTCAATCAATCAATGAATCAGTCTCTATGATCCTTAGCCAACTTGCAAGCAACTATTCTCTTATCCTTGGAGTTTGTTTTCTGTCTCTTCTTCCAGTCTCATAATCCTTCCTTTGTTTCCTTTTGAAGACCACAGATAAGAATCCTACATTTGAAAGCCAAATTGGTAGTCCTTGCACAGTATGGGACAGATTCCAGCTAGTCTCTTACACACACACACACACACACACACACACACACACACACAGAGAGAGAGAGAGAGAGAGAGAGAGAGAGAGAGAGAGAGAGAGAGAGCAATCCTAACCTGGAGTTAGGCAAGGTTTAGTTTGCACAAGGACCGCTGTAAATCACATTTGAACCACTCTTGGAGTCAGGGAGGATGGCGCAAGCCTGTGTGCTGAGCTCTCTGACTCCTAGAGTGGTCCAAATGTGATTTACAGTGGCCCTTGTGCAAACTAAACTTTGCTGGCCTAACAGTGCCTAATCCAGGTTAGGATTGCGCTCACATGTCCTATGAGCAAAGATAGCTCAAATTTTTACTCATAGCCTTTCCCAGTTTGTCATTCTTTACATTCTTTAGTAGTAACTTATCATTTATATTCTGAATCCAACAGAAAAGTAGATTTGGATCTTGCTTAGAAGTGTGATCCATTATATCATCAATCAATCAATAGTATTTATATACCACTTTTCAACACATGGTTCACAAAGGGGTTTACTGGCAAATAATAATAATAATAATAATAATAATAATAATAATAATAATAAAGTTAACCGGTTCCCTGTCCCAAAAGGGCTCACAATCTAAAAAAAAAAATGCAAAATACCACTTAGCAACAGCCACTAGAAAAGACACTGTTCAGAGGTGAATAGGGACAATTACTCATCCCCAGCTAAAGGCAAGAGGAACACCAGTTGAAAAAGTGCCTCTTGCCCAGTTAGCAGGGGGTGCTAACAGCTATCATGTGAGAGCTCTTTCTGTTTATATTATAATTACTGTATAATATAAACAGAAAGAGCTCTCACATGATAGCTGTTTCTCAGCACGCAATCCTGTGCCAGCTCAAGTCCCTTGTGATCACCTTGTGCAAATCCTTGTGCCGGCCCAAGAGTGTTGCAAATGTGCCATAAAGCACATTTGGGACGACTTTTGAGGAGGCTGAGCCAGCGCACTGATGTGCACTGGCTCAGTGAGGCCGAATACAGGCCCTGCACGCCCAGACCAGGTAAGGAAGTGCTGGTTGAGGGAGGCCAGCACGGGTAGTTGGGGAGGGTAGAGGGAGGGCAGATCAGGGTGGGAGGAAGAAGGGCTTGTGGGTGGGAGGGGGGCTTCAGCACTTAGGCTGAGTATTAAACTGTCCCTGGTCTGGTCAGCCTTATGCGGGACCCTCAGATCTGTGCTAGCTATTTTGCTGGCACAGATCCGCATAGCCCTATTGGGGAGGCTGCTGCATGACATGGGGTAAGGGGAATTAATTCCCTTACTCCAAGTTGTGCTGCAGCCAGCCCCAACCTCGCGCTGGATATGGGGCAGACTGGCTGGCCTCTCTATTCCTGTGCAGGTTAGGATCGGGCTGCCCATGTTCTTGATCAAAAGCCCCTTTCCTGTTGAGTCCCACTAGTCAGGTCCCACTAGTCAGCACTAGTGTGAAGGGGATAACCTTTCCCCCCAAAAGTTCCTTATTATATACAACACACTGAAGGAAGATCAACTGGTGTTCCCTTTTACACAAGCCTAAAATCTCTGTCTTTGCAAATCGTTCAGTTCCTGGTGTCTTTTCTGTTTCTTACTTCTTCTGAAACTGTCTTTTTCATGAAGTTTGTTAGAGCTAAAGTGTAACAGGTTTGGGAATTGATTCATCTTGTTTGTTTGTGTGTGTGAGGGAGAGGGAGGGAGGGAGGAATGTTCGGCAGAGATGCATACTCAGGGTTTGTAGAATGTGGGTCAGCACAGAGCCCTCAAGCTATATTTTCACAGTGATGTATTTTCTCACAAGCCCTTGTATAGCTATGATTTATGATTAATTTTTGTTTCAAATATATTTGTATATTAAAAATTAATAAAACAAAGTCAGGATCCCCTCCATGGTGGGTGCAGCACCTCTATGTGGAGGACTCCCATTGGCCCATGAGCACAAAGGACCACTGTAGTGAATGGGCAAGTTTAGGAATGATGCACGCAAACCTACCATTCCCCCTAACTGCCTGTGCACTGGCATAGCCCGAGAAGGGGAAAGAAGGCTTTATTGTGTCTATAGGAATTATCAGGGTGTGGGGTTGTGCCTTCAGTGGTTTGGATTATGCCTGAGATGGAGGTAGAGATATAATTGCATTTTAGTCATCAACAGGCAAGATAGTGAAATGGCCACTTGGAGGCACAACATTATAAGAAATGAGCTGCTTTCCTCCTATAGTCTGCTCCAGGTTTTCAATCCTTTCACATTCATTGCCTTTCTCTGCATAGGAGATCTAGCAAGCTGATTCTTCATGCCTTAAAAGCAGCATTGTATTAAAGCACCCTGCAGTGACCAAGGGACATGAGGAAATTGCTTTTTAAAGTGATTCCAACTATGGCTGGTTTTCTTCTGACTTTCACATTTTCATTGCAACAGGTGACCCAACCTTTGGTGCTATGCCATCAGGATATTCTCCTGAAGAAATGGTCCCTCCTTGGGAATATGAACAAACAAAACCAGATGCTTCTTTGTCAGAGAAACACCTCAACTTGGTTCCTGGGGGCCTTCACGAGCCTTGGCAACAAGACTATTCCCCCTTGGAAGGCAGGGACGATGCACCATTCTCTGAGTACTTGATTCCTTCTCACCAGAAGCTATCTGACCTCCACTGGCAAGCAATCTCGAATCTAAGTGATCAGGGATATTTAAATACCAGTTACTGTTCTGACACTAACTATGAACCAGTGAACCCACAGCTGGACCAGTCAGGTCTTGAGCCTGGAGGGCTGGAACAATTTAGGTTTTGGAACACCCAAGAGAAGCATTTGCTGCCGAACCCACAAGCTCACCACAGATCTGCAGCAGCAAGGCGTGTACAGAGCCGACGCTCATTCCACAGGCCAAAACCTGTGCAACATCCCAAACTGAAAAAGCTCGCTTCTCTTCCCGCATCATTTCACATCCCTCCACATCCTTGGGAACAGGAAGAAACTCACTTGTGAGTCCTAACTGAATTAGCTGAACAAGAGAGAGAGAGAGAGATGTATAGACTTTGTATTAAAACAGATAAACCTCTAAATGCTGCAACTTTTGTGGAACACTTTCTTAGAAATACCAAATTCTGCATTCAGCTGGTGTAGTACCTGCTATTCCTAATTCACACTGATGGGAACCAGGTGGAAGGCGCAAGAAAATGCAGAGCACGTCCTTTGTTTAAAATAATGCTGAGAAGTTTGTGATAGGAACATTTTTAAAATAGCAAGTGAAGCTATTTTTTAATTTTTTTTTTGTCAGAGCCATGAGCATATCCAAATCTAGATCCGGAAGTGACCTCTCTAATTCAAAGTCTAACAGGATCACTGGCTTGAGCTGGAAGCTGAAATGCAGCAATCAGGATTCATTCCTCTCTTGACCCGGGAAAAGCAAAAGACCTGCTTCTCAAGTGTTTACAACAAACCTGACAAGCATACTTCATACAGCCTGCAAATAAGGACGATGCTGTACACTCCTGTTTTCTTCTACATGGAAATAGACTCTGTGCCAGCACAAGCACGTACACTCCATCCACAATAACTTGTTCCAGCTTCAGAACTGGGATTTTCTGCAATCCCTAATATTTTTAATGCCATATTTCCAGTACAAACACAAAACAGAAATTAAGAAATCTATCCGGGGTAAGCTGGATTAATGCCTTTTAACTGTGAGAGCGAAAGATATATTTTCCTAATGTTGAATAGTATTATTTGTGAATAGGTAATTTAACTATGGGGTTTTAATTATCTGCTTTCTACAATCAATATTTTAGGGCATTAAAGAATGTTTTAAAACAATGCACAGAATTTTAGTGCACATAGGCCTATACAATCTCATTATCTGTTCTTAAGTTGATCCATTTTATATCTTACCATCTGAAATTCACCAAGTAACTCAAGTGGTGTTACCAGGTGAATTAAAGAATCAGTCAAAGTGAGTAAATCTTTTTGACACAATTATTTCTTCAAGTACTGTCATCTATTATATTTAACAGCTCCTTTTAAGTGCCATGACAACTCAAGTCACTTATCCTTCATAATACTGTATGTTTGGGATATACTGTGTGTCTGTATCTGTCTTTTCCGAATGAGTTCTTGATGTCCTTTTTCATGTTAAAAAGAGGAAAGAAGCTCTTTCGCGTTAGGAAAGAGCGTCTGATTTCTTACTAAACAATGTGCCGAATAGTTTGCAAAGGTAATGACAGAATAAGAGCCCATGCTATATTTTAACATTGCTGTTGCTTTCGAACACCCTGGTACAGTATTTCCCAAACTAAAAAAGCCTGGGAAGCACTGGCCTGTGCCCCTTGAAGGGGCAGGGCGGGGAGAAGGCAGCAATGCGACCCCTAGGATCACGCTGCTGCTGGTAGAGAAGGGGTTTTTCCCATTTATCTGCAGGTAGCACCGGCCACCAAGGGGTGCAAGAGCCTTGCTGAAGCTTGGTCGGGAACTTGGTTTCCAATCACTATTTTCAGCAAATCAGAGGCTTGGGGAGCCTGCTGGAGGCTTCCGTGGGGCTCCCTGCATCCCCTGAATGCCAGTGCTACCTGCAGGTGAGGGCAGCCCCCTTCTCTCCCGGCAGCAGCACAATCCTAGGGATTGCGTTGCTGCTGCAGCCCTGTTCTCACAAAGACATATGTGGTTCCCTCCTCCCATGGCTCCCTCTCGTTGGGAGCCACTGTTTTAGTACATGAGCTTGGTAGAAAACACTGCATTTCCTCAAGATCAAAAATGATCTTATGGTACAAGTAGGTCAATCACATTTCAGAGCAAGCCTCAAGCAGACGTTTTTCTTGCACAAAGATTATATATCTGGAAATTGTGCGGTAGAGCTGCTTTTCTGTTTTCGTATTCCATCTACCCTGCATTCTGGACCCCATATGCAGTGGGTCCTAGCAGTAGCACAACTACCATAAGTAGAGACTGTCAGTTCAGCCAAAGCATAGGGTTGTTGTATTCCAGTAGCATAGCACGGGCAGGGTGGCTAGGGTGGGGCGATCCATATGTTTTCTGAGTTCTCCTTAGGGGGTGCACTGCACTCGCCACTCAGGTGTTCGGAGCAGCAAGCAGAATGCTGAATGGACCTCCGCCAGCCCCTGGCTCTATTTCTTTCCAAATTGGAGTCATTCCGTGAGCAGATACTGTGACAATGCAGGGGAGTGATGTGATAATTTTGGGGGTGACGTGACAACATCATCGTATCACCATGTCACAGGTGCCGGCCTGCCAGCCCTGCAACATGCCTGTTGTTTTCTTAGAAAGTTAGTCATTACTAAGCACCATTGAAATCAAAGAGACATCAGTTATGACTGACTATTCAATGGGTTTTCGGAATCCTAATTTTCTCAGGAACAACCTACAATTAGGACAAACTGCGGTTTACGAGGGTTTCTGATTCTGAATTGCCAGGTTTGTTTTGTTTTTGTTATCCCAATTAACCACATATTTTGAAAAGGTGATAAATCTGTTGTGCAGAAACCTTTGTATTCAACTGCATTCACAGCTTTCACATACAATTATCAGTTTCTTCTATAACAATCCTTTCCTCAACATACTGTTCTGAATTTTCTCCAAATGTTTGTATGGCACAATAATCTCATCTCCTACATTTCCATCTTACGTACCAAACATTCAAAATTCCCTTACAAAAATCTGTTTCCCTATCGTCATTGTTCTGTGAAAACAATGAAAACATTTATAAATTGATTTACAAATCTGTGAAAACTGAGTCATTTCTCACATTCTTTTCTTTAAAAGCACAAAGCAGTCAGTTAAACAAACTTCTGGCTGTACCCTTCACAGGGACAGCTGGCTCACCTTTCCTTGTGGAGGATGCTGTAGAGCCAAAATTAATTATTTATGTCCTCTTAATTTAAATTAACAAAATTGAAGCACATGTTTAACTCTCTTGTTGAAATCAGCAGGACTTAAAAGTGCTTTCCTTGGTTGTCCTAATGCTTTAATGTTCAAACCATCTGTTTTTGAAAGCATATACCTGAAAAATGTATTCATCATTCTAGCCAATGGCCAGAACTCCCAGAAAACACCTTTCGAACTGCCTCATGGGGACAGAATACATACATACATACATACATACGTACATACATACATACATACATACATGATTATTGGACTCCACTGAAAAGCATGGTGTTTGAGGGGATGTCTCATGTCTGGGATTTCTTTCTTCTCACTAGACATGTGTAAGATTGTGCTATCATGCTATGAAAGTTGCATCTGCAGTACAGTGTTTGATTTTCATAATTTACGTGTGCATGTTATTACTTCATGCTCCCATCATGAACATGTATGTGCAAACGAGCCCATAGACTTGCTATTACCAAAGTGCTAGTGGGGCTGGACAGGAGTCTAGCTTCATTTTTGTGGATGTATGACTTTAGATTTTATTTTGACCCAAATAGAGGAGAAATGCAGATTGCAGGCCATAACTGTTAAAGCAATACAAAAATAAATTGTAGGTACTGAAAAATGTATTGTACATTTTTAGAATCTTTACTTTTATGTGCAATATTCTTTTACGTGTTGTCACCATTCACCTTTTAGTCTTTATGAACAGTCTGTGCAAATTGATTGTAGGCAGCTATTAAATCCAAAAGGAATTTTTTAGCAAACGTTTACTGCGTGAACCTTTGCTCAAGAATCAGCGCACGGACTTCCTTGAAAGGCGCACAAAAAATGACTGCCAGTGCAATCTTATGAGGTCTACTGAGACATAAATCCCACTGTATGCAGTAAGT
Source organism: Lerista edwardsae (assembly GCA_029204185.1). Taxonomy (NCBI): domain Eukaryota; kingdom Metazoa; phylum Chordata; class Lepidosauria; order Squamata; family Scincidae; genus Lerista; species Lerista edwardsae. The sequence continues at coordinate 3,027,369 of JAJKFI010000080.1, forward strand.
TCATACTGCAGTAATATAAGTTCATAAGTAAGTCTGAAGTAAGTTCATAAGATTACAACCTGTGCAGTCAGAGCACAATCCTACCTTGAAGGTAGGCCAACACAAGTCCCTTGTGCCAGCCCAGGAGTATCGCAGATACGCCATAAAGTGCGTTTGCGGCTCCGTTGGAGTTGGGGAGGCCAGTACACGGATGTGCATTGGTCTACCCGCACCGCATCCCAAACCAGGTAAAGCTGGCTGAAGGAGGTCAGCATGGGGGGGGGGGTTGGTTGGTTAGGGAGGAGGGCGGAGGGTAAGCAAATAGGGGTGAGGGGAGGGCAGGCGGGCTTGTGGGAGGACTGGCCCTGGGAGGGGATTGGGACTAGCCTCCAGCACTTGGGTGGATCCTAACCCCCGGTCCTGGCTTGGTCAACTATACATGGGCTGCTCTGATCTGCGCTATCGATTTCACTAGTGCAGATTCAAGTTGCCCTATTGGGGTGACTGGGGCATTACTCGGGATAAGAGAACATATTCCAAGGTGCACCACAGCAACGTCCTACCTGGGGCTGGCTATGGTAGCAGGCTAGCCAGCGTTCCTATTCCAACCCAGGTTAGGATTGGGCTGTCAATGAGATATTTTGTGATTTTTTAATATAACAATGTTTTTCTTTATTTTCTTTAAAAAGAATATCTTAGTGATGTATTTTCTATACGTTTTGCTATATTGCACTATTAAGCTGTTGTATTCTGTGTGTGTGTATGCCTTCTTTATTAAAATGAATTTTCAGAACTGCATAAACTATTACATGTGTGAATAAAGTAGAATTTTCTATAGGATAATTCATAAAATATTTAAAATAATGTGCCTTAAAAATCTGATTCCATAAAGAGCTGGTGCTTTTTTGATGATTTTGTTGATGATTTTCACGTTCAGTTTTGTTTGTTATTAAATGTCTATTTTGCTTGGAAAATGAATGTATTTGTAAAATAATGTTTAAACATTGGATTGTGTAAAGAAATTAGATAATGAGTTATATGACTTTGACATACAGTATCGGAAGTTCGATATTTAGCAAGGTGGTATATCACATAAAAAGTTACAGCATTAAAAATAATTTATTGGAACCATTTCTCTGATTTGTTTCTTTTAGAATATATTGATACGGAAATATACTAAGAACATAAGAATTTGCCTTGCTAGGTTAGACCAAAATCCATCTGGCCCAGCATGTCTCCAGCAGCAGCCGCCAGCCAGATATTTCTGGGTACATGTGAGCAGGATATGAAGGTGATAATGTTCTCCCTTTCTTGCTCACAGCATCTAACACTCAGAGATATCTTTCCTCTGAATATGGAGGTTGAGTGTAATGATAATCAGTGGCATCACTCGGTTTGCATCACCCAGTGTGGAAGGTCAGTGTGTCACCCCCAGATCATACAGAATAAATTACAATATCACATGTACAACCTAAATGCAGTGGCATCACTAAGAGCACAATCCTAACCTGGAGTTAGGCTGGCACAAGTTAGACCAGCAAAGTTTGGCTGGCACAAGGGACACCGTAAAGCATGTTTGGATCACTCTTGGACTCAGGGATGATGGCGCGTGTCTGTGTGCTGGCCTCACTGATTCCAAGAGTGGTCCAAGCATACTTTACAGTGTCCCTAGTGCTGGCCAAACTTTGCTGGCCTAATCTGTGCCAGCCTAACTCCAGATTAGGATTGCGCTCTAAGATTTGTTTAAATATATATCTCTAAAGATCGTCCAACAATCAGTAACCGACAAAAAATCGGAGCCAACTTGACGACACACAACTAAATAAGAGTTCTAGTATTAGCTCTGATACATGGGAATGAGAGCTGTCTCATAGTAACACCTTATTGGTTCCCTGCTGTGTAATACCAACACCTCATTGGCTCTCAGAACAATCAGTGTGCAATCCAAACAACTTTCTATTACTGGGGTAAGGGTAATGCAGCTCCAAGGTAAGGAAATCCACTTTTTGTTACAGAAGGCAGTTGTGTTTTCTTCTTCTATTGGTTTTGTTTGATAGAATACAGATAGAATACAGAATACAACATGGTTTGATTCATTGCATTCTGCTTAAAGTCCACATCAAATGATATATAACATGATGGTATTATTCGAAAATACCAAGATTTTACCATTTTGGGCAATAATGGTGTCACACACACACACACACACACACACACCCCTGTGCACCTCACCTGGTGTGGCCAATACCCCCCTCCCAGGAATGCCACTGTTGATAATGGCTAATAACCACTGAAAGATCTATCCTCCATTTTAATTTTTTTTTAAAAAAATTTGGATTATCATTTTTTCATGGAGGACTAATTATATTTTATTTTATGGGTGCCAACAGGCTTGGCACAAAATTTTATATATATAATTTTTTTTCCCGGGGTCGCTGAGATGAATGGTGACACTCCCGATGCCGTTTAAGTCCAAATTCAGCCCCCATCAGCATGGGGGGTGAGAAGGGGTGCAAGATACAATGCTTGGAAATAGAATATCTGCAGCACGCTGATGGTGGCGTAGAGGACACCATTTGATTTCAGTTTTCAAAACTCATCCCACTTCTAGAAATACTGTGGGGGTAAGACACCCCTCGCACCCCTAGGGGTGGGGGTGGGGGTGACCTGTAAAAATCGAAAACAGCCAATATTAGTGTCAAATCCATAGTTTTCGGAGTCACTGAGATTAACGGTGACACTCCCGATGCGGTGTAAGTCCAGGTTCAGCCCCCATCAGCATGGGGGGTGAGAAGGGGTGAACAATAAAATGTCCAAAATGACCGACATTACTGTCAAATCCATAGTTTTCGGGGTCGCTAAGCTGATTGGTGACAGTCCCAATCACATTTAAGCCCAAGCGTAGGCTTAAATACAGTTTAATCAGTCCCAATGTGACTGATTTAAGTCCCAATCATATTTAAGCCCAAGTGTAGGCTTAAATAGGGGCAAATACAACGCGCCCCTAGGGGTGGGAAGGGGGTGACATGTAAACATAATTGAAGATGACCGATATTTGTGTCAAATCCATAGTTTTTGGGGTTGCTGAGATGAACAGTGACATTCCTGATGCCATTTAAGTCCACGTTCAGCCCCCATTGGCATGGGGGGTGAGAAGGGGTGAAAAATAAAATGTCCAAAATTACCGACAGTGTCAAATCCATAGTTTTTGGGGTTGCTAAGCTGATTGGGGACAGTCCCTATGACATTTAAGCCCAAGTGTAGTCGAATAGAACAAATAGAACTCTGTAGAACCTTCTGGAAATTTTTAGAAATCATTATGCCCCGGTCTTGGACTCCAATCAAATACTTGCCATGTTACCAGGCGTAGTCACTGAATAAAAGTCTATCGATACCGTAGTAGATGCCTATGAGGTCATTAATTTCCCATCAGACTTCCTAAACTCACTTGATCTGGCTGGATTGCCACCACATTGTCTTTTACTTACAATGGGATCTCCAATTATTTTACTATGGAACCTCGACCCGCCAAAACTTTGCAACGACACAAGGCTATGTGTCAAGAAGATGCTGGGTACTGTAACTGAAGCGACTATTTTAACAAGAAAGGGAAAGGGTGAAATAGTTTTTATCCCACGGATAACACTCATTCCAACAGATGATGATGATGATGATGATGATGATACCAGTATTTAGATACCGCCTTTCTTGGTCATTAGATGGCTCCTTTGACTTTAATTCAAGACAGTTTACATAGGCAGGCTTTTTCTAACCCCGAGGGGTTTTACAAATCACAAACAGGTTCTATCTTTCAAGAACTACTACATTCAATGAAACTTTCATAGTCCAGTCTTTCTTTCTGGCTGCACGATCACCTTCCCGTCAGCTGATAAATGGCTTCTTTGCTCTCACCAAAGAAACAGCTGGCCCAGCACAACTCCTCTCTCACAGGCAGCCAGAGACAGCTCAGCTCAGATCTTAAGGTCTCAGGTCGCATTCTTAACGTTTGCAGCTCATGGAAACTTCCGGTGTTCTCAAACTGGCGACCTTTGGATCTTATCTTCGGGCATGATGGTGGCTTTTACCCTCTCGGCTAGACCTCCTGCCTTAAAAGGATCTCCCTTTTAACTTTAAGAGATTGCTATTTCCAGTGAGACTTGCATTCTCCATCATAATCAACAAGTCACAGGGGCAGTCTATTAAGTACTGCGGAGTGGATTGGAGATCGTCATGTTTCTCCCACGGACAACTTTATGTTGCTTGTTCAAGGGTGGGTTCACCCAAGAATTTATTTATTCTTGCTCCTGGAGGTGAAACTAAAAATGTTGTTTATAATCAAGTTCTGAGTTAAATTAATATTATAGTGAATTTGTAAAAGATTTTACTTTATAATTTTTATACTGTACTTCTACTTTTAATTACCTGTACATAAAATTACTTCGATTTTACACTATACATAGAATTCACTCCTTTTCCTGTCTAATAGAAGCTTGGGATAAATAAATACCCAGGCAACGCCGGGTAAGGACAAACTAGTACCTAAATAAATGTGATCGAATCATTTTACTACCTAGTCTCAGCAAATCGTAGAACCAGGCAGTTCTTTTTTTTTCCATGCTGATATCCTGCTTCCTGCTTTATGGTGGTTGTTTTTTTTAAAAAATCATCCTTCTGTTGAAGTCTTTGTCCATGATGTCATTCATAGTTAGTAGTTAATGTTAAAAATAGCAATGATGCTCACTTTATTCTGTTACAGTGACAGCAGCTTTGGGACCAGTGACCTTGTGGCCCTGTCCCTGTCCTAAGGCCACAGTTGGGAGAACAGCTAAGAAAGAATCCCAGGCTTGGGGTCTTTTGAACAGCAAAGGTGGTGGGGTGTTAAGGCTGGCTTGGAATGCAAAACACGCTGCTGGGCTCTGGTGTACACATTCTGTAGTAATGCCTGCTGCAACCAAGGAAACGTCTCACAATAGCCAGCCGTGCAACACAATGAGGTTAAAGGAGCAGAAGGGAGTGAGGTTGAGAGGCTGCCGTAGGAAAACAAGGATGCAGAGCAGAAAAGAAGGGATGAAATTAGGGCAAGAACACTTCACGGTGTTCCCGCAGCATGTGCTAGGTGCCTAAAGACAAGCATAGAGAGAGTAGTTGGTGCAACTCCTTTCTGAGACACCAGCCAAGTAGGACACAACTATGTTCTTTTGAAACCATCACAACTTTGAAAGGGAAGCTGTGTTTTATCCCAGAAAACTATGTTAAAATGTCAGCTCTTTGGCAGATAACAGCAGCAGATATATTTTTCCAGGCTCCAGATTCATCACAGGCAGCCAAGTCCAACATAAACTCCCATGTGGCAATACAGCGGTGCCAGCATGGCATACACTGCAGCTCACAGGAGATTTTTGGCTGCTGGAGGTCTCCTTAGGTGGGTAAGGGGGCATTTGTCATCTTACCTTGCAATGGGTCAGCAGCTGCAATGGGTCAACTCAGATCTGTGCCAATGATATCACTGGCACGAGTCCATGTTGATTCATAGAGGCAGATCAGGCCTGGAAAGGGGCTCTGGATTCAGTGCTCAGCAGTGCCACTGATCCCACCCCCCTCCCAGGCCTGATGTGCCCACCCCTGTTGACACCCCACTTGGATTCCCCTGCCCCATTCTAACCCCTGTACTTGATTTGCCTGCTCCGGCAGGACTCTGCTATCCCACCAGTGTGCAGGGGAAGGCCCTGGCCTTTCCGCTAGCACATTAGCTCCCTGTGATGCCGCAAAGTGCTTTATGGTGCTTTTGCAGCAGCCTGTGTCAATGGAACATACATGAAAGAGGACTTTAGGATGCAGGAGGGCAGCAAAGAGATTTAGTAGTAGCTTCAGCAAGGTCCTCAGGTCTGCTTTTGGATAGGAAAAAAAGCATTCGGTACAAGCCAACTCCTACAAGCTTGGAGGGCAAGAGATAATTCTGTGGCGTCCTTTCTGCTGCCTCCCATGCTGCTCAAATGGTACTTCAGGGTGGGCAGGGACCAATCAATCAATCAATCAATCAATCAATCAAACAAACAAACAAACAAACAAACAAACAAACAGTATTTATTTACCGCTTTTCAACACAAAGTTCACAAAGCGGTTTACAGGCAAATAAAAACGATGAAGTTAAATGGTTCCCTGTCCCAAAAGGGACATTCTTAAAAAAATGCGGACCACCACCAGCAACAGCCACTAGAAAAGACGCTGTGCAGGGGTGAAGGGGGACAATTACTCTCCCCCTGCTAAATATAAGAGGCACACCACTTGAAGAAAGTGGCTCTTGCCCAGTTAATTTCCCAGAAAATTGTTTATATACAAAATAAGTTCAGCCTAAAGGACACTGGCAAATTCACAAGCATTCTGCCTACCATCCTAAATTACAAAAAGTGTTACAAAGAATGGCTGGGACTGTATATGTACACTAGAGTGTGAATGATTTTCTGCCTGCTGCCAATGGTACGTCTTTCCATGCCTCAGGTTCATACAGGCACTCTATTCTTCAAGCTTGCAGTACTCCACAAACATCTTTGAATATGCAGAGTGCCCAGAGTCCAAAGAGCCATGGCCTCCTACATGTGCTTCTTCTACACAGGCAGCAGATCTCATGATCTGCCGCCATAAGTCTCGGTGTGGTGCCACAAACACCATCCTGCACTATGGTGCCATTGGTGCAAACAATTGGGGGATCCATGAGTGCACCTGTGGTTTTGGGGAAAGGCAGGGATGGGGAGTGTCTCACTGGCAGCAGCACACCTCACCTCCTCTTCCAAGACCAGACCTATCCCCAGGAGTCTCTTTAGACCTACACAGGCAAAAGAGCTGGCACTGATCCGAGGAGACCCATTAGAGGCCAAGTGGCCTACAGTGAGGTAAGTAAAAAGGTTTATCCATCTGGTTAACCCCAACCATTGCATGCAGCATGCATTCCTTTGGTGGTGGAGCATGCATTGGGCTGGCATGGGATAGGATTGGGCCATAAGAGTAGGTTGGTGAAGGCAAATAATAATTGGAGGAAGTCTCATTGGAATAATGAGGAAGTCTCATTGGAAAGGGGAAAAGAGGAAAGAGGCTACTCCCAAGGGAATATGCTTGATGATGGGAGTATGGTAATGGGTCCAGAAAGGCACAGAAGTTGAGAGGTGATGGTGGCTGCCAAGGCCTTGAAGCAGGATCCCTGTGAGTCAGGCACATGGTGGATACATCCAAGACACAAAAGAGGCCATTACATTGTGTGGCTGATTGTGGGGAGTGGCAAACTGATGCTCACTGCCTGCCTTCAGTCTACTACCAACGGAGCCAGCCCTTTTACCGCTCTCCTTCCTCCACCAGAAATGCGGAGCACACTGAGGGCGCAATCCTATGCAGTGCCGGAATAGCGAGGCCAACTTGGCAGCACCATATCCGACGCTGCATAGGAGAGGCTGGAGCCCCCCCCCCCATGGCAAGGGAGCGTGCACTGCCTTACCGTAGGGGCGGCTCCAGCCTCCCCTATGTGCTCCTCGGATCTGCACCCGTTAAAGAGCAGGCGCAGATCCGAGGAGACCACACGGTCTGAATTGGGGCTGTGCAGCCTTGCGGACAGGCTTAGGATGTGGCTGTATGGACACCTCCCGAGCCCACCCACATCCTGCCCTCAGCCTCCCTCCCTCCCACCAATCACCATCCCGATATGGGACAGAGCCCCCCTTGCGCCGACCAGCTTCAGTTGGCGCAGGGGAGGCTCTCCATCGGCACTCTGAAGCCCATGCTACAAGTAGCGTGGGCTTCAGGGCTTTAGCGCCGATGTAGGGGTGCCACTCGGCCCCCTGCATCAACGCTAAGCATGTAGCGTTGATGCAACTATGTTGTGTTGATGCTACGCACACTCTAGGATTGCGCTGTGAGAGTGGCCCCAGCAGGTTCTGCACTTTCTGCTTTGTTTAAGGGGCCTGTGTGGAAGTTGCATGCTGGGAGAGCAGAGGGTACATTCACCATGCTTTGAAGCAATTCTGCCCCCCTCGCCTCACTCCTTCCTCCACCCAGGCCCTCCACACAACACAAGGAGAGCAGGACATTGTGGCAGGGTCACAGCCCTCTCTGCATTTTCTGCTTTGCTTAAAGCGCCTTTATGGATAAAGGGTCCAAGTAAAGGGAGTGAGGGTTTGGGGCATAAGCGGCACAGCAGTGGCAGCAGCAACAGGGAGGAGGGCACTCTTGGGTTGTCTGAGGATGAAGAATTCACACTTCCAGCTTCTTCTGTTGCTCCTATTGTTTGAGCTTGAATGAGGATTAAAAAAATATATAGAATTTCACTTACAGTACCTGAAAATAGTATCTTGACTGTGGTGTTGAATTGCAAGGTGAAACCCAGTTGGCCTCCACTGAAACAGATAAGAAGGAAACAACAAAGATTAAGTGACTTTGTTGACTTACATTTGACACTGAAACTGAGGCACAGCTGAGTAACACACAATCATCCAGCATATACTGTAGAAAGACTGGACTTGATTAACGAGCACAAAAACAACCATATCATTATGTTCACAAAGAGGCCAGGCCTACAAACACAAGATCTTTGGCCTATTCATTCTTGGTTTAATATAGGTGGGACTTATGGAATGACTTATGTTAACTTTACTTGCATAACTCATGACATAGGTGAGAACTGCCTCCCATGAGCAATATTGGTATATACTGTGGTCATCCAAGAATGGATGATCAAAAGGGCGATATGGTGTTCCCTCTTATTTGAGAATAAGGTTGCTGACCTACCTTACAGAGCTGTAATGATTACTGGGACAGGGTGAAATGATCTCAACAGGGGTCTCCAAACCCCAGTTCACAGGCCAGATCTGGGGTTTGGACAAACCCTGTTCCTGTGTGAGCGGTGCTTACTGTTCTGTGCAAGTGCCGCTCCATTTTGCAGCCAATTGGCTGGCAGGGATGCTCTGGGCAGTCATGTCTATGCCCAGCATCCTGCTGCACAATCTTCTGGGCCGCCTGAGCATAGACATGACGGCCGAGAGTGTCCCTGCCCTGCTGATCGGCTCAAAATGGAGCAATGCTTGCACAGAACAGTAAGCGTTGCTCAGGACAGAGAAGGGATTTCCAGGGATTTCCAGGATGCAGTGGTTGTGAGTTTGGCAATCGCTGCTCTAAAGTACAGGGCAAATATTATTATTCATTAATTTATTTAGAATACTTATATGCAGTAGTGTAGCCAGAGGGGGGGCAGTGCAGTAAATACAGCAGGTGCCACAATACGCCTTGTAAGTGGTCCCTCTCCTTCGCCGTCAGAGCCATTTGGCGCGGCAATGGCAATGCACAGGCATCTGCTGTACTTACCGCGCTGCCCCCCTCTGGCTACGTGATTGCTTATATGCTGCTTTTCAACAACAACAACAACAACAGGTTATCAAAACAGTGTGCAGGCGAGCAGAAATGAGAAGGTCATTTCCTGCCCCAAGGGGATTCACTAAAAACAAAACAAAACAAAACCCCATAAGCAACAGCAGCTGCTGGGAAGGATTCTGTGCTGGGGTGAAAAGGGACAGTCTCTCTCTCTCTCTCTCTCTCTCTCTCTCTCTCTCTCTCTCTCTCTCTTTGCTAAAGGATGGCTCTCTTCATCCTTCAAAGGTGCTCTCTGCCAGTTATTAGGGGTTCACTGACAAACAACAGCATGTTGGTGTGCCAGGCCTTTGGGCAATTTTGAAGTACAACATATACTCGTTAGTCCGGTGCACTTAGGGTTTAAGGTCCAAGTAAGTGTAAGAGAAGCGTTCTCTGCAGGATTTGACAGTACT
>JAJKFI010000080.1:3037160-3058634 GCA_029204185.1 Lerista edwardsae
CAGACTTGGCCCTGGGGGAAATGGCCCACTCCGGGTACTCCAAAGTTCCCGGACTTTCTGTCCTGCAGTAAGCACACCCAGCTCTGAGTAAAACAGCTGTCATACCTGTTGTTGGAACTTTTCCGAGCTTGGGACGGGCGACGTTTGGGTATAGGACTTTTCCATGCATTTTGGCCCATTCTTAGAATGGCATCCTGTGATTGGCCCACTTCGCATCCTCGGATGTTCCGGAACTTTTTCCCATGCAATACGCACACCTAGTACTGTCAAATCCTGCAGAGAACGCTTCTCTTACACTTACTTGGAGCTTAGACCCTCTTAAGAGCTAAGTGCACCGGACTACGTATATAAATCAATCTCATGGATGAGCTAAGGGTAAAACTTAGGGGGATATAACATTCTTTGAAAATGACGAACCAGTGATTGCTCTGAGGTAGTAACAGACAGAGCCATTTCACTTTCCTCTGAGGTAACACAGAAATGAAGCTATTCAAACAAGGAGGAGATATGAAGCTGCTTATGGGAACTGTAGGCTTTGTGAGGAATACAGTACAGCGTTGCCATAGCAGCAGCCTGCATAGGCAACAATTCCCATAAGCACCTTCACCTCTCTGCCTGTTTGGAGAAGAAAGAAAAGGGCTACCATTTTTTCACTTACTGTCTGTTGATGCCTAAGAACAATTACTGGTGAGTAAAATTGCTCCTTTTTTCTACCTCCCTGCTTTCTGCTTCTGAGCTCACCCACCCCTCAGCTGCTGTTAGAAGCTTTATTAACCATATTGAACCATGTGTAAATGGATTCATGTTTTCATGGTCAATTTTCATGCATAAATTTTTTGAGTTATACATGAGTATATAGGATAATTATTTTACATGCTTTATAAAATTATTTAATTAAGCACTGCCTGAGTCAATGACAACAATGAAGGAACAAACTGGGTTCCAGGTTATAATGTCTAAGATGTGTGCAAGGCCACATCTAGAATAAAGTGTCTTTTTTCTAAAATGCTGATCTTAATCAACATTTATATTTTATTTTTCACACCCAAAGATTGCCCAGAGGAGGGTTCACATTATCATTAACGCTACGTGGCACACATTTTTGCAAGAATGCCGATTTCAATTCAGTTCCAAGCGAGTGGACACGAGCAGCGAGTGCTGTCCTGCGACGAAGTGCCTCGTCCGCGACCAAGTGCCAGGTAAAAGCGCGTTACGCATCTGTGCGAGTGAAGCAGCAGGGCGAGGAAGCCAGGGCCCCAGACCCTGCCCTTTCTCTGAGAAGCAGGGCAGTTCATCCCTTAATAAATACAGAGATGGAGCCAGACAGCCAGCAGTTGGGTGGGGGCTATCCAGTGTTTTGCACAGAGTGCCACATGTATGACTATATGCCTCTGGGGCATAAGTCGTGGGTGTGTCCTCGGTGCAAGGAGCTCCAGGCACTCAGGGAACGTGTCTGCTCCCTAGAGGCCTTGGTTGCCAACCTGGAGAAGCATAGACAGGTAGTGAGGGTTCATGGTGAGACTTCCGGGGACTTGCAGGCTTCGTCCCATTCTCAGCCAGGCAGCTCCTCAGCTGCTGGGGAAAGGAGTCTCAGGGCTGGAGGACGTCAGCTTGGAACAGAGGGAATCGATCCCCCAGCGGGGGCCCCTTCTTCCGGTGATGAGCCCGCATCCAGTCGCACTAAGGATGCTCCTCGGCGGGAGGGGGGTCGTGGTCTCCTTGTTGTGGGCGATTCTATAGTTAGGAATATAGAGAGAGGGGTCTGTGACGGATGTGAGGACCGCACGGTGACTTGCCTGCCTGGTGCGAAGGTTGCGGACATCACGTCTCGTCTAGATAGGCTGGTAGGGAGTGCTGGGGAGGAGGTAGTGGTCGTGGTGCATGTTGGCACCAACGATGTGGGGAAATGTAGCCGGGAGGTCCTGGAAGCCAAATTTAGGTTGCTAGGCAGGACGCTGAAGGCCAGGACCCCCAAGGTGGCGTTCTCAGAAGTGCTACCAGTTCCACGTGCAGGGCCAGCTAGGCAGGCGGAGCTCAGGAGTCTCAATGCGTGGATGAGACGGTGGTGTCGGGAGGAAGGGTTTAGATTCGTTAGGCACTGGGGAACATTCTGGGACAAGCCAGGCCTGTACAAGAGGGACGGGCTTCACTTGAACCAAAATGGAACCAGGCTGCTGGCGCTTAATATTAAAAAGGTGGCAGAGCAGCTTTTAAACTGATCCCTGGGGGAAAGCCGACAGGAGCCGAGTGGCGTCCGGTTCGGAACTCCTCATCCCTACGGGAAGAGGAGGGTGGAGGAGTACCAAAGAGCAATGGAGGAGTAGGAATTAGAACGTCAAACCTGAGTGTAAGTGATAGTTTGTCCAGTACAAAGAGAGGAGGGGGAAAGGGATCAAAAAACAGTCCCTCGTTAGAGAACCCCATATATAGGTGTTATTATGCGAATGCCCGAAGTGTCCGAGCAAAGATGGGGGAACTGGAATGTTTGGTGGCTAGGGAAAACGTTGATATAGTAGGTATAACGGAAACCTGGTGGAATGCAGAGAATCAGTGGGATACTGCAATTCCAGGCTATAAACTCTACAGGAGGGACAGGGAAGGGCGTGTTGGCGGAGGGGTGGCCATCTATATCAAAGAAGGGATAGAATCCAGCAGAGTAGAAACTGAAGGTGGGCCGGACTCCTCCGTGGAGTCACTGTGGGTTAAACTACCAGGCCGTAAGAGCAATGTAATAGTGGGGGTGTGCTATCGTCCTCCCGACCAAAAACTTGAAGGTGACCTTGAAATGAGGGAACAAATCAGGGCAGTGACCAAGAGAGACAGGATTGTAATCATGGGGGACTTCAATTATCCTCATATTGACTGGGTCAACTGCTGCTCTGGTCAAGAAAGAGAGACCGGATTCCTTGATGTGTTGAATGACTGTGCCTTAGAGCAGCTAGTCATGGAGCCGACCAGAGGACAGGCGACTCTGGATTTAATATTGTGTGGCACTCGGGACTTAGTGAGGGATGTATGTGTTACTGAGCCATTGGGGAACAGTGACCATGCTGCGATTGGTTTTGCCATGCATGTCCAGGAAAGAGTGCAGAGCAAATCTGACACAAGAACCCTGGACTTTCGAAGGGCAGATTTCCCTCAGATGAGGAGGCTAGTTAGGAAGAAATTGAAAGGGAAGGTAAAAAGAGTCCAATCCCTCCAGGCTGCGTGGAGGCTGTTTAAAGTGACAGTAGTAGACGCCCAGCGGGAGTGTATACCGCAAAGAAAGAAGGGTTCAACAAGGTCCAGGAGGGTACCTGCATGGCTGACAAACGAAGTTAGAGGAGCTGTAAAGAGCAAGGAAGCTTCTTTCCGTCAATGGAAGTCTTGCCCCAGTGAGGAGAATAAAAAGGAACATAAACTCTGGCAAAAGACAAGTAAGAAGGTGATACGGGAGGCCAAGAAAGCGTTTGAGGAACGCATGGCTAGCAACATAAAGGGGAATAATAAAAGCTTCTTCAAATATGTTAGAAGCAGGAAACCTGCCAGAGAGGCGGTTGGCCCGCTGGATGGTGAGGGAGGGAAAGATGAGATAAAAGGGGACTTGGAGATTGCAGAGAAATTAAATGAATTCTTTGCGTCCGTCTTCACAGCAGAAGAACTTGGGCAGATACCACAGCCCGAACAGCCCTTCCTAACTAAGGAATTAAAGCAGATAATGGTGAATAAGGAAGATGTTTTAGATCAAATTGATAAACTACATATAAATAAGTCACCAGGCCCAGATGGTATACATCCAAGAGTTATTAAGGAACTAAAGAACGAAGTTGCTGACCTCTTAACTAGAGTATGCAACTTGTCCCTTCAAACGGCCACGGTGCCAGAGGATTGGAGGATAGCCAATGTCACGCCAATCTTTAAAAAAGGGAGAAGGGGGGACCCTGGAAACTACAGGCCGGTCAGCCTAACGTCTGTTCCGGGTAAGATGGTGGAAAGCCTTATCAAAGATAAAATCCTAAAACACATAGAGGAACAAGTACTGCTAAAAGAAAGTCAGCATGGCTTCTGTAAGGGTAAGTCTTGCCTCACAAACCTTTTGGAATTCTTTGAAAAGGTCAACAGGCACGTGGATGTGGGTGAACCTGTGGATATCATATACCTGGATTTTCAGAAGGCGTTTGACACGGTCCCCCACCAAAGGCTGCTGAAGAAACTTCACAGTCAGGGAATAAGAGGGCAGGTCCTCTTATGGATCCAGAATTGGTTGAGGGCCAGGAAACAGAGAGTGGGGGTAAATGGGCAATTTTCAGAATGGAGAGAGGTGAAAAGTGGAGTGCCCCAGGGATCTGTCTTGGGGCCCGTGCTTTTCAACTTATTCATAAATGACTTAGAGACAGGGATAAGCAGCGAGGTGGCCAAGTTTGCAGATGACACAAAACTTTTCCGGGTGGTGAAAACCAGAGAGGATTGTGAAGAGCTCCAGAAGGATCTCTCCCAGTTGGGGGAATGGGCAGCCAAATGGCAGATGCATTTCAACGTAAACAAATGTAAAGTGATGCACATTGGGGCCAAAAACCAAAACTTCACCTATAGGCTAATGGGTTCTGAGCTGTCTGTGACAGCTCAGGAGAGAGATCTTGGGGTGCTGGTGGACAATTCCATGAAGGTATCGACCCAGTGTGCGGCAGCAATTAAGAAAGCCAATTCCATGCTCGGGGTAATTAAAAAAGGGGTTGAGAATAAAACAGCCAATATTATCATGCCATTGTACAAAGCAATGGTAAGGCCGCACTTGGAATATTGTGTCCAGTTCTGGTCGCCGCATCTCAAAAAGGACATAGTGGAGTTGGAAAAGGTGCAGAAGAGAGCGACAAAAATGATTACGGGGCTGGGGCACCTCCCTTATGAAGAAAGACTGCAGCGTTTGGGGCTCTTCAGTCTAGAAAAAAGGCGCCTGAGGGGGGACATGATTGAGACATACAAAATTATGCATGGAAGGGATAGAGTTGATAGAGGGATGTTCTTTTCCCTCTCTCACAACACCAGAACCAGGGGGCATCCGCTAAAACTGAGGGTTGGGAGAGTTAAAACAGATAAAAGGAAGTACTTTTTTACCCAGCGGGTAGTTAATCTGTGGAACTCCTTGCCACAGGAGGTGGTGATGGCATCTGGTTTTGATGTCTTTAAGAGAGGATTAGACCGATTTCTGGAGGAAAGATCCATTGTGGGCTATAGGCAATGATGGATTGTGCAACCTCCTTACAAAGGTGGTGGGCTACAGGTACCGGGTGTAAGGGAGTGGCAACAGGATGCAAGCATCTTGTTGTCTCCTGCCTCCCTGGGGCACCTGGGGTGGGCCGCTGTGAGATTCAGGAAGCTGGACTAGATGGGCCCTTGGCCTGATCCAGCATGGCTCTTCTTATGTTCTTAGGTGCGTTTGTCTGGCTATATGTCATTGGAACTACTAGTATAGGAACTAACTACCCTAATATTTGAAAACAGAAATAGCAGCAACAGGCTGCAAGGTTATGTCTGTCCATCTTTTACAGCAAGTAGTAAACTATGTAGCTTTGCATAGTTTTAAAAATTGCAATAACTCCCATTTCAAAGTACTTGAAATCAGTACTTTACAGTAGGGCTGACTTCTTGCAGCACATTTTTCTTACTCTATTGAAAAAGATGCACTTCACAAAGAAAGTTATTTTGTTTGTGCATCTGCCTATTACATTCATTTCCATTATTCCTGTTTTTTTTTTTTCAAAATCCACAACCATAATAAGCAACCTAGACTACTAAAGGTATAGTTATCTGTAACCCCCCCCCCAAGTAAGCACATGAGACTAAGGTTTGGGATAACTGGGACACTTTATTTAAAATTAACAAAACACACCTAAGGAAGGCTAACTCCAGCCCCCAAGTGTGCAGGCAACTATGTCAGGGGGATTGGTTTACCTCCCCCAAGTGATCAATGGACATAAGCACCTGATTCAAAGTATACTCTGTCAGAATAAGCTTACCGTGCCCAACCCTGAAAGGTTGAGGCAGCTGGATAGTGCAGATTCCCGTAGACCAAGCTTCGCGGTATCCTTTGCATGTTCCAGCCATGGGGTTTGCCAGCCAGCCTCACCAGTCCAGACAAGCAGTGATGTCATTCAGGGGGAACGGACCAGAACGGGCGTTCCAGATCCTAACGGGCTCCGTGGCTGGTTCCGGGTTCCCGACAAGTGCCAATCAAAAGTGAGTTCCTGTTCCTAAATCATTGGAATGACACCACTGCAGACAAGTATCATCTGAGTGATCCAGGTTCACTGATTGACCTTGCTTACCTCAGAATGGACACTGAGCAGTCAACTCCTGCCTACCTGGCCTGCACAAATCCTGCCAAAAGTGACCAAAAAGAAGAAAACAAGGCGAACAGGTGTGCACCTAAAAGACCACACCCTCCAGCACCATTGTGGGGTAGGTGAAAAAGCTGCCAGCCATAGGCCAATTAGGCTGACAACAACAACAACAACAAAAAGACTTGGCCCCCATAAAGGGCAATCAGCTAATCTCAGACTGAATGAAGGGCAGGCAGGAGGAGGTTGACCAACGGGGTGGAATTGAGTGGTAAGCAACATGGTTGATACCCCAAGCAGCTCACTCCCACCCCCAGCAGTAGCCCATCCAATAAAGCAACTGCAATTTTGCATCTCACTCCAGGGCCCAGGAAGGAAGTGAGCAAAACCAATCATGTATTTAATTCTACAATTGATTCAGGGTGCGATCCTAACCTGGAGTCCTGCACAAGTCCTTTTGCGGGCCCAGGAGTGTTGCAAACACACCATAAAGTAAGATTGCACCACTCTTGGAGTCAGGGAGGCTATCACATGGACAAGTGCCATCCTCCCTGTCTCCAAAAGTGGTCCAAATACACTTTATGGTGAGATTGCAACACTCCTGGGCCAGCACAAGGAATTTGTGCCAGGCTCACGACAAGTTAGGATTGTGCCCTCAATTAGTTTCAACTGACCTGTGAAGAACTGTATTTAATTCAATCTCACTGAGCATATAAAAATGTGTTGTCTGTGAATCGCTGAACAGTCACACTAGGGACTTGACTTGGGCAACAAAATGTATTCTTGTGAGATAGTTTCTCATGATGAAAGATGGAAGCTATTTTTATCTGCTATAACTCATTCATAGACAAGCACTGATCACTTGAACTGATGTCCTTTAAGCAAAAAGTGATTTAGATATCCAAATATTTTGCTCTTCTTTTGGCACAAAAAAAGAGAGAATAGAAAGAATACTCTTTCCCAGCCAGAAAGAGTAGCTGAGACAATCTTGGGGCAGAATGACAACTTTCAACTTCCTCCAGCTGCGTTTAAACCTGAGAATGTATAGAAAAATGTTAATCTGTTCCAGAAAGTTAGGGAGTTGAGTCCTAAAAACATGATCTGAAGCACATTTCCTCAGAAGTAAGTGCCACTGAGTTCCCTAGTAAGTGGACTGGTATGTATTGCACATACATTATTTAGAAATGATTGTCATTCTGTTCAAGGATTTCGGAGCACTGAATGTTTTTGCCAACAGTTACGGGCAGCCCAATCCTAAACTACTCAGCACCCAGAGGACAGCAGCGCCAAAATGGCAACTACTGTATCTTATGGGGGCTGCAACAGCCACTGGCGTCTCTTCCTCTTACCCAAGTGAACCCCCAGCCCCTGCAATGGATCTACTTGAGTCTGCTCTAACAATTTGACTGGTGCCGACTTGAGAAGCCTCACATCGGGCTGTCCAGCCCAAAGCAGGACCCAGTGGTGGAGGCCTCTGCCACTTCCACCCCCTGCCCTGTTCTGATCCTCCCCACACCCAGTTCCACCCCTCCCCACCCCTCCCCAATACACTTACCGCTAGCTGGAGCACTACATAGGCCTCAGCGAGTTATCCTGCTGCAGTGAAGACTCAGCTTCACAATATGCATGACAGACATCAGGACCCCATCCATGAGGCCGTTGCCTCAGGCAGTATTGGATGGTTGCACAATTCTGTGCAGCTACATACTGCCATTTCCCCTCCTTTTCCTTCCATTTCCTGGATTGGAAATGGAAACATTGGACAGAATGGAGTAAGAACTGTGGAGGGGAGGAGAGTAGAGTGCAAAGCTAGAATTGGGAAGTGGTATGAGCAGAAACTAGCACATGATTCATTGGGTAATGGAGGCAGCATTTGGCATCAGGGGGTCTTGGGCTGGCCCTGGTGGACACACATGCCAGCAAATTGAGTGCTGGTTCTGATGCTACTTTTTTCCCTTCATGGTTTTGGCTGTCCACCTCTTAAAAATGTTTTTCAAGTGCCACATGTACTCTTTTCATTTATTCTTTCATCTTTTTAAAAGAAACACAATAAGAACAGTTGTAAAATTGGTAGGTGCCACTTACCAAATTTGGTGCCACTTACCAAAACACAATAAAAAATAACCAAATAGGAATTTTTGGACTGAACAAACTGACATCACTGCAGTTGCAGACCTGGTCCATTTAGCGCCCTGGAGCCAGGATCGCAGGCTGCCTCCCCAGCGATTGACACCCCATCACAGCAACTAACGCCCCCCACTTAACTGGAGCTCATGGCGCCGCGCGTGACATTCTGTCACACTCTGAAAGCCTTCTGAGCTTTCAGAAGGCTTTTATACAATACTTTCGGTTTTCCGACAAAACGGAAAGTATTGTATAGCAGTACTTCGGAGGAAGCGGCAGATTTGTGATAGCCCAGGGCCAATGCAAACAACATGGGTTAGCCATAGGGCACTCTTGGATTGCTCCCTGTGTCACAATAAAATGCAGACTGAATATCAATACACCATATGCTTCATATTTTTATTGCCTGGTTGTGGTTCAGTGGAATTTTCCATAGTGCTACCAGTAAAATTCTTCACTAGTAAAATAAAATGTAACACAACTACAGAAAGGAAGACAGGTGAGACAAATACCTATCCTTGGCTCTGTCCTCACCTACACTTGTGAAAGGCCTAATGTGGAACAACAAAATAATTGTGTCAAGAACAACCTCTACAATTTTGCTGAGCCCTCAGTTTGATGCAGTTGATAGATCCCACTAAGAAGTTTGCAGAAATTTTTAATGTTCTTGACACACAGCAGAATGTATGAGAGCAGAATCTGAACTTTACACTGCTGGTAGTGTGCCTGCAGCACATCGTTCATTTAAGCCATGGTCACATCTTGAGAAAATATACTGCATATGTCCATGTTTCTGGACAGCAGCCAAGTCAGCTTCCTCCCTTGTTTCTCATGTTATTAATACATCAGGAAATGGGAGGCTGTGTTTCTTACAGTCTTTCTGGTGATCTCCTCTGTGTAGGGCCCTTATTTCATTCCTAAATGGAGATAGACACTTCAGCAAACATTTTCCAAAGCCTCAGGAATGTTTCCGGATGGCCTGCCGGATGAGGATGTGAGTACAAGAAATATCCATGGAACATTATGATTGGAATAATGGTTAGCAAAGAAAACAACTGAATCATAAACTTAAGCTATTAATAACTACCAACCAGTTGGCGAAATCTAAATAAGCACTCCATAGCATTTACATAAGCACTCTACATACATTTAGGGTGCATCCTAACTGGACAGACCAGTGCTGTTGCAAACATGCCATAAGGCATGTCTGCACCACGGATTCGGATAGCTGGGCCAGCGCAAGCAGCAGCACTGGATCATGGGCACCGCTAGACCATCAGCTGTGCCTGTCAAGCACCAGCTTAGCTCTGCCAGCACAGGGCCATGCTGGATGGGGGAGGAGATGGGACACGGCCGTTGGGTCATATCCACCCGTCCCCAGGCTGGGTGGCCCCAATTTGGGCTGCTCCTGGCCACATGGACTTGTACCTGCTATTTTGCAGGCACAGATCTGAACAGTCCCATAGGGCTGGCTGGGGCTTACCCTGGGGCAAGGGGGAAATAATCCCTTGTCCTGCGCTAAGCTGCTCCTGCATCTTAACATTGTTAGGAAGCAGCACAGGTGAGCCGGCCGGCCTATTCCATCGCAGGTTAGGATTGTGCTGTTAGAGCAGAGTTTGGTGAGGGCTGCCCATAACTTGTGGTTAATTGGCCCATGTTTGGACCCACAGGTCACTCTGTTTTTACCATTCCTATTTGAACAAAGATTGTTGTACCTAATTACCAACTCTACAACTGAAGCACCTTGATCACATCAGTTTACACTCTATAAGTTAAGACTTTTAGGATGCAATCCAAACCTGGAGTTAGGCTGACAATGTTAGGCCAGCAAAGTTTGGCCAGCACAAGGGACACTATAAAGTACGTTTGGACCACTCTCTGAGTCAGAGAGGCCAGCACTCAGATGTGCGCCATCCCCCCCAACTAGGAGAGTGGGCCAAACGTGCTTTATGGTATCCCTTGTGCCAGCCAAACTTCGCTGGCCTAACTGTGCTTTGTCCTCGGACAAAACGCCAGCTCTACAGGCTTTGAAACAGAGATGAGCACCGCCCCCTACAGTCGGTCACAACTAGACTATCCGTTCATGGGGAAACCTTTACCTTTACCTTTATAAAATATCAACTTTAACAACGAAGTTGTGATCATTCTATCCCTAGGTCTCCCCTCCTAGTCAGCAATCAATCAAGAGGTTTTTTTTGGTTTTCCCCTCTGTTACACCTTCCTTGTATGTGTGTTTTAAATGTTTTTAAAGCATAGAACCAATTTTCACCAGCACACCAAAGCAAAACTGCCAAAAACCCCACACCAAACATTCACTGGTTTCCCCCATCTCAGGCAAAAAAGCCCAACACTTTTCTCCCACAAGGAAAGATAATTCAGTTTCCTCCAAACCAACTGTTGTCCTTCATCGCTAAGGGCCTTCTGCCTCCTCTGGCGGGTGGGGGTGGGTGGCATATCTGCCAGAATGTCAGCTGACTAACCTCCTAGCGCAAGTCTCTTCCAGTGGGTGCTGCTGGGGGACACCCACCACCATGCCAGTAGGGCCGTGGCCACTGAAGTGGAGGGAGCAGGCTAGTTGACTTTTTGCTGTTGCCGCTGCCTCTTCTCCTCTCTGTACACTTCATGCTGCAGAATCATGCAGGCACTCAGGCCACCCTTCCTGAAAGGATGCCTGCCTGCAACAGGCCAATTTTACAAGATACATATGAGTAATCCATGCAGTGACCTTTGCAAATTCTATTCCCATGTTAGCTTTCACAGACTATAAAAAGAAATCACATACTTCAGACACCAAAGGGGAATTGCTGAGAGGAAGATTGAAAACTATTGTTCTAGCTTTGTGGCAGGAGCTCAAGTTTTACTTAATCAGTCTGCAATGTGCAGCAACAGAAGAGTAGTAAGTACATTCTAGATTTCATTCTCAATTCATGTGGGACAAAGGTGAGACCCAATAGAAGTGCCCTTCATGAACTAGCCCTCTACGATGCCAACAAGCAAATTTAAAAAGCAGCCAAGCTTGGAAACCTCACCCCCATACCCCCCCCCTGCCCGCTTTTCAAGCATAGCAATCTTTTGACCTTGGTTTCAGTCCAGTTGATTTCAGTTCAGTAAAGGAGAAGCTTAGACTACATATCCCGCATATCTATAGAGGCCATCTCAAGACAGTCCCATTTTTTCCTTCTATAGCTGTCTGCCAAGCACACAGTGAACACCATATGTTGGCCTCTGTTGCAACTCTTGTTCTTCTTACTTACCTACAGTATACATCAAGTCTCTTGATCTACAACAGACCTGTTAAAAAAACATTTAAAATGAAAATCTTTAGAAGTAGGTTTAAAAATAAATTAAAAAACCTGAAATCTCATAACTGAAATGTTTTGCCTAAGTAAGAGCCAACATTCACAGAGCACTCTTCCTTGCCAGGACCCCACACACACACTGCTAGACTGCACGTGTGCTGCTCTAAGAAGTTGGGGGACTGGGGTTAATCCTCTTTTAACATCTCTGTGGGTGTCTCTGACAAGCTGTTCCCCTCTTCCTCTATGGAATTTCTGAGTCAAAGCATTTATCAGAGGGTTGTAAATTCTAAAACAACATAAATGTTAGGGGTTAGATAAATGTTTTAGACCTATGAGACAGGGGAGGAGAAAACCCATATCTTTTAAATGCGCACAAGGCTAGCTATGAGGGCTTTTTTCTCTTCTTAAAACAGAAATGATCAGAGCTCTATTAGCCAAAATAGAGGCATTCTAAAAGGGAAAAGAGTATTTATACTGGAGGAAGCATAGCCATACTGGATCTCACTGCACCAGTCGACACTGGTTGAGCATTCATCAACTATGGCATTCATCATCACCTTTCCAATCCACTCCATCCATCATATGTCACTCCATTTTAATCAATACCCCATTCTTTTTTGGTCACATATTAATCATCTTCCATATTTATTGTGCAATGTCCAAACTGAAAACACAATAACCTACAAAACCACAGCATCTTTATCATATTTTGAACATCTATATCATGTCATATAGAGATGTTTCAAGCTGTATACAGATGTGCATGATGGGGGGGCAGTAAGAAAATGTCAGAAGGTCTTTGCAAAACCCTGCCGTAACATCAACTGTGAGACAGCATTTGTCTGCAGCAGTGCATGCTGCACCCAAGGAAAGATCCTCTCTGTGATTGGGAATGCATTGGTGATATCTGGCCTGGTGGTTGTGGCCAGGTACAACAGTTTTCCTATAGCTTCTCTATAATAATTGTTGCTAGGCAACAGCTCAGCTTGAAAAATTCAGTGTCCATGGGTGTTGCCACTGGGTAAGCATCTCTGAGTCCTAGAGACTCTATTAAGTCTGAAGTCTGCTCTTTGGCTGAGAAGGTAGCTTCCCTGCTTATCCTTCTCAATCTGGATGCCAAGGTAAAAGGTTGCATCTCCTAATTCCTTTATTTCAGCTTCTCTGTTCAGATGTTCCACAATATCTTTGTATTATAAATCAGTAGTAAGTCATCAACCTAAGCCAGAAGGTACGTCCATTTGCCATCGCTGCACTTTGTGGACAGGCACGGGTCTGCCACTCCCTGCTTAAAGTTTTGCTGTGTCAGCATTTGGTGCGGTTTTGCGTGCCAAGCACTCGCAGCTTGTTTAAGTCCATGCAGACCTTTCTGAAGTTTACATACTAGGTCTGGCCTTTTGCTATCTATAAAACCAGGTGGCTGTTTCATGAATATTTGCTCTGTTATCTCTCCATGTAGGAAAGCAGTTGAGTTAGGATCCATGTTCCATTCTTATATAGTGCCTCTATTTCTTCTGGAGCGGCATCCTTCCATTTCTTTGCTTCAGCTGTGGGCATTCTTTCAACCAGAATCAATTCCCACAATTCTGGGTCATGCTGCATCACCAACCCTGCAGAGTAGGACAGTTTAAGCCGTTCAGGTGGCATACCGTTGTTCTCTCGGGATGTTCCTCTGGACTCTTGTGCTGGAATCGGGTCTACGTCTGGTTCCTGCATCTCTTCCCCTTGATCATTCTGTTGGTGCACTGGTCTCTAGATTTGGTCTCTCAGCAGTCTCCCTTTCTGCTCGTGAACTGACCTGCTCGTGGGCTGACTCTGGTGATGAGGGTCTGGATGTGCTGTCTTGGTAGGCTGGCACAAGTACGAACTTCTCATCTGGCTCTGGTGATTTATGAAAGAAGGTTTGGCTTTTAAAATACAGTACATGCCTTGCTGTCACATGACTTGCATTCAAGTCCATAACACGATAGCCTTTAGAATTGTCAGAATATCCAAAAAAAATACATTCTTCTGTCTTAGGGTCTAACTTGGAGCGCTTTTGGGATGTGAGAGAGTACTTTACACCCAAACACTCTAAGGTGCTCCATACTGCGTGGCTTGCCATGTCACAGTTCGTAAGGGATTTTGCCTTCTGCTGCTCCCTTTGCAGGCAAGTGATTCTGTATGTATGTTGCCATGTTCATGGCCTCCCCCCAAAATTGGTATGGTAGCTTTGCATTTATAAGCATACATCTTGTCATATCTAACAAGGATCTGTTTTTGCATTCCGCAACACCATTCTGTTCAGGTGTATAAGCAATTGTGCACCTGTGTGTGATTCCTTGCACTTTTGGGTAACCTTTTGTGAGGTGGAAAAGGTACTCACCGCCTTGATCTGACTGCAGACTTGGATGTTTTCTGCCAAACCTGTTGGTCACAGTTGCCACATATTTCTTGATTGCCTCATGTGTCTCACTTTTTGAGGAGATAGGTCACACAGTACCTGGAAAAATCATCTATAAAAGTTAAGTAGTATCTATTTTTGCCTATGGATGCGACTTGAAAAGGCCCACTCGGATCACAGTATTAATTCTAATGATTTTGTAGTATGCTGTTCATGCCTTTGTGGAAGGAGGCCCTTCCCACAATGATGCAATCTGCCGTTTCCTGCCCTTCCCTCTGATGAAATCTATGCATCTTCCTATGTGGTTATTGCAGAGCTTTACTTTGATACCTTGTGCCAGGTTCCTTCTCTGGAGATCTAGGATGGCATTCGTGTCTTGATGCGCAAGCCTTCTGTGCCATAGGTGAAGACATTGCAGTCTTGTCTTACAGACATCATTTGGTCATGTGCCAGATCTAAAACGTATACACCATCCTGCAGGAAAGCTTGTGCAACAAGTTCATTGTCTTTGATTGTGGTTCATTTACCAATATGGAACCTGATGTCATTCCCTTTTATGTCTAGTTGGGACAAAGTATTTCCTTGAAGACCTGGTATATATAGAACATTATGTACTACAGTGTTAATGGTTCTTCCATCAGCTATGCATTTTAGCCTTCCTTGTCCTTTGCCTGCAATGTCCAAAGTCTGTCCACTTGCTACAACAATCTTTCCTGCGCTTCTTTCAAAACTGTGGAAAAAATCCTTTATCTGGGGCACTGTGGCTTGTGGCTCTACTAGCAACAATCCAAGTTTGATGTTGTATTAAACTTAAACATTTCTCTGCTGGCTTCTGCTCTTTCTATGTGGATCTTTCTCTCAGCTGCATATTGCTCTCTCTCTGCTGAAGGGGATTACTTTCTGAACTTAAACCTCTGTTATTTGCATTCCACTGAGGGGGAAAACTGCCCTCCCTCCTGTTGGCCACCAGCTGCCTCAGGTGTCCATGCACTGCAGTGGGTGAGACATGACACCATTTTTCATCACATTGGTGCCTCATCACATGGCAGCTGTGGGTGCATCAGAGATTTGGTCATGCCAGTCGCCCCAGTAGGGTGTGCCACTCCTGGGGCATCTCTGGTGTGCTGTGACCCTATGCCTCTCCTACCAGGGTCCTTCCCATGGCACACAGGGGCCTGCCAGTGCCAAGCCGGTCTGCTGTCCCAGCCATGGCCACTGCTGCCCTGCAGCGGGACTCCTGATCCCTTGTCCCCTGCTCTCACAGGGCATCTGTGTGTAGCATGGCCCTGCCGCGGGCGCTGCCATCCCCAAGGTCCCAGGCATTATCGCCCCCAGCAAGGGGAGGTGTCAGAATACACGTAACAAGGTGGGCATGGCTGGGTCTGGGTCTGGTTTTATTGCCAGGGAGGGGCATGAGTGGACACTGTGTGGTGCTTGTGCAACATGGGTGGCTACAGGATGCTCAAGCTCTATGGCAGCGGAACCTGGTGGAGTCTGGCGCGGCAGCCTTGTACCTCCACCAGCCTCTTTCCTAGTATAGGTGCAGTGGGACCTGTGGACTGACAGAGCAACACCAACAGCGCAGGCCGGTAGCTGCAACCGCAGCCAAGGAGGAGCTGTACTCACCCTTGGACCCCTGCACGCCTCCATGGGAGTAGGTCCCACCCGTGCCAGTGGGTCTACTCCAGGGCAGGGTCATGGCAGCAGGCTGCCTGGCTGCCTGTCAGCTGACTCTGATGCAGGCTGAGAGCCACCTGCCAGCGGGTAGCCCATGCCTGCCTAGAGGCTGTGGTGGGCAGCGTGGCGAGGAGCAGTCTGCCGGGGATCCCCATGTGCTCACCATGGGGGCCACTGCAGCCCTTACCTGACTGGTGCAGCTGGAGGTGGGTGCCTGCAAGGAGGGAGGACCTGAGGGGAGAGTTGTTAGCAATAAGCTTTGGTGTGCGCATGCCCGTTCCCAATGCTGGGGATGGGATGGGTGCCTGTGCAGGTGTTTGTGCACTAAGTGCTCCTCTCCACTGAAGTTCCCCCATTGTAGGACAGAGTAGTGTGGCTCCATTCTCGGGGGTGTGTGTGTGTGTACGGGGGCTGGGTTTTTAGTAAGGGGTATGTGCCTGGATTGGCTGCTGGGGTTGGGCCATATCCTATCCCTGCCAGGCTGGGGTGGTGGCAGGGCTGGCCTGCAGGTGTAGAATCCTGTTGCTGCTGGTAGCTCATGTGTGGGCCCTATGGGGCTCCTCGAATCTGTGCCAGCGCCATTGCTGGCGCAGTGCCTATCAGAGAATGGGGTGTGTGTGTCTGCCCTGTGACTGGGGGTTTGGATTTGGCGTCATTGTGCTACTCGGCGTTGCACTCCCGCCACGCCCCCAGTTCCAGCACTGGCATGCCAGTGCAGCGCCACCCTTAGTTTGTGCCATCCCAGCATTCTGGGCTAGCTTGCGCAGGCGCCCACAGGTCATCATGAGGCTCTTTGAATCAGTGTACCTGAGGAAATGCCGGCATAGCTGAGTTTGTACTGGCATATCTGCAGGTTAGGACTGCACTCATAGCATGTAGAATCCATTCTATTGGCATGGCTGCATGCTGCGGACTGGCCATTGATCTTTCTAACAGCCCAAACTGAATCAGGCTGGGTGCCTGCGCAACACATGCTTTCGTGGAAGCGACTGCTTGATGGAAGTTGCAAAGCAGCCTCTGCTGGCATGTGCTGCTGGGCCACTGGTGCGGGGGCCAGTCTCTGGCTGATGGCCACACCCACTACAGCAGGCAAAGTTGTGCAAGGAGTGGAACAGGGTGGAGGTGGGCAGAATGGAGGGGTAGAATGGAGCAGTGACAGGGGCAGATCAAGCCTGGGGGGGGGAGTGGGTTTAGCAGTGGCGGGGCATAAAGTGCCCCTTTCCAGGGCCTGATCCGCCTTCATGGATCAATTTGGACTTGCCCCAGCTATTGAGCTGGCACAGGTCTGAGTTACTGACCACATCTGCAGGGTCTTACCCCAGGGCAAAGGAACAATGCTCTCTTGCCCTAAGAAGGCCACTGGGGGATGACACTCCCTTGCAGATTGCAGCAGAAGCCACACTAGTGCCATTGCATTGCAGCGCAGGAAGTTATGGTGGATTGGGCTGCTCCCTGCCCATTTCAACTATTGACACAAATAAAGCCAATGGTGCAGTGCTGGCTCTAGCAGTGGTGGGGCCCAATGCAGGGCATTCCTATGGGGGCCCCCCAACTCACCAAGAAGAGCACTGTTGGTGCCGTGCGCAAAGCATGGCACCAGGAAATAGTTGGTGATATGCTAACGTCACCACCAACTGCTTCCAGGTGGCCCATTTTGGGCTGTTCAGAGGCAGGAGCAGGTGGGAGGGCCCAAGGTAAAGCTGCTCTGCTTGCCCCACTGACTTACAGTCCATCGAGATCCCGGCTGCAGCAGTAGGCGATATGCTCACCCTGCTGGTGCAGGGCTGCCTGAAGCACAGGGCCCAAAGTGACGGCATTGGTCACATTGGCTTAAGGCCGGCCCTGCAATGGTGAATGTATGACACTCTCCTACTACCAGTCCATTGTCTGGGGAAATAGTGGGCTGGTTCATACAGCTTTGTGTACATTCTTTCGATTAAAATCTATGCTCCCCGCACATTTTGCAGAACACGTTCCTTTGAGTACTTAAAAATTGCAGCATGTAATTAACACACCTAATTTTATCTTATCTCTCAATAACTTGCAATTGTGTTTGGCTAGGGCCTCCTGTTTCCTTTGTACATTTTAAAGCTTTAGATATTAGTCCCCAGAGAAAGCATTAAAGATATCTTTAAGAGAGCTTTCTGCAATTAGGTTTTCCCTTCACCCACAGCTTCATTGCCATTCCTCATGGAATAGGTCACCAGGTTGGGCAAGGCCACAGGACCATAGACAACTTGATCTCTTTCAAAGACACTGCTGACAGCTGATGCCATCCTGTTAGGCTGCGAGTTACAGGAAACAAAGAGCTAGCCAGGTGATAAATCAGCTGTGGGAGACAAACTGCCCCCACAGTTTACTATCTTGACTAAGTGAGGGGCTGACAGGACTCTGTTCAAGCAGAGCCATAGTTAGGGTGGAGCCTGAGGGGCACCTGCCCCCGGTGAGGGGGGCATTACATGCCAAGAGGGGGCACATTACTGCCCCTTGAAGCTCCACCCTAGTTATGAAGGAGGCACTGGCAGCTTTGCACCCCCAAGCTCTTGTGGAGGCTCTCCTTCAAGGGGAGCCTCCACAGGAGAAGTAACAGGCTGCAGCCACTCTGCTCCTGACTGCCATTCCCCTGGCCTAGCTGCCCCATTCTCTTCTTGAGAAGAAGATTGCATGAGAAGGTTGTTGAAATATGGGTGCAACACTCGGAGCCATAACGCTCTACCCCAGTGCCTGGGGCAGTGATGTCACGACTCTGTCCATTTGCGCCCCCAGGGCAGTGAAGTCACAGGTTCTTCCCGAGGAAGGGAGGATGCAGGAGGTGGCCAGCACCGCCTCCCTCAAGGAGAACCTGAAGGAGATGGCTGATGTGCTCCAAGAGCAAAAGCAGTCTCCCCCGGCATCTCCCTGGTGCTTCCTCCTTTGGGAATGAGGAAGGCTGCTTCTGCCCTCCAAGTGCGAAAGCAGTCTCCCCCAGCACCTCCCTGAAGGAAGGATCGTGTGCGATCGCCAGCACCTCCTCCTTCAGGGACAGCCCGAAGGTGGCTGCCTTCCTGCTGCTTGCGGTGTGAAGGCAGTCACCTTCGTAATGAGGGCGGAGCCTGGGGCCAATCCTGCACCCCCATTATCCCAGTGGCTGGAGAAGGTGCCCCTCAGGCTCCGCCCATGTTTCGGTTCTGGCAACACTGCCTGCAAGACTCAGAGGGCTTACCTACCCCCTATGATACCTGTAGGAGGTGGGTCACTCATTATGTACATGCAGTGGAAGTCCCACATTTTCTTCTGCTTTCGAATCCTGACCATCATGCAGGCTGCATAAATGGATGGTAGCCATTGCTGACAAGCATCCCCTCAGAGGGAATACGCTTATAGGGTTCTCT
Source organism: Lerista edwardsae (assembly GCA_029204185.1). NCBI lineage: Eukaryota > Metazoa > Chordata > Lepidosauria > Squamata > Scincidae > Lerista > Lerista edwardsae. The sequence goes on from JAJKFI010000080.1 coordinate 3,056,329, forward strand.
GTTCCTTAAGTAGTAGAAGCCTCTGATACTCCAGAAGATGCAAACAATTGTTAAAACTTAAGTAGAATATTTATTTGGAAACTTTAACTTCCTCTGCTCCTGTGTGTTTAACACACACACAGCCAACTAGCTGGGTGGTGGAATTCATTACAGGTCGATTACCCCTTATTTGGACATCCAAAATTTAGACACTTTTGGCCAAGACGTTAAACACTTTATGTAGTGTGAACACTAGAAGGTCTTGTGCTCATTCCCACATACATTGCAGGTACAGACAGTTCTGTTCTCTGCTCTGTGGTTTGTACTTGTACAGACATTGTTGAAAAATGTCAAAGAGGCTTTATGGGTAATAGTGAAAAGAGCAAAATGATGCATTTCTCTTTATATTTATGCAATTATTCCAAACTCCAGACACCTTCCTGTCCCAAGCAGTCTGGATAAGGGATATTGAACCTGTATAGGAAAAGGGTCTTCTGCTGATTACTCAGCTGGCTAGAACCCACCCCCTTTTCCAATGAAGATGAGAGGGGGAGAGAGTTCACCTCCTCCTGTTCAGGCTCCTCCACCACTTCTTATTAAGTGGTCAGCAGAGAAAATGCTGGGAGCAAAGAGGTTCTCCTCCCAAGAGTCTCCCAGTTGAGCAACGTACAACAGAAGCACTGGTGGAGCAAGAGCAGGACAAAGATGTTAAGATGCCTGCAGGTATACATGGCTGGCAGGAGTAGGACAACGGAATTGAGGGATGGTTCGGGCAGTGGATTGGCTTCAATTGCCCTTGCATCTACTCTTAGGAACTGCTCCTGCATATACTCCTGGAAAGAAGCAGAGGCAAACTAGGGAGACGTGCAGCAGACAGACCCCGATGTGGATAGGTGTTTTAGGCTTTTCGTTGTTGAAAGATTGATTTATATCTTGCCACACACTAGTAATCAGCTGATTGCAAATCTGGGCATATCCAAATCAAAATTAGCAAGAAAACAAAGGGGGCAATGATGTTTGTGTTCATGTCATTCATGTGCAAAGTAGGGAGTGTATTTCTTATACTCAAAGGGGCATAGTGGTGGGGATAGCTGAATCATTCCCACCCCCTATCTCCCCACTCTACAGTATATCACTTCAGGCCAGATGTCTTCAACAGGTGGGCTGAGACCCTGAAGTAAGTTGTGCTCCAGCCACTGCTGTTTTGTTTTAAGGCACAGATCTGCACAATGGGAACAATAGCCAAAGACAGAGGAGCTGGAGAAGGTAAATCTCAACAGAGACTTTGAGGGTTTGCTTTGGCCAAGCTCCCCAAGGTCCCTCTTGCTCTCCCCTGCCTTGGAAACTGTCTTGTCTCATTTCCTCGTTCTCTCCCTTTGTGCACTGTTGCCATGCCACCCTCTGTCTCTCCTCTCCTGCCACTTGGCCTAAAAGGAAAGAAGGAGCAGGATGGTGCAGTGCCAGCCGATGCTGATCGGTCATCCCCAGTTTGATCCTAAGGTGGGAAAGTTCTATATTTCTCCTAGCAACTGCCCACATGTTGGACAGCTGTGGCACTAATCCAAATTCTAATCCATTCTCATCGTAGCAACCCTTCTGTCCACGTTTTCAAGAGTTCCTAGAATGGTCCTTCTCTAGAGACACAACACGTCAGCCTGTAAGAGGGCAGATTGCAACTGTTGTGCTGGTTCTGCCTCTTCTTCAGTCCTAGGATGTTGAGTCTCACTTAAACAACCCCATAAATAAGGTTTCTCCTGGCAACCAGCCACCAAGGGGCAGTTATTAGATACTAGCTTTTATGTACCCAGCTTCGCCCAGGTGTTTATATGTCCCATCCCTGACCCCCCCCCCAGTGGTTTTCAGCCACCCCCGGGCGTGTTTTTTTTGTAAAAAATTACCCGGCAGTGACCGGGTGTTTATTTCTCCCATCCGTGACACACACCCCCAGTGTTTCTTCCTAGTGTTTGTTGCCAGTGTTTGTTGGGTAACCCTGGAAAGTACAGATTAATCATGCAGCCCCACCCCTGGGTGTGTGGTTTTTTTTTATGTGCCTGGCGTTGCCTGGGTGTTTATTCGTCGCATCCTTGACATACACACCCCAGTGTTTGGTGCCTGGCTGTGCAAACCCACCCTTGGAAGGGTGTTTTGTTGTTTTAAATTTACCTGGCATTGGCCGGGCGGTTATGTGTCTCATCCCTGATCCCCCCAGTGTTATTTGTAGATCTTATTGGTTCTTCAACATTGTCACGTGGGAGTCCTGCCCCCCCATCTCACCAGACTCACCAGCCATACAGATGGCCCTGTCAGCGCATCACAATGCAGTGGCT
>JAJKFI010000080.1:3058644-3070087 GCA_029204185.1 Lerista edwardsae
CACCAGCCATACAGATGGCCCTGTCAGCGCATCACAATGCAGTGGCTCAGCCCATAGCCACCCATAGAGAACCACAAATTCGCTTTTACCCATGCCCATGCCACAACAGTCTGGGGTGGCCAAGGCACCGTGTGCCGAGTTTGGCGCGAGTCTGTCCAGGCGTTGCGGAGCCTATGTGGAACATACATACACACACACATACGCTCTTATTTATATACTGTATATATAGATTATTAGCTGATGATGGAATGCTAGTGGATACTAAACTATGGTCTGGTTAAGAAATACTGGGCACAACATATTGTAGGATTTTTCTCATAGAGGTACTTTCAGTAAATGGTCTTGCCTGCCAATGGAAGATGTTTGCTAAACTAAGAAAAACTACTTATGTGAACTAGGCCAGTGGTCCCTGAACTGTGGGTCCAGGACCCCCATTGAGTCATGACCCAATTTTTGCTGGTTTACAAAACTGACATGGCAGAATGGGCTTTGTGCATCAAGAGTTACACAAGCTGCTACTGGGCGGGGGAGCACTGCTGCGCAATCACCATTATAGCCACACTCCTTGGCTTTTATAAACCAGGCTAGGGGCAGCAGTTCCCAAACCTTTTTGACTTGCAGCTCCCTTGACCTACTGGGCCATTGGCTGCAGCTCCCCCATTAGGACTACAATTCTATACATTATTTAGGGCAGCGGGGTTTTTTGCAAGCATTCCACAGTTCCCCTGGCTGGTTTCTGCAGCTCCCCAGGGAGCTAAAGTTCATAATATAGGAACCACTGACCTAAGGCCTCAGAAAGGTTTAGGAACCACTGCACTAGGCTATGTTTAGGTAGCCCTAATTGTTGGCTTTTCAGCAGATCCTAGAAGAAAAACTGCAAAGATTTCAAAGAACTATCCACACTTCAAAAAGCCAATGGTGGATGGCCAAGGTACAGGCCAGAAAAGATAAAATGCCAAGTTTATACACTGAGATAAAAGCTTGGATTTTGAAACTTTGACGACAACTGAAGATTCCCCCCTAAATGATTTACACCTGTTCTGTTTAAACATCTGGTGAACTTATTTAAAACTTTGCTTCTGCTTCTCCAAATTTTTAAGAACCTATTTTAGTTAAGAATAGGAATTATGAACAGTACATAGTCAACAATATAAAACGGAAAAAGCAGGATAGAGGCAGAAATGTATAGTGCCCTATGGAAAGAAAAACCACTTGTACTGCGTCTGAGACAGGCAATTTTTATAAATGCCACCCTGGCACTACCCACTGTGCATTACTACACATGGGGGTGGGTACTGGGCACTGTAACTCAGTAGTAGAGCACACACTTTGCCCTAATTCAAGGGTTGCAATCCTATCCACACTTATCTGGGAGTAAGGTTCATTGAAAATAATGGACCTTACTTCTGAGTACAGGCATAGGACTGGGCTGTTAGTCCCTGGTATCTCAAAATACAACAGGAAAACCCCTTGAAGAAACCTGTAGAGTCACTGCCAGCCAGCATAGGGGATCTGGAGCTAGATGAATGTTCATGTGCAGATCCTTGCATCTTTCTCCCCACCAATTTCCATGATTCTTCTGATGCCTTATCCATGCACATCTTAGCTGGAAACACCAAAACTGTGCTGTTGCAGCCCTTGGAAGCCCCAGATCTGCAAAAGCAACATTTGACTAGATTGGGAATCTCACTTCTTCGGTAAAAAGGTAAAGGTTTCCCCATGACCGAATGGTCTAGTCATGACCGACTGCAGAGGGCAGTGCTCATCTCCATTTCTAAGCCTGTAGAGCTGGCGTTTGTCCGAGGACAAGCTTTCGTGGTCATGTGGCCGACATGACTATATGCTGTAGCGCACAGAATGCCGTTACCTTCCCACTGAAGTGGTACCTATTTATCTCCTCACATTTTTTATGTGTAACTGGTAGGTAGGCAGGAGCTGGGACAAGCAAAGGGAGCTCACTCCATCGCACAGTCTCAAACTCCCAACCTTCCGGTCAGAAAGCCCAGCAGCAGCAGTTTAACCCACAGCACCACCATGTCCCTTCTTGGGTACATTCATATTTATACCAGTTTATGTGCACACATGGAGTACAACAAGGATATTTACAGAAGAAGATTCGGAAAGCAGCAAATCTACGTGGTTGCCCCCTTCAAAAACAGTTGCAATGGTTGAACTGTTCACAAAAACTAGAGGAACCAAACCAATGTTTCCCATTCCCCATGCATGGCTGATTAAGGGGAATATTGCAATTTATGAAGATAATTTCCCCCCAGTTTTGAGCAATAGGCTGTCCTTTCCATTTTAGCTGACATTGTTTCAAATTCAGTGAAGTTACTTAATATTTGTTATTTTAAATAATTTGTTACTTAATGTGGTAGAAAAATGGAGCATAAATGTATAAATAATGTAACTGATGCTTTGCTGAAAGCGAAGGATGTCGTGGATTCTGCCCCTTTAGTACAGGGCTGCCTTGTTCCTTTGCATTAGTTTGGTTTTTGGTACTGTGAGTGGAATCTGTTACCCCTCCTTCCAGGCTTCCTGTTTGAAGCTATACTTACACCTATACACACAAAAGCAGACCAAACAGCTTTCAAAATTGAATTTATTTTTCCTATTTATTTTAAAAATGTTTTAAAGCCTAGGTGTTAAGCTGTACATAGTTATCCGTTATTGCCCCTTTAGACAAAGGGCTGCACCCAGTTTTAATGGTTTTCCTTATACAAATTAACACACACATATTCAATAGATGCGTTTTTTGCTTTTGTGCCACATACAGCTAAAGCCATTTCTCCCAATAACATGTAAAGAACACACTGCCTGTTTGGCTCAGGAGACATTGGTCGGACTCTATACTGATAAGCAGGCATTCTTTTGCCCATTTCTCAGTCTTTGGAAGAAGACTTGCAGCTACTTTGGCCTATTTTAAAGAAGCTGCAGGGCCAAAGCCCACCTGAATCTAAAAGCTTCAATGCAAATCACAGCACCATCAGATAAACCCAATTACATAAAAATGGTTACATAAAAAGTTGAGGAAAATACGATCATACAAATGTTCCTCCAACAGTATGCATGATCATCTTCTTTGGTAACAATGTACAGAACTCAATTTTCCCCTCAGCAGGGATTTCCCAGAGGAATCTCAATTGTAATTTTGTGTCAAGCGTCATCTGTGAGAGGGATAAATAATGTGTCTCCAGGGGCCACAGGGTGCCCTATCAATAATAGAAGGTGTCTTTTTCAAATATGTTGTCTGCACAATTTTTTAGAACTGTGAGTTGGATCTTGGAAACCTTGATTCCATTAAACAATTCATAGCTCATCATGTGTGCTATAATTTTCTCAAAGAAAAAAAGTTTTTTTTTTTTTTTAGAAAACTGAAATATTGCTGGGATTTTAAAAACCATTTTATAGAAATTTAAAATTGATACATAACTGGAAACCTATTGAGATGCAGTCTCCATTTATAAATACTGTGCTAAATCAGTCAGGGGATTCCTCTTTTTCAGGGCTGTATGACCTTTGTTCTAGCTAATCCTTCCTTTACACAGCCTAATTCCCTCACCTCCTGCACTTTCAATGCCTTGGCCAATAGTACTAATTCTCATGTAAATCCTCACTGGACCATCTTTCTGTGATTATTTCTTTTTCTTCAGTCACACATGCTGAAAGATGTAAATAGTTTGAAGTCTGATAAACATTTATTATGGGTTCACTTGATCATGACTGTGGATAAACTAAATAACTACATAATCCTAAAGTGGGCAGGAGTAGGCAGGCCAGCTTGCCTGTGCTGCATCCTACCCAGGGTTTGTCCCCTTATCCCGGGGTAAGCCCAATGGGACTGCTGAAGACCTGCACCTGCTGAATAGCAGGCACATGTCCGAGTGGCCTGGATCAGGGCCGCACAGCCTGGGGACAGGGGCTAGGATCTGGCCTAACCCCCCGGGCTGCCCACCTGAGAGGCTGTCTCCCTCTGTCCTTCACCACCCTGTTCTACCTCTTCCCATCTCCCTTCTACCTGCCCCCACCAGAAGGCAAGTTCAGCCAGTAAGGGGATGGTTTACCTGCTGCTGCACAACGCTGCTGCCTACGTTGGCCTCTTGCCTTGCACTGAAAACTGTGACATATGGCACATTTGCAACAGCGCTGGGCTGATGCAAGTAACATGTGTCAGCCCAATGGCACCTTTGAATGGTGCCCTAAATCACCTTTCAGGGGTTAAATATTCCTATGGATAAGCTTCATGTCCTGTCACCTACCAGGCACCTATCTCCAGCAGTTTCCACCACCATACCCTCTCCATGGAGCTCAATTATAGATGTAGCTGATTGATGCACCACCTGATGAGAAATGGAAATCATCCCAGTGGTATCAGGAGCCCAAAGGTGCAGGAAATGAAGAGCAGAACTCATGCTCAGCATCCCTCCTGCTGAGTAGTAGATCATCCCAGTGGTTTCTGTAATGACATCCCACTATGTTGCATCCAGACTTGTGGCAGTGATATCGCTAAGTGGGCAGTGTTAGACAATTTATAGCTTCTCTCTTTCTCCTATCCCCCCCACAACCATCCAGCAATGGCATTCCTACAGGGGGGCATTCCTACAGAGTTTTGCAAGAGCCTGAGCTCCTACGTCAGTGTTATTCAAACTGTGGGTCGGGGCCCATATTGGTGGGTTGCCATTGTGGGTGGGTTGCCATATTTTAATGGTTAAAACATTATGTAAAAGCACTAAATAAAAAACAATTTTTTTTAAAAAAAACTCGCTTCTCAAACTTTAAAGCATTGGGACTCACCTAACAAAAAGGTTTGCCAGCCACTCACACCTCTGTGGCTGTAATGGTGATTGGGCAGGAGTGCTCCCTGCAGATTGTTTAACCCTTGATGCACAGAGCTTAATTCAAACTGTTAACACTAACAAAAGGCATATAACAAGAATAAGGTCTTTAGCTTCCAAAATGGCTGCTCCCAGCTTTCCATGGCCCACCTGACATCAGGCCATGACCCATCAAGTGGGTCCTAACCCATAGTTTGAGAAACACTGAGATAGGGGAATAATAGTGGCATAATCCACACTTTTAAATCTTACTCTCCTTTTTTACTATATATATAATTTATCAGTGTTGGGAGTGAGTCTCAAAATTTTAGTTGTAAATGCTCCTTTACCCTGAGAAGGTAGTCTCAGCAGCCACAGGATCCTATGGTCATCATTTTGGCATTGCCGGCTTCAGGACTGGACTGTAAATTCCTTATAATAATTCTTCACTGCACCTGGCTTCACATTATGAGATGCTGAAAAACTTAACATTTTCAGTCCCAGCAGACTCTCTTGTGCTTCTGCGTACCAGGTCAAACCATAGCAGCTTGTGCAAGATGTCATAGCTATACTTGTCAGTTGTAGTGCATCTGAAAGCTTCTCTTTAAGCTTATTTAACCAGAGTGCTAACTACACGTATGGCACCTTGAGCTCTTGGAGGTTTATTCAGAGGAAAATGTGGGATAGAAATTGTTTAAATAAAAATAATTTTCCCTATTTCTCTCCCCTCTCCTCCAGAACTTCACTGTGACATGGAGAGACAGCAGCGGTTGGCAAAAAATGGGCACCTCTACTGAAGAGGGGAGAGAAGCATAGGCAGGCAGAAGCATTGCAGGCACCACAACACACCATGGAAGTGGCCCTTCCCACTTAACTCTCCAACAAGGCCATTCCAGGCAGCGAGAGCAATTCCAGGTGCTCAGTCTTCAAGAGATTTCAGGTAATCAGAGGTTAGGATAGGCAGGAGGGTTCATTTACAATGACACATCTGGGAAATGGCAGTGAGATATAAGATAGTGGAAATAAATGGAAATAAGATAGTGGCCGTTCAGTTTACCTTTTTGTGTCATTGTTTTCCATTTGTTGATCATTCTACCTTGTTTAATGCATTTATTAATTTCTTTAAAAATAAAATGTAAAATATAAAGGTATCTGGGAGCTAAAAACTCCACATTGCTATTCCAGAACAGAATTGCAATGGCCTGTTAAATTATTGCTTTATTTAGGGAAATATCTGAAAGAATGTGGATCCATAGCGGGAAGAGAAAAAGAAGCAAATACAGCTAACTGGTCAAATACTCACATATGGCAAAAAAAAAAATACAAGGTGCTGTAGCTGAACACAAAACTCACAAAAAGTTACTTCAAATGACAGTTGCTGAACTGTTTGCTCAAGAAGCTTATTCATTGGATCCAGGAGACAAAAGGATGTGTTTTTAAACATGAGTTGACAAAGAGTTGAGGCATGAATAAGCAATTGGACATAAAAAAAAAAAGAAAAGTGCCTTCCATTCCTAAGCTGTGGGAGGCTTCCTACTTAAATTACTGAGATAAATGGGGCATTCAGTGGGAATTTGAAGTGAACTGGGGCACTTGAAACAGGAACATTCTTGGGCTGCCAGCTTAAAACACTCTATGGTGTATGTACAGGCTTTTTTGTTTTACTTCTTTCCACAGAACTTCTCTGAACATGAAATTGGATTTGCTACTTTGTCAGAAGTAGTTTGGAAAAGAGGAAAACAACAGCGTATCTCCAGGGGTGGTGGTGCAGTAAGTATTGCAGGTGCTGCAACGCATCGCGTAAGTGGCCTCTCCCACTTGCCATCAGAGCTATTCTGAGCAGCAACGGCAGCTGCGACGGCAACCCCTGGAGCTACGCTATTGGGGGAAAACTGTCAGTCGCATCTTGGCTTGTGCTCCCATTGGCCCTGTAAACTGGAATATCAGTATTAGTGTTGGTCATTCACTTTCTGCTGATCATACTTGGCAATACTTTTTTCCCTGTGCTACAGAAAATGTACACAGGAAACATGTTATCTACCTGTACTTTGTAATATCTCCCCAAGGATGAACCTAAATAGGGTAGTTTTCAAGGATCAGAAGAATTCAGTCAGTGCACCTCGTTACCACAAGCTATATGACACCAGTGCTCAAGCTGTGCCTGTCTGCACAGCAGACACAGGAAATCACTGGAAATGCAGTCCAGACCAAGGAAGGCAAACCAAGCTCCAAGGGCAAACTAAGCAAACCAAGAAAGGAGGGTATCCAAGCTCCAGATCCAATGCCACATAAAATTTTCTCCTTTTTCTCCCTGTAGAATTCTTCTCATACTTCTTGCTTAGCACTGAACTAGAACAAACTTCCGTGTGCACACACTGCTAAAATTAATCTAAAAGTCACCCTAGATTCTTAAGGTTGTATTAAGGATAGGAACTGAGCACAGCACAGATCCATCAAAGGGTCAAACACAGTATACTGCTGTCATATGTAACAGTGTCACATTAGCATCAGAGAAGAAATGAAAAGGGAGTGCTTAATCCTTCCCTTGCTGATCAATTTCCCCCTCAAACAAACTCCAAGTTGCATTTTTTCCTGATCAGCAATCAAACAGTTTACTCTGCAAACATTACTCTATTGTCCTTGACTAGATAACTGACTTAAAAAACAACAACAGCCTGACTGATCAATTCAAGCATCTTTCTAATAAAACACCTTTAGAGCGCAATCCTAAACTGGAGTTAGGCCGGTTTAAGCTAAGCCAGCAAAGTTTGGCCAGCACAAAGACCACCATAAAGCATGTTTGAACTACTCTCTGAGTCAGGGAGGATGGCTCACGTCCGTGTGCTGGCCTCTGACTCCAAGAGTGGTCCAAACATACTTTACGGTGTCCCTTGTGCTGGCCAAACTTTGCTGCCTTATCTTATGCTGGCCTAACGCAGTTTAGGATTGCGTCCTTAATAGAATGTGACTGATTACTTAAATGTTTTATAGCCACACTTACATAGGAGCAATCTGCATTTAATTCAATTGGGCTTTCTTCTGCGTGAACATGCCTAGGATTGTACTACCTCTGATGCTGTCCCCTCCCAGTAGCATAGTATATAGGGGAGGCAAAACAGTAAAGACTAGATGTTGAGCAATAAACATTGTAAGCTGCCTCTTCTACTCATCACTGGAGTCATTCTGGGCAGCGACAGAAACACACACATGTTCACTGAACCAAACGGCATTTCCTACACATTAATGTCATTGCCTGGAATAGCACTAACAGTGAGCGGGAGGGGCCACTTACATGCCATGCTGCAACACCTACAGTACTTGCCCTTTTCCTCCCCCTCCAGCTGCGCTACTGTCCCCTCCCATTTATAAAGCAAAAATGGGGAATTCTCTCTTAGTGTTTCACTGGCAGGTATGACCAGAATCTACATCCAAGGGTACTTTATAAGAAGGTGATTACTTTATAAGAAGGTGATGGGAAGCCTTTCAGCACAAGAAAAAGCTGTTTGCCTCTTTTTTACTTTACTAACAAAGGGAGCCATGCACTCTGGTGCTAGAGGAGAGGCAGAATGCACATCCTTAAAAAAAATTGTTTCTGAACTGCTGGGGCATTGGGGTGAGAAGGAAGCCACTTGCCAATTCCCATCAAGTGTCATGTATACAGTGCTGGTTGTATTTCTGGGAGTTGGTTTCATATTTTTCCCCTCAAAATCAGCTTGTGGTACTGCACAAGTTTGACCTTTAAGAGCATATTTTAATTGAAAAGTGGATTATAAATCCTCAAACAAGCAATTATAAAAATATCCATGTCTCTGAAAATGTATAAGTGGGTCAAGTATCCCAACAGAATGCATGCATATACATATATTACATTTGTATCACACTATTCTTCCATGGAACACTGTTTTAAATACACACTATGGGAGGACCTGCCTAAGGGCGCCCTGTGAGCTTCATGGATAAGTAAGAATTTAAACTTGGGTAAACCACATCCAAGGGACGTGGTGGCACAGCAGGTTAATTTGCTGTTGCTGGGCTTTCCAACTGGAAGGTTGGGAGTTCAAGACTGCGTGACGGAGTGAACTCCTGTTGCTTGTCCCAGCTCCTGCCAACCTTTTTTGCAGCAGTTTGATCCTGTGTAACTCTTATTTTCACATGAAGACTTGGTAACCATCATTTAAGGCTAGAGAATGGCATAGTGAAACATTCTGAAGTACAGGAGCTCTTCATTATGCCAACCCTTTAGCCATGCCCCCCAATTAAAAAACCCCATAAAATATCAGGGACGTGGTGGTGCAGTGGGTTAATCCACTGTTGCTGGGCTTTCCAACCGGAAGGTTGGGAGTTCAAGACTGCGCGACGGAGTGAGCTCCCGTTGCTTGTCCCAGCTCCTGCCAACCTAGCAGTTTGAAAGCACCTAAATGCAAGTAGATAAATAGGAACCACTTCGGTGGGAAGGGAACGGCGTTCCATGCACTACGGCATAGAGTCATGCCGGCCACATGACCATGGAAGCTTGTCCTTGGACAAAACGCCGGCTCTACAGGCTTTGAAACGGAGATGAGCACCACCCCCTACAGTCGGTCATGACTAGACCATTCAGTCGTGGGGAAACCTTTACCTTTTAAACCTCATCCAAGCCCAGCATTCTAAGCAGAGTGCTGCTATTGGCTGTTCTATAAGTTCCAATGTGTAAGTTTAGCTGTGTCTAACTTTAACTCAGCCTGACATCAACAAGTGATAATGTTTTCATACTATGGAAAGCTTCACCTGATGAGGTCTGCAGTTGAAATACTATTAATGTAGCAGGTCAGTTGGTAACACTACTCACATAATTATATTTATAAAATTATTTTTCTTTGATTTTATTTATAATCAACAAAGTGCAACATGCTCCTTGAATTTATCTGAAATTTTGTTGTGAATTTTTATTCATCTGAAAAATTATATGTTCCTAAGCATCACATATGCCTTTACTGGGATCTGTTGAGTAAATAATTAAAAGCCTAGGTATACATTACATCAACAATATCTCTTCCCAGCTCTCTACCAATCCTAATTATATATTAACCCAAGAAACAGGTCTCTTCTCGATTGAATATATGTCAGATGCAACCACAGCATGCTTAAGACTCAAACACATGCATTTTACATTCTGAATTACAAAATAATAAGGGTATGGAAGAATGCATAGGAAGGCTGCAATCCTAACAGTGCAATTCTATGCATGTCTACTCAGAAGCAAGACCAAATCAGTTCAGTAGGGCTTACTCCGAGGTATGTGTGTATAAGATTACAGCCTTCCTGGTGCATTCTTCTATACCCTTATTTCGTAATTCAGAATCTGAAATGCACTTCATAGCTAAGTATACTAATTTTAGTGCTCTTGTGAACCAAGCTGTTCATTAGCAGTGCATTACTAAGGACATGATCTAGTTACAAGCCAATGCCTACTTATTGAATCACAGAACATGAAAGTTGGAAGTGATCTTGGAGATTGTCTAATCCAATCCTTAGTGCAGGCAACTACAACAGTATCCCTGACAGGTGGCTGTTTGGGATACTGTAACAGTTTGAAGTAAGCAGGGTGTAAATTTTAAAGTGCAGCAGGTCACCATAATCCTCCATAGCCCCGCAAAGATTACACAAAATTTTCAATTTCTTCATAAGAGCACTTACTTCTCCTGCTACGTATTCCCGTTTTTAAGCATATTGTAATTTAAAGTTCCAACTCATTTCGTTCCAAACATGGAGTGGCAATAGTTCTAAAACAAATGTATTACAATCGAAAAATTAAATTAAACACCGATAAACAAAAAGTATATTAGAGTGTTGGCCTCGGCATGTTTACTCAGAAATATGTTCCATTGTGTTCAGCAGGACACAGACTGCAGTTCTAGCCACACTTACCTGCAGGGGCACCAATTTGCCCCGAACATTGGGGGTACTGATTAGCCACACCCCCTGACATAGCCACGTGTGATGTGGCCACGCTCCCTGATGTAGCCACAAAGTTGCTCAGAAGGAACACAATCGCACCCTGGTCTTGGGAAAGGGTGCTGCGGGCCAGCAGAAGCCTCTCCTGAGGCCGGGTCATGCGATCGCTGCCGCCCAGCCTCTGAAGCAGGCAGCCCCGCCCGGCAGCCCCAGGGCGGGCGAGCCAATGAGCGTCTTCTTGAGGTGCCAGCGACGCCTCAGGAAGGAGCTCATTGGCAAGATCGCGATGCCCTCAGCTGGGCCTGTTTGCCGTTGGGCTAGGTGCGCTCCTGGCCCAGTGCCGAACATGAGGGTGCCCTGCTCTTTGGGGGTGCCCAACATTGTGGGTGCTGAGCACCCATGGCAAAATTATTGGGGTGTCGTCAGCATACCAGCACCCACGGAGTTGGTGACCCTGCTTAACTGGGAGTAACATCTATTGACCATAATGGGATTTCCTTCTGAGTAGACATGCATAGGATGGGGCTCTTAATTTCAGATAAGTATTCATAGAGTTGTGAACTTAATGTCATATATGAGCTATATATTGTATCTCAAGCAGCCCTTGAGAAAGCCAACAGGCATTAGGACAGGCAGTAGCATAGCTGGGTGTGTGTGTGTGTGTGTGTGTGTGTGTGTGTGTGTGTGTGTGTGTG
>JAJKFI010000080.1:3070097-3213993 GCA_029204185.1 Lerista edwardsae
GTGTGTGTGTGTGTGTGTGTGTGTGTGTGTGTGTGTGTGTGTGTGTGACATTACTGCAATGAACTATGCAAGTGGCCACTTGCACATTGTGGCACCTGCAGTACTTACCACCCCACTTAGTCTATGCTACTGTTCTGTCAGATTCCCTTGCAAAAATCTTATGCCCATGCTAAACTAATTTGCTTCCCTTCTTCACCAAACAACAGCCCTAATTTAGCACAAAACACCACTGAATGCCATCACCCATATAAAGGCAACCAGCAGTTAGCTTGCCTGCCCAAGCTGCAGAGGTCCTCCTTCCTCTGCTCCAGTCAGTGGCTCCTGGGGCAGGGGTATGGCAACCACTCACTGAATTCCAACAATCTCCAACAACAATCTCAGTTCCAACAATCCTCAATGTCCTTCATCCAGTCCATTTAGTCAAACAATCCATTAGTCAATCAGACTCCTTTAGTTGGTCACACTCTCAGTCCCACTTTCACACTCCCGCTCTTCCAAGCTCTCTACAACCACCCCTGCCTGAGAATCAAGCTTCCACCTTTATTACCAGGTCCTCCTCATCCTACTAGGCTGCAGCTGTGAACCACACCATGGCAAGCAAAGGCTCTAGGGTTAACCCTGCGATTCCTGGCTTGCACAGACAAGAGGCTATTGCTGATGCCATCCACCTATCTCCTCAGGGGAATCTTCCATATTTTCCATTACAGCTACGGAAGACAAGACATTTAATATATGTGGCCATAATACAATTTTTGAAGCTTGCCTCCTGCTGGGCTTGAGGCTTCTTCTCAGTTAAGATCCTTCAATACAGGCTTCAAAGGTGTAGAAGTTCTGCCAGCGCTCTCTCTCTCCCCCCTCCTCCCTAACTACACCCTGGAAGTTAAGAGCTGCTGAATTCAGTGAGACTTACTTTTGAAGAAACATACATGAAAATGAAGCTGCACATTGCATTATTTTCAATGAGCAAGTTAAGCATGTACATACATATTTTCCACTGAATTCTATGATAATTAAAAGTACTTAATTTTGGCAAAATGATGCACAGGTTAAAATATGTCTATTTTATCTAGGCATGGCACTTTTTTCAGTTTGTGCTTTAATCGAAGCTTAGTATCCAGGCATTAGTGATAAAATTTACGTTCAAGCTGTGAAAAGCTTCATGTGTTAATTTCTGCTGTCAAAAGCACAAAAGCAAATAGAAGGGGTTTTTTTCCCCTCAGCAGTTGGCATTCCTAATGTAATAATTCCTATCTTTTAGCTGCTTCTATGGCCTGACCTGATTCTCACAATTACAGATTAATAACTTGTAAAATTGTCTAAAGGAAAGGAATCATGAACAAAGCACCTTTGTTGTTATATTAGCAATGCTTATCAAGAGACTTTAAAGAACTTCTTGCTATTCCAGACCCTTATTTTAATATGTTTTCCTTTCAGCCCTGCTGAATCCAAGAGCCTATCTAGTCCAGCTTCCTGCATCTTACAGTGGCCCACCAAATGTCACAAGAAGGACACAAGACAAGATACCTGCATCCTGTTGCAACTTCCTTGCATCTGGCATTCTGAGGTAGCCTAAAGCCAGGAGGCTGCACATACCCATCATGGCTTGTAACATGTGACGGACTTCTCTTCCAGAAATTTGTCCAATCCCCTTTTAAGGGCATACAGGCCAGACACTATCACCACCTCCTGTAGCAAAGAGCTCAACAGATTAATCACATGCTGGCTTAAAAAAAAAATTATCTGTTCAAACTCTCCTCACAATTTTAGTGGATGTCCGTTGTTTCTGTTGTGTGAGAGGGAAAAGAAATTTTCTCTATCCACTGACTCCATCCCTTGCATAATTTTTGTGCAATCCTTCTCAATTGTTCTCAGTCCTTCCTTCACTTACTACACCAGGGCTAGGATTTATGAAGGGAAATATATTTAAATGAATCACAGACCAATCCTAACCTGCGGTGGAACAGGCAGACCAGTAGGCCTGCCCCTGTGTCCAGCGCAGGGTTGGGGCTGTCTGCAATGCAACTCAGAGTAAAGGGAATTAATTCACCTTCCCCTGTGTCACGCAGCAGCCTCCACAATAGGGCTATTAGGATTTGGAACAGCAAAATTGCCAATGCAAATCCAAGTGGCCCTAGTAAGGCCAACCAGGCTGGGGTCAGAGGTTTGGATCCAGCCAAGGTTGGTCCACTCCCCTTCCTGGGCTGATCCACTAACTAGCCCTCCCCCATCCCAATCCGCTTTTTTCTGCCCTTTCCCCACCCTCCCCAACCCCAACGCTGACTGCCCTTGGCCACCCTTAACTTACTGGCTCAGGTCCAGAATCTGCTGCAGGGAGGCAGGCTCACATCCTTACGTCAGCTCCCCAACTTGAAAGGAAGCATGAATGTGATTTGCGGCACATTTGCCACACTTCTGGGCCAGCGCAAGATACTTATGCCAGCCCACAGAGTACTCAGCAGTGGCGTAGCTTGCTGGGGGGCAGTGATGGGCCACTCCAGGTGCTGCCCTCAGGGTGACACCACTGTCAATCAATAGTATTTATATACCGTTTTTCAACACGAAGTTCACAAAGCGGTTTACAGGCAAATAGTAATAAAATGAAATGGCTCCCTGTCCCCAAAGGACTCCAATCTAAAAAAATGCAGAACCCCACCACCAACAGCCACTAGAAAAGACACTGTGCAGGGCTGAAGAGGGACAATTACTCTCCCCCTGCTAAATATAAGAGGAGCACCACTTGAAAAAGTGCCTCTTGCCCAGTTAGCAGGGGTTAGCACTAGTGACCCAAATTTTGAACATCACAGTTTTTAGGATACACATCATGTTTGATGTGTATTTTAATGCAGAATGTAATTAAAATACTGAAGTGAAATATCAAAAGTTACAGCCAAAAACCCAGAAAATGAAAATATAAATGTCTTATGCAACAAAAAGTAGATTTCCTTAACTCAAAAGTAACCAATGAAACTGATTGCTTGAAGAGCCAATGATATGTTATTATGACATAGCATGGAACCAAAAAGATGTTAGTAAGGTGATACCCTGGTGTGTGTGTATGTTACACAACTAATGAGCAAAATTGTGGGCTTTAGGAATAATACCATATATAATTTTATGTGTCATTCAAGGGAAAATGTAATGAAACTATATTGAGTTATGTGTTCTATCAAAATACAGCCAAATAACTAGAAAAAGCACAAATGAGTTATGCAACAAAAAGTAGACTTCTTTAACTCAAAATAGACCAATGATTGTGTTCTGAGAGTTACCAAACTGTTATTATGGCACAGCATGGAAAATAAGATAAGTCAGCTCCATTTTCCATTTATCAGAGCTAATACTAGAACTCTTATTCAGCTTGTGTGAGAGTCATCAAGTTGGCCACTAGTTTTTTTGTTCATTACTGATTTGTTGGATGACTTGTACTGTTCTATAATAAAATAAAGTTAATTGGGGGGGGGGGTGACATGAGTTACCACACCAGGTGACAACAACCCTAATGTTGTCACTGGTGGGGAGTTTGGATGTTGGTCACTGGCTTAGACTACTTTAAAGTGATTCTAAACATTCATGGTGGATTATAGTGGTTATTAACCCTGCTGGCTACACTGAACCTCCAGATGCAAAGGCAGTATGTCACTGAGGGCCTGTTCTGCCAGAAACTCCCTGCTGGGCCTCCCCAAGGGCCCCAATGCCCACACTAGGCTAACTAGTTTCCCCTCCAGAGCAGCCTCAGAGATAGGCAAGAGGGAGGGGGTTCATTCACCCACTGGGCCTCCTCTCTTCCAGTAGCCTTGCTTGGATTCACCGGCTGGCCAGCCTCCTCCAGACTGCCCTCATCACTGGTTTAGTTCAAGATACCCTAAGTTTAACTTGGCACCACAAAACCCCACCACCAAACAATAGGCAGTCAGCTTACCTAAGCCACACCTGCCTCCTCCTCTTGGTGGCTCCAGGGGCGTGGCAGCCATACAACAACTCCCCACAGTCTTCTTACCTTCCTTTATCCAGTCCTTTAACACTCCATCGGCCGGTCCCAATCCTTATAGCTACCTGGTGCTAATTCCTTTATCCAGTCTTTTAACCAACCATCCATCTAGCACCTACCCGGTGCTAACTTACTGCAGCTCCTGCTTCCAACTTTATACTGAGGCAGGCCAATCGATGTCTGTTGCTGGGCAGGCTTTAGCTCATCAGCCACACCCATCTGCACCTGTGCTGATCTCTTCCTAGCCAGGGTTAGCAACCTTGGGGGTTAACCCTGTAATCCCTGGCTGATATGGGCAAGAGGCCACTGCTGATACCATTCCCTATCCCTCGGGGTATCTCCTGCCTTTTCCAATACAGGGCCCAATCCTATCCAGCTTTCCAGTGCTGATGCAACTGTGCCAACATGGCATGGAGACCTCCTCAAAATAAGGGAAATTTTGTTCCCTTACCTTGGGGCTAAAAAGTTGGATAGGATTGGCTGTGAGTTATATGTGCAGGAAACAGTAGTAGGAGAGGACCCTGACGTTAATTCATTGCTTGTGGAGAAATGTTAACTGCATTTATTTTCTGGGCATTATTATTCATTTCATGTCATGATTATTATTATCTCTCAATCTCACACTGTTGCTGTGAGGGCAAAAGAAGGAAAGGAACCATGCATACTACCCTGAGGAGGTATAAAAATGTGAAAAAAAAACAAAAATGTGCCGTACGGGGGTTTCAAATGACCTAACTACACCACTGGTACTCAGCTTTGCATTCTCAAACAAGGCAAAGCTGCAGAGTTTTATTATGATGTAGGTCATAGAACGTTAAGAATTGGAAAGGGACTTGGAGGTCATCTAGTCTCAGAGGTCATCTACCAAGCACTGGCAACCCCAGTATCCCTGACAAACGGCCATCCAGCCTCTGCCTGAAGATCTCTAATTAGGGAAAGCCTGCAACTGCGCATGGCAAACTATTCTAGTGCTGGTCAGCTCTTATGATTCGGAAATTGTTCCTCATGTTCAGCATCTACTTTCCTGTACTTCAACCCATTGGTTCTAAATCTGCCCTCAAGAACCACCAAAAGCCAGCCCAGCCCTCCTTCCGCATGACAGACCTTCAGATACTTGACGATAGTTGTCATATTCACTTCAGAGGCAGATCTACAGGGAGGGCAAAGCTCTAAGTGTTGCAAGAAGCCTTACCCTGTCATGTAAATCCCTCCTCTCCATTGCTGCTGTAGCCAGTAAGCAACACCAAGATGTTGCTTTTCCCTGTGAGGATTGGCTAAAACGGTGCAGGAGAGGAGTGATTTCCACTGCAAGGTAAGGATTCTTGCAAAACCTAGAGCTTTGTCCTCCCTTAGATCTGCCTCTGATTCACTTATTTCACATTTTTATAAGGAATTCACAGTGGTGTACATAGTTCCTTCCCCCCTTTTGCCCTCATTACAATCTTGTGAGATAGGTAAGGCTGAGAGACAGTATCAGGCCCAAGATTACGCAGGAAGTTTCATGGCTGAGCAGAGATTTGAACTTGTATTTTCCAGGTCTAAGTCCAACTTCCAAACCACTACCCCATCCTATCTCACAGTCTTTTCTCCAGGCTTAACATGCCAGTCTCTTTTAACTGTTCCTCATAGGACTTTATTTCCAGATTCCTTTCTGCTGTTTAGAATATTTACATACAGCATTTCAAAAAAAGTTCACAGAGAAAATCAAAAATCTAAATAATAATAATAAATACCCCACCATTCCCATGCTGAAGCAAATGCCCAAAGTAGCTTACAGAGTTACATAAAATTAGAATATGAAACAACAATAATGCAAAACATCAAATACCAAAGCATTAACACATTAAATTTTGAAGATACAAATACACACAACACATTTAAAAATGGGACAAGACCCAACACATCTTATTAGGCCATGGGGGGGGGAGCAAAATTGTCTGAGGGACTAGTCAAGCTACAGCAGAGGGAGAAAAACAACAACCCATCATCCAAATGCCAGACAAAATAGATATATTTTGGGCCCTCTCCAAAAAGGTATAAGAGAGGGAAGTTCTTAATTTCACTGGGAGGGAATTCTATATTTGTGGCACCAGTACAAAGAAGGCTTGCCCCCCCCAACCACCGTCCTTTTAACTTGGGATATTGTCCCCAAAGCGCTCACAATCTTAAAAAAAAAGTACAGAAGAGGCATGCTCCTCTTATATTTAGCAGGGGGAGAGTAACTGTCCTTATTCTCCTCAGCACAGTGTCTTTTCTAGTGGCAGTTGCTGATGTCTCTTGTGTATTTTTGGGGGGGCCCCCAAAACTCTTCAGGGAAGCAATACAATACAACAAATGGCCAGCTTCCCACGGACACCCCATCCCCTGCTCCTAGAAGAGCAGAAACATAGGCAGACGTTTAAGGGGCAAAAAACAGAAAAGCCGGGCAATTCTAAATTGTTTCCAAAGGGGGAAAAACTCACACACAGACCCAGGCTTGCATGGAAACTCCCCAGCGAGGAGGACTCCACTTCCAGCCCAGCTAAATCCCTGGAAGCAGGGCTTGCCCCACATGGTTCTTGGAGAGCTCTGCAAGCCTCCACTTTGCAAGGTTGGGCTTGCTGTAGTCCTTTCTCAGCTGGGGGGCTGGCTGCTGGTTCGGGATCCCCAGGGCCAAATCTGGAGACCCATGCTTTGGGCTGAGACCAACGTGATGGGCCCTAGTCCTTGTGGGGCCCCTAGACTTCAGCCTAGTCAGCCTAATGGATAATACTGCCCTGCCCCTCAACTTCCCCTGGAAGGGCTTGCTGGACCCATCCCTGTGGGAGCCGGTGTCTTTTGCCGCCGCCCCTCCCCATTCCCACTGCCACCCTGGGCGTCGTCGTCGTCGTCGTCATTGGGGCGCACCGGCTGGCCTCCTCGTGCGCAGGAACCGAACGAGTGCCTGGAAAGAGTTTCGTCCTCCACTGTTGTCCGAGGCCCGGCAGGTTTTGTTGCCCCAGCACGTCCCAGAACTCCCTCACATGGTACGCTCATGTGTTGGCACAAGGTTTGTGGGCAGTCAGGCTCCTGCAGCGGTCCCGCCCCAGACCAAGGAGAGAGGCCGAGCTGCTCTCCCTTCCTCCTTCGGCTGCAGCTCACACCGCTTTGACTGGGCGGAGCAACCCGTCCTCGCCGCTGGCTCTCGTTCCCACCCCGCTTCCATTCATTCCTCCAGCCCCGAGCCCAGCGAAACAGACCCGACCGACGGAGAGTCTTCGGAGGGGACGTTTGTGGGAGCCGTCCGTCTCTCCGTCCTTGGGGAGTCGGGTCTCGATCCACCAAGACCACATGGTGGCGGCGGCGGCGGCGCCCCCCTCCTCCACTCCAGGTAACTCTTCTCCTGTTCAGCGCCGTTTCGCTTCGGGTGCACTTTCTCCCCGCCTCTGAAGCGCCACCACCGCCATCCAGTTTCCGCCTTTGGGGCTCCCCCCCCCCCGAGACGGTAAAGAACTTCCGATGGGACCGGCAGGCAGGCTGCCCCTGGGCTCCATCACACATCCTGGGCTAACCTCTTCCCCAGCCTGCTTCCACGCCGCGGATGAGCCATTGCATCCTCGCGGGAGCTGAAAAGTGCCCAGAGCACCTCAGCCCTCCTGGGGCAATCAATACTTTTCCCTCTCGTGTTGCCTTCGTCGCTCTCTCAGGTGCGCAAACATTGCGTGCCCTTTTTTGCTCTACAGCTGCACGCCAGTGCGACTGAACTTGAGGAAAAATGTTTTTATTTGGTCTTTTTTCACAGCTGGGAGAGATGGCACAGTCTTTAGGGGAGAAAGGAGTGCTGTGTCCTCTGCCCACAGTTGAGAACCTTCTCCCTGCAAACAGAAGCCATTTCTGTAATTGCCCGCCTTCCTCTGGGGTGCGCTGGTGCCTCAGTGTCAAATCCACCTGTTGCCTCTGAGTTAAAGTGGTCCGTTTCAATTGTACATGAAGCTGGGGTTTCCAGTTAAGGGGAAAGCTGCCCTTTCCTGGAGCCTCTGGACTGTTCTCTTTGTATAGTACTCTAGAGGACCCTGAGGGGTTTTGAAGCAATGAAAAGCCACATCTCCAAAATAAATGAGAGTTTTTGATCCAGATCTTTGCAGTCTTTAGCTTGCCATGTGTTCACCTGAGAATGGGTTTCTTTTGTGCTATCCTCAGCCACTAGCGTTGTTGGGCTGCCCTTTATATCCTCCTTGCTTTCCATTTGTGAATGGGCACACATTCATGTTGATATTTGTGTGTTAGTTTCTTTGTACCAAGTTGTGCCTGTAAGGCCACATCAAAGGCACCCCTGGGCCACTACAGACAATTTCTGCATCCCCCTCCCCAAATTTGATTAAACTTCACTTCTTTGCATTTCAATTAAGCTGTAAAAACTAGTTTGGGCTTGTTCTTTGGTACAAATTCAGACACACGAGTTTTGTGTGAAGCTGTGGAAGGGTCTTGAAAACCATTTCCTAGTTTATATTGGCACACAAATCCAGAAGAAGATTAATTTCACAACTTCTGACACTTTGATGGCATCACAGGTGTGTCCATAGCAACTACAAATGACAGGTGGATTGTCATGTGTTTTAAGGAATTGAATGAAAGAGTAAGTTTGACTTGAATCCAGAAATCTGCATGTACTGTACTGTGAGTGATGAGCTTCAGTTGAACTTTTCATCATTTGTGCAAGTATCTAGTACAATGTACTTTGTATCAAATATATTTACTGAAATGGTGCTAATCACAAAATACTGTGCTGGAATGGTTGAAAAAGATGAACCTATATACAAAGTGGAGAAGACAATTAGCAGCTTTAAAAATGGTTTTGATTTTTAGAACTATAATTCTTTCAGTATTGGAATGACAAGTGAGGACCTGTCATGTACATCTTTCTAAAAGGTGGTGGTCACATGTAACTCTGAGGTAATATAAGGAAACAAACATTCTCTCACCTTGCGTAAGCCTCCGTGACTACTATTTCACTGTAGAATTCAGAACAGGCTGGATTGTCACTGCTGGAAAGTTGGTTAGGATTTCGCCTTGAAATACGTTATGTGTGGTTTTGATGGGGCAGGTGTACCTAGGTCTACTTTTCTGTGAATGTGTTGGATTTTTTTTCAATTAACAAGAACTATGGATTTTTACCTTCAGCATCCTATTTATAAATGTTTTGTGATGACCTGTAGTCTAAATAGATCTATATGAAAGCACTGTTCTTGGATTTTATTTTTTATTGTTTGCCTACGAATCATGTCACACTTTTTTTTTACTATATACTGTATATTTAAATAGTTACAGCAGTGAAGGCTAGTGAAAATACTTCCTGGTATAGTTCTTACTGCAGTAGACCACTTCAAACTGCAGATGATGACTCAGGGCGCAATCCTAACCTGGAGTTAGGCCAGCAAAGTCTAGCTGGCACAAGGACCACGGTAAAGTGTGTTTGGACCACTCTTGGAGTTAGAGCGGCTAGCACACAGGAATGCACCATCCTCCCTGACTCTGCGAGTGGTCCAAATGCACTTTACAGTGTCTCTTATGCTGGCCAAACTTTATTGGCCTAACTGTGCTGGCTTAACTTCAGGTTAGGATTGTACTCTCAGATAATTTCATGTGCCTGTGTTACATCAAATACACATACATATGCTACATAGAAAACTATCATGTCAGGGCATAAGGTTATAGCCTCGTCTTCTCACTGGCTTGGATTACACCTGGAACTTTTCCTGGAGATGTTCTTGCCCAGCTTGTCATTAACTGAAGACACCCTTGCTAAAATCTCTAGGATTGCTTTCCATAGTTTGATTGATTAGAGCTGATTGCAGGATGCTGTAGGCCAGGAGTGTCAAACTTGTTCCGTATAGCAGGCCAAACAGTGTCCATGGTCCTGCTGAGGGCAGGAAGTGACATAATTAAGCAGAGGATGGCCAGAAATAAGTACTTTGTTCTCACCTAGAAACTCATTATAAATAACAGTCTTGTTCATTATAAATAAAATAACAGTCTTGCACTTGAAAATGTGCAAGTCTTGTTCATAATTTCAAGATATAACAAAGCTCAATTGTCATTCTGGGAGAGCCCAATTATAATGGAGGCCTGAGAAATTGCTTCTGGGAGCCATATCCAGCCTGCAGACCTTATGTTTGACACTACTGCTCTAGGCCAGTGTTTCTCAAATTGTGAGTCGGGACCCACTAGGTAGGTCATGAGCCAATTTCAGGTGATCTGTGTAGCACCTAGCACAGCCACCATGAAAAGATGAGACATTGGAAAGGGGGAGAGCTGTGCAGTTAACTGTATTTTGTTTGTGTCAAGGTTGTAAATAGGCATTTTTTGTAAATGCCAGATGCAGAGGAGTGGCAATGAGATGCAGGTATCTAGTTGTTTTGTGTGCTTCCCAAGGCATCTGGTGGGCCACTGTGAGATACAGGAAGCTGGACTAGATGGGCTTTTAGCCTGATTGTGGGGCTCTTCTTATGTTTTTATGTAACTCTTTTTGTAGCTAGAGGGGACTGCAGAGTAAAAAAAAAAAATAAGGAAAAATGTAACACCTGATACATTTACTATATGTGTACCTCACTCAGAATAACATTTCAGGTTCATAATAATCCTGATGCTAAAATTGGGTTGAGAGCAAAGGACTTTGTTACAAGAACCATGTGAGCTGCACAGTTGTGCTGTGTTTTGAATTTGAGTTTCTCGTATCCAAGCCAAACACTGTTGCCACAATATCCATCTGACTCTCAAAATCCACTCTTATGTATTTTAATAGTATTTTTCTTATTTGTTTCCATGGGTATTATATGTGGACTTTAAATGCACAGGCAGAATGTTAGAGGAAATGCAAATTCACATAATGCAAGTCCACTAGTTAAAGCATGGGTATCTGATTATTCAAAACCTTGCACAATTTACAGCACAATCCAAACACCGGGCTGGAATGATGAGGCCAGCTGTCTTGCCCCTTTACTTATCTAGCATGAGGTTAGGACTGGCTGCAGTGAAACCCAGGGCAAGGGAAATTGATTCCCTTTTCCCTGTGTTACACGGCAGCGGCCCGAATGAAACTACTTGGATCTGTCCCGGGCCACATGTGATTGGGGTTATGATCAGCCCAAATGCCAGATCCTGGCACCAGCCTCCTCCCCAGGCCAGTCCACCCACAGGCTCATCCTTCCCTGTCCCCATTCCGTCTACCCCCTGCACCTCCACCTCACCCCCTCACTGGCCGAAACTGGCCAACCTTACCTGGGTTCTGCTGGGCCCAGGACACAATGCAGGTAAGCCAGTGCACTCACGTGCACTGATCTTCCCTCTACGTGAGTCGTCACAAATGCACTTTATGGCAATGTTTATGGCACTTTATTCGCAATGTTCCTGGGCCAGCACAGGGGACTTGTGCTGGTCCATCCTGGGTCTTGGATTGCACCCTCAAGCAGTTATATAAACTTAACTATCTCACCATGCAATTCTAACTCCCAATTGAACCGGTGTAGCCGTCACAGCAGTGGACCAGAGTGCCCGTCTGGTTAAAATGGTGCTTATAGTTGCCATGTATTTTGATACACATGTGATGCTGTCAGTTTCTTTGTGCTTGCTAGAAAGTGTTTACTTGTCAGGCTTACTAAACTGTGTGGACAGAATTTTTGAGAATCTGCATGGATGACACCAGAGACAAACCCCACCTCATAATGAACAGATTCCTTCAGTGAATAGTGGGAGCTTCTGGAGTTTATTCAAGGACAGAGTCCATCTGCTAGCACTTCTCTTATCAGAGGTGGGAAATTATCTCGGACATTCTGTCTAGTTAGCAAGTCGGTTCTCATTTTCATCTTTCAAATTCTTGTCGTTTCTTATTCGTGTAAGGGACTGGGGAGTATTTCAGACTTGGTGCAAGCAAAGTTTCTTTTTGTATCAAGTAGAAATTAGACAGCCTTGGTTCCCATGGTTCTACAGATTACACCTGGCATTTCAGGATGCTTCATGAAAACGCCCCATGAGTACAGATGGTCTTATGTATGCAAATACTGTCTAATGAACAATACATTTTTTTTACTTCAGAAAAAAATTTTCAACTTTGATTTTACTTAAGATATTTAATGGTTTCACGGTGGGATTATTTCAATACTAATAATAATAATAATAATAATAATAATAATAATAATAATAATAATAATGGCCATGTAGCAGTAAAGAACAACAAACTCTTTAAAGGTTTATAAATCTATCCTATTTATATCTACTCACTATAATGAACTTATGTTCTGATCTGAACTCATAAGGTGCAGTACAGATTGAGTCTAATTATCCAAGGGTTTTTCTTCTGCAGATTTGACTTAGTGCGCAATCCTAACCTTACCTTGAGTTAGGCTGGCATAGTTAAGCCAGCAAAGTCTGGCTAGCACAAGGGACTCCGTAAAGTATGTTTGGACCACCCTTGGAGTCAGAGAGGCTGCATACAGATGTGCGCCATCCTCTCTGACTCCGAGAGTGGTCCAAACACACTTTACGGTGGCTCTTGTGCCGGCCAAACTTTGCTAGCTTAACTATACCGGCCTAACTCAAGGTTAGGATTGCACCCTCAATGTGGATCCCCTGGACCCGGTTTGAGCCAAATTAAGCTTAACCTATGAAGCAACTGGAGCTGGGCTCTGATAGCTTCCAGAGGCTTTTCTGAGGTCTGCTGAGGTCACATGGGTCTTTCCATGGCCAATGTGGGCTTCAGAATGGCCATTTTGGCCAAATAATTCACTTCTTGGTTTCCAGGAACATTAAACAAATCTGTTTTTTACCTTGTTGCAGCAAAACCACTAATGTTCCCTTATCTTTAAAAAGGCATCCCCAGGATCCACGGTTTCAGGTATCCACGGGGGGGGGGGTCTGAAATGGAACCCCAGCAAACACTGGGGCATGCCTGTAGTAGTGTTAAGTCACTAGTTAAATGCTGCAAACCATTTGTGAGCAACGTCACTGTGGAATGCTTGATACCTATGGTAAGATATACCATAACCCAGTGGTTCTCAAACCTTTTAGTGCCATGACCCATTTGTAGAATGACAATATGTCTGGGACCCACCAGAAGTGATGTCATGGCTGGAAAAGCCAGCATTATGACACCATAGCCTGCTGCTTTCCTGAGAATGCAGCAATAATTTCTCGGCCATTTTCCAATAGCAAAGAGAATTGGAAAGGAAAAAAGCCTATTTACAAACTTGACACACAAAAAATAACCACACAGCCCTTCCCTTTTCCAGTGTTCCATCTTCCTATATTTTCAGTGATGGCTTGCCCTAGGTGCTATGCAACCCATCTGAAATTGGCTCGTGACCCAACTAGTAGGTCCCAACCCACAGTTTGAGAAACACTGCAACTTTTAAGATCATAGATATTGCTGCAGATCTGCTTTCAAACATACATTTATACTTTATATATTAAAAAAAAGGTAAAGGTTTCTCCATGACTGAATGGTCTAGTCGTGATCAACTGTAGGGGGCAGTGCTCATCTCTGTTTCTAAGCCGAAGAGCTGACGTTTGTCCAAGGACAAGTTTCTGTGGTCATGTGGCCAGCATGACTATACGCCAAGGCACATGGAACGCTGTTACCTTCCCACCGAAGTGGTACCTATTTATCTACTCGCATTTTTACTTGCTTTAGAACTGCTAGGTTGGCAGGAGCTGGGACAAGCAACGGGAGCTCACTCTGTTGTGTGGTCTCGAACTGCCAACCTTACGATCAGCAGCTCAGCGGTTTAACCTGCAACGCCACCACGTCTGTACGTCTCTTTTATACGTAATAGTTTATTAAAATAATATATAAAATAGGCTAATAATTTCTTGGATGTCTTAAATTAAATGGCCAGCATTAGTTATGAGACAACAGTTATAAACATAGGAGCTACATACAAAATGGGAACTAAAAGTTTTTGTTTTTTAAAAAATCTATTTCTTTTTTTTCTGTTTGTCCAACGTTTTGGACTCATTTTGGCCCAAAGAATCATGACAGTTTCCAATTGCAATATTGCCCCGTCGCCCCGGCCTCGGCTCCCCCAGAAGCAGCCCCAAGTGGGGGGGGGACTTAGCGGCCAGTGGGACGATGGAGGACGTAGAGGAGGCACCGCGCGGCTCAGAAACAAGCCGCTGCTGGGGCAAGGCAACACGCTGCTCCCCGGCACGTTCAGCCCAGCCGGGTGCTTCATCAGGGGGTGGCTGGGAAGCCCCCGCACCCCGAGGATGGTGGATGCTGCTGGGAGGCAGCCCAGCGCTGTGCGGAGACAGCAAGCCCCGGCGTGCCTTCCTGGGGGCCTCCTTTCCCCGCGGCGCCGGGTGATGATGTCACCCCCAGCGTTGGGGCCGAGATCTCGCGAGATCTCGACCCAGGGGTGGGGCCTGGAGGGGCCCGCCCCGGGAAGCCCGGCCATAGGCTCATAAGGAGCCAGGCGGTCGGAGGGAAGGGACGCTCCTCCACTGGCTAGAGGGCGAGTGGAGGGGCGACCGTCAGCGAGCTGGGCTACAGGCTGGGACTTGCTCCCGACGGTTGCCTGAGAGGGGCCTGGAGAGCCCCGCTCCTTTGTGGGTACCCACAGTGGACCTGTCCTTGGCAAGGGGCAGCTCCCGCCTACAGTCCCCCAGAGGATCAAGGGGGAGTGGTGGACTTTCTGCCCCCAGGGGGGAGGAAACCCCCTTTGCCACAGAGGGGACCTCGGGGTTGGGCGCTGTCCAAGCCCACCCCCCTAACACCACCTGAACGACAGCTCCCCAGGAACCGACGCTGCAGGTCAGTGTGAGGACCAGAACTGGGGAGAAGGGAGACCTGTGACAGGAACAGGCCTCCCTAACAGGGGCAAAGCCCAACGGACTGAAGGGCGCCCCAATGAATGTAAAAGTCTTGACATCAATAAACCGCTTGCACCGCACTGCTGCACGCCTCTCGCCTGCTTTTCATCGCCGCCCCAAGGCCTGGGCCCAGTGAAGCGTGAGTAACAACCCCGCCCCACCCGTAGCCGCCATGGATGACGTCACATGCCCCCCAAAAGTACCTTGTCTTTTATTCTTCTTTTGTATCTGTTTTGCATAGAATTAAAAAAAACCATACCATAATTTAAGATTTTAAATTATAGAGCATGAGGAGTAACAAAATAAGATTTTTTTTCTCTCTTTCCATAAACAATCCATTTGTTCTCCTGCCCAAGTGGAAGCCGCTACTAGCCCCATGAGTCTGCTTGCACCTGTACCAGCAATATTGCTGGCCCAGGTCCAGTTGGACGAGATGAGATTTGATCCCAGGAAGGGAGCTTGCATTTGGCAATACCTTGCACTTTCATCTAGTTAAGGACCTGAACATGAACGAAAGTAAAAATAGATGAAGCAAAGATATTATGAATTTACTTTGCCAACATTTTAAAGTTGACTTTTCTTTATTTGTAGAAATGAATGGAATCGAACTACATCTGGGAATATATCTACTATTGTGAACTGCAATACCTTGAATACTTGTGCATATTAGTAATGATGATAGGAGATGGCCTCTGCCAAAGTTTCCTTAATTTGTGGTGAAGTAAGTTACGGCAAGGAACCGTAGCCTGATTGAGCAGCCTAGATCTTGCAAAGTTGATTTTTCTTAATTGCTAAAGAGGTTCAGGAAGTATAATTGCACAAATAAAGGTGCACTCCTAACCAACTTTCCAACACCGGGATAAGGGCAGTGCAGCTTTGTGGTAAGGGTACAAACATTCCCTTACCTCGAGGAGGCCTCCGTGATGGCCCCCCAATTGCAGGATGCAGTGCATGCCCCAACAGCGCAATGGTGTCAGTATTGTGCCCTTACTTATTTTTCATATTTTTATACCACCCTTTCTCCAAGGAGCTCAGGGTGGTGTACATAGTTCCTCCCCTCCTTTTGTCCTCACAACAACCCTGTGAGGTAGGAGAGACTATGAGACTAGCCAAGGTCACCCAAGAAGCTTTGTGGCTGAGTGGGGATTTGAATCTGGATCTTCCTGGTTAAAGAACATCAGAACCACTGCACCATCTTGGCTCTCTACTGGGTGTATGAAGGTGTCTGGTACTGAATCAGAATATTGGTAAGTCTTGGTCAGTGTGATCGATGGTGACTGGCAGCTGTTTCCTGGTTTTCAGAAATATTTTTTCTTCTTCTGCCATACCTAAAGATACCAGAGGTTGAACCTGAAACCTTCTGCATGAAAAGCACATACAGTACTTTGCCACAGAACTGTGGCCTTAGTTTCTTCTCAGTTTTATGTCCTTGGAAAAGAAAGAAAGAAATACTGCTAATTTCTTATAAGAACATAAGAACATAAGAAGAGCCCTGCTGGATCAGGCCAAAGGCCCATCTAGTCCAGCTTCCTGTATCTCACAGCGGCCCACCAGGTGCCCCAGGGAGGCATGTAACAACAAGATGCTTACATCCTGTTGCCACTCCCTTGCACCCGGTACCAGTAGCCCACCACCTTTGTAAGGAGGTTGCACAATCCATCATTGCCTATAGCCCATGATGGACCTTTCCTCCAGAAATCTGTCCAATCCCCTCTTAAAGGCATCAAGACCAGATGCCATCACCACCTCCTGTGGCAAGGAGTTCCACAGATTAACTACCCGGTGGGTAAAAAAGTACTTCCTTTTATCTGTTTTAACTCTCCCAACCCTCAGCTTTAGTGGATGCCCCCTGGTTCTGGTGTTTTGAGAGAGGGAAAAGAACATCCCTCTATCGACTTTATCCCTTCCATGCATAATTTTGTATGTCTCAATCATGTCCCCCCTCAGGCGCCTTTTTTCTAGACTGAAGAGGCCCAAACGCTGCAGTCTTTCTTCATAAGGGAGGTGCCCCAGCCCCGTAATCATTTTTGTCGCTCTCCTCTGCACCTTTTCCAACTCCACTATGTCCTTTTTGAGATGCGGCGACCAGAACTGGACACAATATTCCAGGTGTGGCCTTACCATTGATTTGTACAATGGCATGATAATATTGGCTGTTTTATTCTCAACCCCTTTTTTAATGACCCCAAGCATGGAATTGGCCTTCTTAATTGCTGACGCACACTGGGTCGATACCTTCATTGAATTGTCCACCAGCACCCCAAGATCTTTCTCCTGAGCTGTCACAGACAGCTCAGAACCCATTAGCCTATAGGTAAAGTTTTGGTTTTTTGCCCCAACGTGCATCACTTTGCATTTGTCTATTATATGTTGAAACGCATCTGCCATTTGGCTGCCCATTCCCCCAACTGGGAGAGATCCTTCTGGAGCTCTTCACAATCGTCTCTGGTTTTTACCACCCGGAAAAGTTTTGTGTCATCCGCAAACTTGGCCACCTCACTGCTTATCCCTGTCTCCAGGTCATTTATGAATAAGTTGAAAAGCACGGGCCCCAAGACAGATCCCTTTCCGCTTTTCACCTCTCTCCATTCTGAAAATTGCCCATTGATCCCCACTCTCTGTTTCCTGGCCCTCAACCAATTCTGGATCCATAAGAGGACCTGCCCTCTTATTCCCTGACTGTGAAGTTTCTTCAGCAGTCTTTGGTGGGGGACCGTGTCAAATGCCTTCTGAAAATCCAGGTATATGATATCCACAGGTTCACCCACATCCACGTGCCTATTGACCTTTTCAAAGAATTCCAAAAGGTTTGTGAGGCAAGACTTACCCTTACAGAAGCCATGCTGACTTTCCTTTAGCAGTACTTGTTCCTCTACATGTTTTAGGATTTTATCTTTGATGAAGCTTTCCACCATCTTACCCGGAACAGACGTTAGGCTGACAGGCCTGTAGTTTCCAGGGTCCCCCCTTCTCCCTTTTTTAAAGATTGGCGTGACATTGGCTATCCTCCAATCCTCTGGTACTGTGGCCGTTTGAAGGGACAAGTTGCATACTCTAGTTAAGAGGTCAGCAACTTCGTTCTTTAGTTCCTTAATTACTCTTGGGTGTATACCATCTGGGCCTGGTGACTTATTTATATGTAGTTTATCAATTTGATCTAAAACATCTTCTTTATTAACCAGTATCTGATTTAATTCCTTCGTTAGGAAGGGCTGTTCAGGCTGTGGTATCTGCCCAAGTTCTTCTGCTGTGAAGACGGACGCAAAGAATTCGTTTAATTTCTCTGCAATCTCCAAGTCCCCTTTTATCTCCTCTTTCCCTCCCTCACCATCCAGTGGGCCAACCGCCTCTCTGGCAGGTTTCCTGCTTCTAACATATTTGAAGAAGCTTTTATTATTCCCTTTTATGTTGCTAGCCATGCGTTCCTCAAACGCTTTCTTGGCCTCCCGTATCACCTTCTTACTTGTCTTTTGCCAGAGTTTATGTTCTTTTTTATTCTCCTCACTGGGGCAAGACTTCCATTTACGGAAGGAAGCTTCTTTGCTCTTTACAGCTTCTCTAACTTTGTTTGTCAGCCATGCAGGCACCCTCCTGGACCTTGTCGAACCCTTCTTTCTTTGCGGTATACACTTCCGCTGGGCCTCTACTACTGTTTTTTTAAACAGCCTCCACGCAGCCTGGAGGGATTGGACTCTTTTTACCTTCCCTTTCAATTTCTGTCTAACTAGTCTCCTCATCTGAGGGAAATCTGCCCTTCGAAAGTCAAGGGTTCTTGTGTCAGATTTGCTTGTGTCAGATTTATAAAAGGAGTGGTGACAGTAAGATACCATTGATAACGAGTAACATGCTTGCAATACTTCAGATAAACTTAAATGAATTTTCTACAATTGATGTTTCCTTCTGTGTGTGTTTTCCCCTGGCAATAGAAGCAGGATGTTGCTCTTACAGCCCAAACCTACGAGGGCTTTGCGTTGCATGAACTAATGTTCTAATAGTACAATGCCCTTCATAGCTGTCACAAAAGGCCACACACCATTCAGCTTGGCTGTATAGCTGGCACAGGTCCAAGTAGACCTAGCAGGGCAGTGAGAGATTATCCTGGGCAAGGGAACAAATGTTCCTGTTCCCAGAGACCTTCAGGATTGCCCCCTTTGCAGGATGCAATACGTGCTCTGGTGGCACAGCTGCATCAGGGGAGAGGTGTTGTTCTTAGGGCACAATCCAAGCAGCCACATTGAGCCGATGCAATGTGCTTGTGCTGGCCCAACATCACTGGCGCTGATGTGGGGGCGCCGACTGGTACCCCTGCGTCAGCACTAGTGCTCTGGGGCCAACACTAGCAGTAGCGTCCATCCAAGGGTGCTGTCACAGGGCCGAATTCAGCTGGCGCAAGGGCAGTTCTAGGAGGAGGGAGGGAGGAACTGGGTGGGGAGCCAGGGTAGGTGGGCCTGTGGCATGCCAGCCTGGGGAGGGGGATGGAGATGGGATCGGTTGGTAGCAGGACTGGCCACATCCGAGCCTCAGTCCCCAGGCCATGCGGCCCCAATTAACAAGTGCAGATCTGAAGAAGCTCAATGGGGAGGATTGCGCTCTTAATCAACCTTTCTTTCTCTTAACCACTTGGTATGAACAAAACTAATATTACACAGGAACAGCCCCGCTGGATCTGGCCAAGGACCCATCCAGTCCAGCTTCCCATATCTCACAGTGGCCCACCAGATGCCTCAGGGAGCACGCAAGACATTTGCATCCCACTCCCCTCCATCTGGCATTCTGAGTAACCTATTACCCCTCACACTCCTACCCCCACCCCCAGTGAAGACACCAGACTATGGGTTGGGTTTAGCTTTATTAAACACAAGTAACCATTTGTTAAAAACATAAAACCTACCAGACACACCATCCCTTCCTCATCAGTTTGGCATAGGCAAAAAAAAAAAAAGCCTGCCATCCACGGCCAGTTTGGATGATAGAAAAAAATTCCTTCCAGGCCTCATAATGAACAACCAGCTATTCTCAGACTGTACATACCTATCATGGCTTGTAACCTGTGATGGAGTTTTCCTCCATAAATCTATCTAATCCCCTTTTAAAAGCTTCTAGGCTAGATGCCATCACCACATCCTGTGGCAAGGAGATCCGCAGACTAATTACATGTTAGGTAAAGAAATATTTTTTAAGTTGTTCTAATTCTCCTGACACTCAATTTTAGTTGATGTCCCGTGTTCTGGTGTTGTGTGAGAGGTAAAAGAGCTTTTCCCTATCCTCTCTATCCATCCCCTGCATAATTTTATACATCTCAATCGTATCCCCCCTCAAGCGCCTTTTTTCTAGACTGAAGAGCTCCAAACGGTGTAACTTTTCCTCATAAGGGAGATGCCCCAACCCAGTAATCGTTTTGATCACTCTCTCTTCTGCATCTTTTCTAGCTCCACTATGTCTTTTTTGAGATGTGGTGACCAGAGCTTTACGCAATACTCCAGATGTGGCCTTACCATTGATTTCTACAATGGTAAAACAATATTGGCTGTTTTATTCTCAACCCCTTTTTAATTATCCCAAGCATGGAATTGGAATTCTTCACTGCCGCTGCACATTGAGTCGACACTTTCAGCCTATATGTGGTTTTGGTTTTTTGCCCCAATAGGCATTACTTACACTTACTTGCATTGAAGCGCATCTGCCATTTTGCTGCCCAATCCGCCAATTCGGAGAGATCCTTCTGGAGCTCTTCACAATCCCTTCTGGTCCTCACCACCCGGAAACTTCAAAACAACTTGAGAAATAATTGGAATTATGTGGCTTGTCTGCCCTAAAAATAGAGATGTGGATGCAAGATGGTACAGAGAGTGTTTAAAACAATTTTTGAGATCTATGGACAATCCTATCCAACCTTTCAGTGCTACTGCAGCCATGCCAATACTCCTGCAGTTGGGGGGGGGGAGTCAGGGAAATCTCCTCAATGTAAGGGAATGTTTGTTCCCTTGGGACTCCATTGTAGCTGCATCTTTTTTGTTCTTTCTAGTTTTTTTCTCTTTCTTTTTTTCTTTGCCTCTGCTGGCAGCTGCAACTTTAACTCTTGAAGCTTTGTAGTGCTTCTGGCAGCTGATTTCCATTGATCACCATGTTTTTGTTTAGCATATGCAAGGAAATAACCCTGTTTTTAGACATATCTGTAAGTATCACAATATTGGCTTGGGTTTTTTTTGTTATTTTGTTGGGAGCAAACATTTTGAAATGCAGGTAATGACCTGTTTCTATTATACAATAGCCAGGGGGACTGTTCATCTGCTATTCTTTTTTTCTGCCTGAGCGGCTTTATAGCTGGCAAAGTAATTTAATATGATAATAAAGAGCTGTCACTCTAATTGTTGGTACTTTGTACCAGTGATACTGATTGGACCACACACTCAGATAAAGGGGCATTAGTCAAAGAATGCCAGGGGCTGAAAGTTTAGTGAACATCTTTCAAGTGGCTGTGTTTAGTAAATAATGCTAAAAATTTGGCCTAAAGGAGCACATTTGGAGGAAAAAAACAATAAATGCCTTGAAATAAGATCAAACAGAAAATTAGGGCCATTTGTGGACATCTTTCCTGACTGACCATTGATATTGTGATGAGGCATAAGGGTCTTTGTACGAGCCTGTACAACTTGTGATCTACTAAGCTAAACACAGGCCACCAGCTTTGTATTGTTGTGGACTTCCCAGATATTGACAAGTCCCCATCTGGCAGCAAAATTGGGAAGGTTATTGATTGTCAGTGGGCTCACGATAATACTATCCAACATTTCAGAGATTCAGGGTGCTGATTCTGACCTTTAAATCTTGACTTACTTGGAGATTTGATGGATCACCTTCTCTTATATGAATGGCCCTGTACAATACATTCTTCATTTGAGATCTTTTTTTGTGTACTGATGTTTGGAGAAGTTTGGATTCTTGGTGGGGTTGCCCAGATTATTGTACTCACTCCCTTGGGAGGCCCGGCTCACTCAGTTCCTGGTTTTTTTTTTTCAGATTTTTTTTTTATTTTTTGCATACTTTGAAAACGTTCTTATTTTAGTTGACTGTCTGTGGATAGTGCTCGGTTTTTGGTTGCTCTTTAGTGTAAAGTACTTGTCTCTCATTTTTATTAGGGTTTACTGTTTTCAAAATGTTGTGAGCTGCCTTCAGGATGAAAGGGTAGAATATAGAAATGTTTTAAATTATCTTTTAAAACAACAATGACTTATTTTTCAATTTCAGCCTCTCTCCCCCCTTGCCCCTGTCCTGCTAGAAACTGCTGAAAACTCTACTCAGTATATACGAATATTCATTATAACAGCCATTTTGCCACAGATTTAGGGATCAGGTTGGTTATTTTATTAGTGATATACTAATATTTGACAGTCACTACCCACTGTTGAAAATGTACATCAGTGTCTGCATTGTGGGAAATAGTAGGCTGTGCATTGCATAGTATTTTGGTGTTCATGTTCTCTACAGTCCTGAGTAGGATAATTCTTTATTTAGCACCACGCAAAAGTAACCAAATATCAAACAGTAAGTTTTCAAGTTTTATGAAACTCTTCATCAGACAGATGGTAAGCAAAAGGACAGGGTTGGGATGTAGCAAGATGCTTTCGAATACATATTTCCCTCTTTAGCAGCACATTCACTAGAAATATTTCAGTTTACCTGTACTGTGCATATTAAGACCACCCCTCTTTATCAATACCAAGTTTTTTAAATATAAAATATGGGGGTGGGGTGGGGATGGAAGTACCATGTTCCTTGGAGGCAAGGTCTCCCACTTTACCCATTGGGTAGGCCTTCCATCTGCTTTGCAGTCTGGCAACAGAGGATGAATTTCTCTTGTATGCCCAGGAAGGCATTACAGGAGGTCAGATTAAATTTTGGATTTCTCCCCCTTGTAGGACAGAGGTCCAGAAGGGCCCCTTTTCTCAAGTGTGGCCCTGTGAGCAGGACCCATGAGACGGGGGTGCAAGGGTGCAATTTGTACCCTGGCCCAGGGTTTAAAAGGGAGCCCAGGATCAAAAAGGGGGGCCCCATAAATTTCCTGGCATCTTACATTTTCCAACCTTACCTGGACTAGCTGCCCATGTGGGATGCTGGGGGTGCTACCATGGGGCACAGCGGCAGATGCTGCCGCAAGCCATATGCATCGATCCAAGGAATACCTGACACTCCTTAACACGCACTGCTTAACAGCTGCCTGGACCCATTTAAAGATGACTTCTTGTTGTTGCTGAAAACCGGGAGTCGCCTTTAATCAGTTCAGGGTTTCATTCTGAAGCCCACAGGGGCTTCGAGTGGATGCGAGTAGCCTCTGTGGGCTTTAGAATGCCTCCGGACCCAACTGGAGCTCAACTTCAGTCAGGTTTGGAGAGGTGGCCCAAAACCTGCAGATTTGAATATCCATGGTTTTCCTTATCTGCGGGGTTCCTGGAATGGAACCCTCGCAGATAATAAGGGCCCACTGTATCTGTTTTTTTGCTGTGTTTCTGCAAATTACTATGAATATAGATTCTAAAGAAAAAGATGAACAAAGATATGGGAAAAGTGGAAAAACAGAGGAAATGTAAGAGTTAATCATAGATTGCAACTAAAGCTTGAAGTGTTTAATTCTGTGATGCTAGAACTGGAACATTTCCATCGCCAATACAACAACACTTTGTGGATTCTGTATGATGTTCGTTGTTAAATTTTTATTCCATTTTATCATGCAATGCAACTTTTTCCTTTTGGAAAGGAATTCAGGTGATTTGGGGGTGAACTTGGGGGTGAGGCTTTGGAACGAGTTGGGATTTTTCCCCATATAATTTTATTTAATAATTGTATTCATCTGGATTTTCTCTACGGGCTGTTTGCAGTAACAAATTAGGTATGATATGGACAGTATGGATAATGAGAATGTATAGTTTGTTCTACATTTTATTTTAACTTTCTTAAACAATCGTTTTCAAAACATGATTTGACACACACCTGAATTCTTCTGGTACTATTACCCAAGGTAGCCTCCTAGCCACTGTGTGCAATGCAGAACAAAGAACAATTGTGTAGGACTTTTGTTAGAAATATTCAGCCCCTTGCTGGAGTTGTCAAGTTTTCTTTTGGTAATGAATGACCCTGAATTGCTTGCTGTAATTAAATCTGTGTGTAGCTTAGTGGGGGAAGCTGGCTGAAATGCTCATTTGTTTCATGTCTTTTCACATAGGCTTCCCTCCACCCCCCCACCCCCCCCCACCCCGGACACACACCATGTTGATAGAAAGAGGTAACTAAAGCCTTTATTAAAAAAAAACCCTTTAGTTTTATTAAAGCTTTTTTTATTTATTTATGTGTTTATTTTATAAAGCCAGCAGAATCAATTGACAAAACTTTTTTTTTTTTTTTAAAGAATGAAACTCTGCACAGGATTGCAGCTTCAGGGGCCTTCTTTTAATTTTTCTTACATCTGTGCTGTTCAATATCTTAATGTGCATTCATGTATGTTGCCTTGTGCTACTGAATGGTCATTGAGAATGTACCAATGGTCAAAGGTACATTGAGAGCCCAATCCTGAATTCATCGGCTCTCTCAGGAGCACCGGTACCAAGACGGTGACCGCTGCATTTTGTGGGAGCTAGGCAGCCGCCAGAGGCTCTTTGTGGCATTTATCCCCTTCCCCTGGGAAAACCCTGTTGCCAGCATTGGGACTCCTTGGCTCACTGCTGGCTATTTTGCCGGCGGTGAATTGAGCAGCCCCATGTTGGGCTGCCTGAGCCACCACCATGAATAAGATCCAGTGATGTGGAAGCCACCACTGGTTCGCACCCTCTACATTAGAGATAGAACTTAGATGGGCTCAAAGTTCAAGGATTCCTCCAAGCACCAACATGCACAACAGATATATAATACATGCTTTCATGGACTCCCATTCCCCCAGCTTGCTTAAATGTGCTGGAGTATGTTTCTCAGAACCAGCAGATCCCAGTAATGGAAATACTCAGAGCATGTTCTGAGGGCAGAGGAAGCTTTCTCGACCCTCAGAAAGCCATCCAACGCCTTTTGAGGCCCTAAAAACGTTGCGTCTAGGCCTTTAGAAAAACCCGGAAATGATGGTTTTCAGCCTTCTAGAGGCATTCTGAGGCCCAGAAAGGCTGTGCACGGCCTCCATGGCCCTCAGAACATCTTCTGCACACAACCAGAGCAAAGCTTGGAGCGTGCAGCCCGTGACCGCAAGATCAGGAGGGCCAGAGGCTCGTAGGGGACCAGAGGCTTGCCATGGGCCAGTTAGAGGGTCTCCAGGGGTCTCCACATCTGGCCTCAGGGTGGGTTTTGGAGACCCCTGTTTTAAACAGACAAAAACGAGGTTATCCTCAGGAAACTTATCTATATATATATAAAAATGGACGTGTGTATGTGTGTGTGTATGTATGTGGGTATGTATGTATGTTATTTATAGGCGTCTCCGTGCCTTGACCCACAGCCACGAAACTTGGCACACACGTACCTTGCAGCCTGGCACAGAACACTGCGGGGGTCAGACCCCACTACAGCCCCCCGTTTTTTGGGGAGGGGGGCCAGATCGTCAGGAACCACAGGGATTGCATTGGGCTACACATCTGCTGCCACCCTGTGGTCAGAAACGATTCTGCAGGTTATGTGATACACAAAGCCAAACAGAAAGTGAAACCAGTTTGCACTGGCAGAGTTGCAAAGAGTTGCAAATGATCCAGAGAGTTTCAGCACCCAGTCGGATCTGAGAGGGACCTATTTCCAGAGAGCTAGCTGGCCACCTCTTCCACTTTCTCATACTTCAGTGCTATCCTAACACACGACCTACAGACATTGGTCAGTGAGTATGACTGCTCCAGTTTGCCCTTGTACTTGATTGTGTCCCTGTCTCCTCATATTTATTCTTCCTCCTGGAGGGGAAACTAACAATGTGGGTTCCAAACAGGGTTTGAGTTAAATTAACATTACTGTGAGTTTCTCACACTGCCACGGGACCTGCAGACATTGATCAGTGCGTGTGACAATTTCAGTACGCTCCTTTGCTTGATTCTGTCCCTGTATTCATTCCTATACATGCTGGGGATACTTTGTCCCCCGGGCAACGCCGGGTAACAAAACGCTAGTACAATATAAGGGCCAACCTAGATATTGCCAGCTGCAGAATATGTCAGAATCAGGACTGCTGACAAATTGCTTATGAAACATGGTTGGTAATTTTAATATGTTAGGGATGTGTAGGAATGGGGATTCATACCCCAACTCTCCCCCCCCACACACTATTTTTGCCATTTTTCTCCTGGTGAAGGTTACTTTTTTTTCTTCAAGTCTCATTGGCAGACAATGAACATAAACAAAAATTGTTTCAAGGAGGGCAGCACAGGCCTGCGTGTGGGTGGGGTGAGAGTGTTAACACAACCAAATACATTATTATTATTATTATTATTATTATTATTATTATTATTATTATAATAAAAATAATAATAATCCCCTGCCTTTTTGCCCCGTATTAGGGCACACAAGGCAGCTTACAGCAGAAGTACAATGAATCCAAGATAAAAATTAAAACACTGACAAAACAAAAACAGCAGATCCCAATAGATCTCAACATTTTACAGTAAAATTACAATAATTCAAATTAAAGATTAAAAGTTTAATTTTATTCTGTCACTTGGGCTCCCAGTTTGGAGCAGTTTGCTGACAGACCTGATTCTGGCTTATGAGATGCCACTCTCCTAGCTAGTCTGGCCCTTCATTTCAACAGCAAGGTGGTGAAGGAAGATTGGGAGGAGAAGGGCAACAAGGGCGGAACCATGAACACATCACCACCACCTTGTGAAGCATTGTTTTTGTGTTCTGTGCAGTGGTGTAGCTATCTATGGGGGGCACAGCATCCTAGGTGCCATCCTCAGGTGGAGTGTCACCACTGAACCCCAAATTTTGAAAATTGCAAATTTATGGAATACTACCATTAGGCTGTATACCATTGGATGCAGAATTTCACCTGGAATTCAATGGAAAAAACTGGAGTGTAATATCTCTATTCTAGCAAATGTTATGGCCAACAAACAAACAAAAAACCCAAAATACAAGTGCCTTATGCAGGGGTATCAAACATATAGCCTGCATGATGAGTCCACGAATTTTGTGAAGATGGGGGTGTCAAAAATTTATGGGCCCTGGTATGGGTGCAAAATGATCTAGCTTTGCCACTGGTTCTGTGAAAATCATACTGCCATTGAAATGAGTGTGTACAGCAATGATCTTGCTGCAACATGTTGCTCTAAATGCAGACATAGTTATGGTGTCAAAGTGACTTAGAGATGATGTG
Source organism: Lerista edwardsae (assembly GCA_029204185.1). Classification (NCBI taxonomy): domain Eukaryota; kingdom Metazoa; phylum Chordata; class Lepidosauria; order Squamata; family Scincidae; genus Lerista; species Lerista edwardsae. The sequence goes on from JAJKFI010000080.1 coordinate 3,097,238, forward strand.
CAAATCACTGGAAAACATTTGTGAGTTTAGCTGGTAGTTCTGAAAATGTTTTCAGAGTAAAATGCCCCTGTTACCTCAGTGCAAATGTCCTTTCTCTTCTGATTACCAGATCCTCTTGAAGAAATGACAAGACAATTACAGGGCTTGAGTTATTCGGCAGTGTCAGCAAAAAAATGTGTGTGTGTGTGTGTGTGTATAAGCTATTCTTTACCAGTGTGTTGTTAAAAAAAGTTATCTGACATCAAGGCAAAATTACATACATTTTGGTCTCATTTTGGCTGTTGGAGACAGTGGGCCTGATCCTTTTCGAACCACAATACCTTACATCCATTGATAAAGCTGTGTATTTCCCTTCAGACAAAAAAAATCTAATCAACATAGTGTGGCCCTTATATTTATGTGGATGCAGTTCCACAGCTGAATTTACATAAGCTATATATATGGAAGGCTTGCTATGTCAAAGTATCTGTACAGGTTGAGCCTAATTATCACTGCTGTCTGGAGGATGGGGTGTGTGAGAGAAAATCCCCCATCCTGGCCCCCCATCGAAGCCACATGCGAATGATGTGGCTCAGAAAGCCCTCCACACAGCAGAATGGCTGAATGGGTCAGCTTTATGTTTCTGTGTTTCACTGCTATCTGGAGGGTGGGGTGGGGGATCCCCCATTCTAAGCCCAGCCCAGGCTGCATGTAGACGTGCACAGCCTTTGCGGGGCTCAGATAACCCTCCAGACAAGCTGACCCATTCAGCTGACCCCCATCGAAGCCACGTGCAAACTTAGATGTGTATGACTTTGATGCGGCTCAGACAGCCCTCCAGACAGCAGGGAAACGCAGCTCCGCTGCTGTCTGGAGAGTGGCACGGCAAAAAAATCCACAGGTTTATTTTCCCCTCTGATTTTTTTAATATGCACGAATTCCAGGAATGGAGCCCTCGTGGATAAAAGGCCCTGCCTGTATTTGAATATGAGAGAGCTATTTCTTTCAATTTCCTAGCTTTATGTTTCTGACTACTTGGCGCTCAAAAAATTGTTGCATGTGTTCATTTTCAAATATAAGCATGTATTTGAATGTCCTTGTATTGTGAAAAGAGAAATGCAGGCATGTCCCAGGATCCGCAGGGGTTCCATTCTGGGTCATCCCCCTGCCCCCAAGGATCCTGAAACTGTGCATACTGAGGAGGCATACTTTAAAGATAGGGAGGAACATCAGCGGTTTTGCTGCAACAAGGTAAAAAAAGGAGATTTGTTTAATCTTTTCCCCTATCTTTTTATTAGGTGTCCTAGTATCCATTGTATCTGTGGATAACTGAAACTGTGGTTACCGAATCAGTGGATACCGGGGCACATACATTCTGTACATTAATGTCACATGCTTCCTTGTAACCTAAAAGATGTTTTCACATCGGTTATTTTAAACCTGTTTTGTTATGTTTAACTTCATTTTTATTGTAATCGTTTCATCTTTCTCCCCTGCATTCAGAAATCATGATATAAATGTTAATAATAAATAAATGCCAAATGTTTTTATAGAAGTGACTTCTGTGGAGGGATTTGGTAATGTGTGTCAGCTCTGAGTAGCTGTTAAGCACAAACTTCTGTGAGAAAATAAAATTGGTAATCTGGATTAATATGGCAATTGTTAGGGCCCAATTCTATCTAACTTCAGCACCAATGCAACTGCAACACAGCCCTCAAGGTTCCTTTACCTTGAGGAGGCCTCCATGACTGCCCCCAGACTGCAGGACGCTCCAGGTGCCCCACTGGCAAAGGGCAATCCAGGAAAGTTAGATAGAATTGGACCTTTACCCTCTGATTTTATTTCAGTTGTTATTGTCATTACCATCTGGTTGTACTTGGGAGATAATGCTGCTTGCTACTTTCTTTTCCATCACAAGCATCTAAAAAGAAAAGGTTGTGCTCATGTAGAGGACCACTCCAACCCAAGCAACTGTATGTTAACAGCTTATAGCTGCAGTTCCCAAACTCTTTGAGAGTTTGCGAGCCACTCTTAAGGCTTTTTTTTTTACTGTTGCCAACTTACCAAAGTGCAGCCGTCTTGAGTCTTGTGCTTAGTCACTTGTCTTAAGCTGCCAAGCTGCCAAAGTATGTAACTATTTTCTCTCTTTGCCCCCACTGTTCTCATCCAGGGCTGCTAGGCCTCACAATAGATAAGGTGCCGGTTCAAGCTAGCAGAGCCTCCTCCCTTATCGAAATTGTCATGGCATTTTCAAAGACCAATTAGCTCAGAGCATCTCATGCCCCAGCCCCTATGATGTGATTTCCAACCAAGCAGGAACTTGGAGAAGAAGGGGAGGGGGGTATAAAAGTGCTTGTAATGTATATTTTTTTGCCTTTCTCCCTGATTTTCCAGAGGGATTGGTCCGCCTGCGCAGGTGTAAATAAACATGATCCTCATACTCTCTCGTTTGGTTGTTTGCCTTTTTAAATGCATTCCCGACGACAGAAACTATTCCGAGTCAATTTCAGCAACATTGCTTTACTTTTTTTACTTACAGGCCTCCGGGGGGGGGGGGCAGGTGGAGAACTCCACTGACACCTCTGCAGGGCTCCTTGCACCTCGGAAAAACTAAAAACAGTGATGGTGATCCACTTCTGGTTTCACAATTGCAAGCCAGAAGTGGGTTACAATTGCCATTTTTAGCTTTTCTGAAGTGCAGGGAGCTTATACAAACCCCCGCAGGGCTCCTCATACAAACCCCTGGAAGCTGGCGCTGGGTGTGGTAAGTTAAAAAACACTTCTGTCCCCAGCAGCGGCATGATTTTGGCAATCACATTGCTGCCATTTTCCCGCTCCACCCCTTAAGGTGATAGAGACAGGACTTCCCTGGCTGGTGAGTTACAACCCACCTGTTTGGGAACAACTGGCTTACAGTGTAATGGTTGCCACAGTAGGCAAATTGAGAGCAGTTTGTGTGGCAACATAACTGTCCTTGGATTTGTCCAAATTCCTATATAATCATAGACTACAGCCACTTTGCACATTAGTAATACAAGAACAGTGTAGAAGCATGCTTAAGACCTGTGATTTCAACCTACAGTCCTGCTGCTGATTCTGTGGGCGAGATCCACAAAGTCAGTCCTGTTCCTGTGGTTGCAGACTCTTAAATATTATCACAACACTGTGGGATGATCTAATAGAAAAATATCCCTCACAGTCATGCTTAAAGGGCCCCTAACACAGGTGAGTCAACCATTTTTTTCCCCAATTCATTGTTAGGCTGATGTGAGGATTAGTGTAATTAAGGCTTTCCATACTGCTATTCATGTGATTATGATATAACAAGGAGACTAGTATTAAATAACTATTGGCAGTACCAGACACAGGCTGTTCTCTAATAGCTGTAAGAGTGTGTGTGTGTGTGAGAGAGAGGGGGGGGGAGAGAGAGAGAGAGAGAGAGAGAAGCGAGTGTTGCCATTCCTGAATTAATTGCTTCAGGAATACTTTTGATGCAATCAGTGTTTCTTTCAAAACAGCAGCATTCTTGTTATTTCCACTTTGAAAGTTGGTTTAACCTCAGAGTACTGTTTGCTAAGTTTAGGGCTGGTTGAAGCAGATCAGTGTCGCTGCTTTGGAAGCAGAATGGTAGAGCCTCTTTGGGAAGGGCCTAGTGAGTTTTGAACCAGTGCCTCAACCGTTCCAGTGCCTTGTGTTGATAACTCAGTTTCAGGCAGGCTGGTTTCCCATCCTTCAGGGAATGAATTAGCTTTGCAGCCATGCCTGTGACCTTTCTGTTTTATGTCCTGGGTCAACATGAGGCCATTCTCTTGATCAACTGAATATTTTGCTTACCATTGCTAATTTGGTCTCACCATCACTTTCCCTGTTTACTCCTGCTGCCTGTTTAGCTGGTTCGTGATAACTGATTCTGGTAAAACACCATGGGGCGGGTGGGTAGGGCAACCAATCCCCCTCTTTCTCAGTGAGCACAGTGGCTTCAGGCTTCCTCCCTTGAGAACAGGCCTGGGGAATACTCCTTTCCTTCCCTTGGCTTCAAAGGGTTTGTTGAGAGGTGGCTGGGATTGCACCCATTACATGTCTTCTTCCATAGTCAGCTTATGGTGCTTCCCTGGGCATTAAAGAGGGCGCCCCCTTCAGAGGCTGTCTAGTTTGCTACGGCCTTCAATTTCTGTTTGCTCTTCCTCCTTCCTGATACTGAGCTGTAATGCTTCTATTCTCCAGTGGTAACTCCATGGCAGGCTCACTCTTGGACTTCTAGGTAGCTTCGCTTGGGGCGGGCAGGTCAGTTGACAAACTCATCCTGAGGGGATGGGCTACCTTGATTTCCCAGGTCTGACGTTGCCTCGCTGCAGTATGGTCGGGTACAGCTTTATTTAGCTCCGCACTGGAGGACCACGTGGAGCCACTTACTTACTTCCTTTGCAGCATGGAGCCCCCAGCAGGGGTCTCAGAGAGAGAGAGAGAGAGAGAGAGAGAGAGAGAGAGAGAGAGAGAGAGAGAGAGAGAGAGAGAGAGAGAGCTCCGTGTCTTTTGAAAGTCATGCCTGCCTCATTAAAAACAAGGCATGCTTGCCGCGGACTCACTGGAGTGACCACATGGCAGCAGCCATCGTGTGCAGAGGCAGAGGAGCCTCCAGCAGAGCCCACTCTCCTCCCTCTTCAAGGCGGGAAGCAGAGCCCAACAGCGCCTATGAGGTCATTCTTCTGTGGGTTCAGTGTAGATGATACCTACACCAGAGGGAGAGCCGGTGGCGCACTGGGAAGAGAGAGAGAGAGAGACACAGCCTGCCCAGTGTGCAGCCGCCTTACTCGGGGAGCACACTAGAGCCACAGCCACAAGTGATACAGTGAGCTGGAGCCCCTGCAGCTCGTGTCTAGATGCTTAAAGGGGTCGCACGCCCTATACTAGCCTTTTCCTGCTGGTTCCAGCCCAGAGAGCTCCAGCTGGAGTCATGGCAGCCTGACCAAGGAGACTCCCCAAGGGGTGTGTGTGTGTGTGGGGGGGTTAGATGCAAGTGCCACCTCCTCTCCCCCCTGCCCAGCCAGGACCCCCACAGGGCCATGTTTTTTTGATTAAGCCACCACCATGCAACAGATAGCCAATATGGTGACCACCATTAAGTTCATTCAGGACACCCTAGCCACCAGTGGGTAGGCCACCCAGGTCATGCTCGGCTTCACCCCGAAGTCTTGCAACGCCTGGACAGAAGGTTCAGCCCCCTGATGATGGACCTCTTCGCATGCCATCTCAACCATCAGCTTCTAGGATTCCTCTCCTGAGGGCATTGCCTCAGCTGTGTTCCAGAGGCGTCCTTTATGCATTTCCCCCATCAAGCTGCTATTGAAGCTTCTGATCAACGTAAGGCTAGAACAGGCAGAGATCCTGGTAATAGCCCCCCACTGGCCACCCCTGCCTTGGTTCTTGGGCCTAAGGGAGCTAACCACTGGGCCACTTCTTCACCTGCCCTTCTGCCAGGACCTCCTGTCCCAAGGCCCAGTCCTCCACCCACAGTAGGGCCAAGTCCTCCACCCACAGTAGAGATGCTGCAGTTGGCTGCCTGGAGGTTGAGTGCGAGTGGCTGGCCAAGCAAGGGTACTCCCCTCAGGTCCTTTCCACCCTCTTAGCGAATAGGGAAATCGACACCAGCAGGTGTACACCTACACATGGAAGGTCCTGGTAGATTGGTGTGCTCAATCAAGCCCAAGAAGCTCAGGGAAAGTGCGTTACTAGAGTTCCTTCAATCCAGCCTCAACAAAGGGCTTAGCACGACCACACTCAGGAGGTAGGTTTCCACTGCCTCCTTTATCCTAGGGCACCCCAAGGGGCACCATCAAGCCTCCATCCTCACATCAGGAAGTTCCTTCATGGGATGGCCCTTCTCAACCCTCCCCCTGTCACCAGGTCCCTCCTCCTGGAACCTTCCCCTTCTTCTCCAGACCCTCTCCTGACGACTCTTCAAGCCCATGGCCACCTTCTCACTCAGGATTCTCACCCTGAAGACAGCGTTCCTTGTGGGCATCAACTCTGCCAGGCATGTCTCCGAATTAGTGGCCCTCTCCATGGCCAGAGAGTGCTGCACTTTCCATGAGGACAGGGTGGTCATCTGCCCTGACTCCTCCTTTGTCCCAAAGGTGAACTCTGCCTTCCATCACTCCCTGGAGACAGGGAATGGCACACTGTCTTGGTGTGGGTGAATGTTTAAGATCCAGATCAGATGTGCATTCACATGCTCCAGTCAAATGCTACAAACTTGCCTTTTCTCTGATGCATAAGCTTTTCACAGAGACAAACTTTTAACATGGGAGGTGCTTTCAAACAAGTATTTCCCCTTATGCCTTATAGTCTTTCTGATTCACTTTGTTGTTGGAAAATGGTTGAGAAATAACACAGAGCAGAAGCTCTGGCATCACAATGACTGCACTTCTGGCCATGACATCACATCTGATGGGTCGCAGACAGATTGTCAGTCTAAAAAATGGATCCTGGTGCTAAAAAGTTTAAGAACCACTGTGTTAGGTTGTAGCAACAAGGAAGGCATTTTCTGGCTCAGAGTCTTATTTTAGTATTCTGTGTTAAATGAAAATGCACCTTCTAATTTTACTTTTTTACTTCCATAAATAGACTGTGCTGAAGAAATAATTACTGGTAGGTCATTTGTCAGGATCTGGCAACGGGTAAAATCAGACAAAATTCAAAGAACTGCATATATCCCTTTTATCAAGTTATCCACAAGGCATAGCATATTTTATTATTTTAGGCTTAAAACTGCCCCCGACTTATCTATGAGGTCCACTTATACATGAGTATATGCGATATGCATGGGATGAGTAGAGTGGATAGAGGGATGTTCTTTTCCCTCTCTCACAATACCAGTGAGGACTTCCACTAAAATTCAGTGTTGGGAGAGTTAGAACAGATAAAAGAAAATACTTTTTTACCTAGCGGGTAATTAATCTGTGGAACTCCTTGACACAGGAGGTGGTAATGGCATCTGGTCTAGGTGCCTTTAAAAGGGGATTGGACATATTTCTGAAAAGTCCAACACAAGCTAATGGCCATGCTGGATGGTCCAACATCCTTATTTTAGAGGTAGACGTCCTTGGAGTGCTGAATGGAAGGAAGTAGCAATGAGATGCAAGTATCTTGTTTTGTGTGCTCCCTGAGTCATCTGGTGGGCCAAGAAGATGCTGTACTAAATGAGCCTTTGGTCGGATCCAGCAGGATTTTTCTTACGTTCTAGTGTTTTTCATGAGATGTCACTATGTAGGAAATAGTGAAATGGAGTGAAAGGCAAGGAGCAGTCCTAGAGTATATTGTGAATCCATAAATACAGGACCCGAGACAGTCCAACTGTATATAGCTCTTAATCATTACTGAACCCAACTCCCCACGGGCCACCTCCTTAACAGATTCTGGAAGTATTTCTGTAGCAATACAAGTTGCAAGAAAAATGCAGAAGAATGGAACCAAGAGCTGGCAATAGATAAAAATATGAGCAAGGCTAGTATCAGAATCTTGGAACAGGCAATTAGAGGGCTGGCATAGTTTATGATAGCAGTATGTTTCATCCTCTTCCAGTTGGGTAGGAAGCTTATCAAGGCACAGAGCCAAGAACAAAGCAAAGTAGAAATGGCCATCCAAGTCATTATTTGTATCAGGCAGCTAATTAAGCTCAGCTATTTGTTCACAACTTCCTTCCTCCGATTTGTGAGCCTTGCAGGTGTTGGGGCTGACTCACAAGACACCTGTGTCTAAATGTTCCCAGCCACAAAGTGTAATGTTGGAGAAGACGGCCTTTGTTTTGCCCTGCCAAAAAATGGCATTAGCATAAGGGATAGATTAATTGCTCAACAGAAACAAAGCCTATCTGAGTAATAGATCTGGCATGTTCTGCAATCATGTTTTAATACTTCAGAGACATTTTATCAAGTGTATTTACAATCCTTTGAGATTCTTTGCAGCTGGTGGTAGTAGCCATTTTTGTCCTGCCTAGCCATTCCCTTCTAAACTGAAACATCAGTTTGAAATAGCCCTTAATTATGTTTCAAAGAAAAGAGGGTCACTCAACATTATCCTTATATGCATATAACATTGCAAAAAATATTGCATTTCCCCTTCCTGAAACAAAAACAAGGCTCAGTCTGAGTCTCGGCACAACCCTAGGTGCCCATAGGGCTGATGCAAGCTGCTTGCATCAACCCCGTGCTGTCATGAAAGTGCCATAAGGTTGGTGCAGGGGTGGTTCTGGGTGGGAAGAGGGTGGGAGGGAGGTGGTCTGGCCGAGGGAGGGGTGGAGCTGGATGTGGCCTCAATTCAGGCCACACAGGGAACTTGGCTCTGCGCCTGCTGTACAGCAGGTGCCGATCCAAGTAGCCCATATGGCTGGTTGGAGCCTACCCTGGGGCAAGGGCGTACCCAACCTGCACTGAATACAATGCAGGCCCACCAGCCTGTGCTATTCTGGTGCAGGTTAGGATTGCGCCATTGGTTGCACATAGAGATTTGTGGGAGTATCAGTAATACCAGTGAATTTTAACCGTGTGTGGCATTCCCTGTGACATTATTATATGTACAACATTGTTTGTATATGTATTCTACACAAATGCTTGCTTAGTTGCTCCGGAATATGTACAACCTTTTGTCTCAGGATGAAGAGGTTTTTTTCCTCCCTCTGCAGTAGCTGTGTATTTATAATCTTTTCGTTTTTAAACCTTCAGCCTTAGGATTCTTTGGGTAAATATTTTGAGGTTTGCTTTTCTTTTGTCTGCTCTGGATTTCTGCAATCCCATTAAAATAATTAGTAGAAAGCCAGAACAAAAAGAAGCAACTATGCTAAATCCAAATGTTTTTTGTTTCTTTTCAGTGTTCCTGAATCATTTAGTGAAAAACCATAATAGGATAAAAGATCAAAGAATTCTAATCGAGCCCTTTATTGCACTGCCAAATCATTGTTAATGTGGGAACAATCCAGGGTCTCTCTTGAGTCAATACTACTAACATTTCTTTAAATTGCTAACGGTTGAGGATTTGGTTTCAGATCTATCTTGTTTCAGGTACCACTAGGAAACTGGAGGCCCAATTCTATGGCCCTTTTCACCAGCAATATTTCAGCATCGCAGTTAAATACTCTATATATCACTAAAGCATGTTTGCAACACTGCAAAGCGTTTCACTGCCCACGCTAGGCCAAGCACCATTGGCGCTGAGCTTCAGCACCCCTGAGCTGGAGCAGTAAGTATTAAAGCAAAATAGCTGGCTGAGAGCGTAGTAGCCCCATTGTGGGGCTCGCAGTTTTCTTCGGGGGAAGGGGACAAGCGTTTCCCCTTGCGTGCAGCTGCGTGGCTCCCATTTTGGCACCTCTGCTCCTATGGGAGCCTGTGAGCTCAGGATCGGGTAGTGAGTTTTCTAGAACTGAGAATTCAGCTGAAATGTACATTTTTGCATAGTCTTTTTGTCAAAAGACTGAGGAAACCACAGGTGTTCATTTAGTACAAGTGCACATGCATGCGCACACACACACATACATACTGGAAGCAAAAATGTTACAATGAGGATGCAGGTGGCTGTTTCTATAATAGTCAGAGCTTGGATCTGTCCCCCAGGCAATGTCATTCTGAAGTCTCTAAGTCGAGAAATTGTTGTTGGAGCCTCCCTAAGTGAATCTAAAAGTAAACAAAGACAAGTGTGCTTATATTTGTTTTTGTTCTGTGCTTGAGGGTAGAGCGATCAAAGGAAAATGAAAGAACACAGCAACGAACAGCTCTTTGGCATGCTTTCAAGTCCCATACAGTGGGATTTCAGGTAGGCAATACTCCTGTAAATGAGTGGTTTGGGGCTGGTGTCCAGTCCTGGCACTGGCAGCATCAGAAGAGATAATAATAGGGGAATCACAGAAAGGGCAAGGAGTATTTCTGAGAGAAGTGGATCTTTGTCACATACATGAGATTTCTGACAGAGGAATACAGTAACTGTAGAACTATCATAATGCTCCAATCTTAACCATACTTCATCTGAAGTAAATTTTATTGATTTAGATGGAGCCAACTTTCAAGTTAGCATGCTTAGCTTTGTAACCTTATTTTAATTTCCAACCTATTATTCAGTTTTAATTTGCATGTGTTGGCAGACATGTGCTTTTTCTGACCAATAAATACTGGGAAGTATTATTGTATTATAATATTATATATTATTCTCATTCTCATTTGTCCTACAGAAGTGTGCCTGAGAACCTCTATATTAACAGGCATATAACAGAACCTTCCTTTTATAACAGCCATTTTCAACCACTATGCCATGGCACATTGGTGTGTTGCAGGTGACTGCAGGTTTGCTGCAAGAGTTTGTGTGTGTGTGGGGGTGTCATTTGTTACTAGTAGGGCCATTGGGAGATGTGAGCCCAACCCCCTGTCAGCAGCATCATGTCCTTTGTCAAAAAAACAGATGGTGTGCCACGAGCTGAAAAAGGTTGAAAATAGCTGCTGTAGTAATTGCATGATGGGCATTCCGCATTTCAAAATACAATAGATCAGTTTTCCCAAACATTTTAGCACTGGGACCCACTTTTTGAAACGCTATATCCGAACCTACTTTGCTTTACAAGACTATCCCCACCCCCACATTTCATTTTACCAGCTGCTCAAGCCTCTGCTTTTCTTCTTTTTACTATGGTGCTGGGGGCAGGGGAACTGCCTTTGGAGCATTCGTTGAGTTCCACATCATCAAATCAGGATCATTCTGGTAGCCTTGCCTTCCCCTAGGCCTGCCCTTCTAATTTGGACCAATACAAGGCATGTTTGCCTACTTGCAAATAAACCCACACATGCTGCCAGAGCTGGCCCCAGAAATGATGGGGCCCAATACAGGACATTCTTGTGCCTCCCCTCCCCATGGGGCCTCCCACTCACCACACAGCGCTTGTGGTGCTGCCTGTGAAGTGCAGCACCTGGAAGTCATTGGCAGTGACATAATGACCACTGCCAACTGCTTCTGGGAGGCCTATTTCGGGCCGTTAGGAGGCAGGGCTAGTTGGGACCACGCAATGAGCAGCCGCTTTACTCGCCCTACTGGCTTACAGCCCACAGAGATCCTGCAGCAAGTGATCCTATGCCAGATCAGCTCCCCCGCCAGCATGGGGCCCAACGTGATGACATAAGCCACACTGGCTTAAGGCCAGCCCTGCATGCTGCTCCATTTCTATTTCCATAGGGCTCAGTACATTTTCCTTGTCAGCTATCAGCTTGTCGGTTTCATGACCCACTAAAAACTGAGAGTGCAGTCCTAACCTGGAGTTAGGCCAGCACAGTTAGGCCGTGTTGGCCGGTACAAGGGACCATGTAAAGTATGTTTGGACCAATCTCGGAGTCAGAGAGGCCAGCACAGGCATGTGCTATCCTCCCTGACTCCGAGTAGACTTGCCAGGTGTCCTGTATTGTAAGGGATTTCCCACATTTAAAATTTAAAATTTGTGTCCCATATAATGTTGAACGGGACGTTAAAAATCATGTTTTCAAATTCTGCTGCTGCCTCGCCACGGCCAGACTGGACGAGGATTGGGCGGCAGCAATCGCAGCTGTTCTCTTCCAAGCTGAGCCCTGTCTCTAGCCTCGAACTCTTCTACCCCCTCCTTATCCTCCTTACTTCTCCATTGGCTCCTCTCCTTCGCGTTAGCCGGCAGCAGCACATCAGCCAGAAGAGGCAGGGAGAGTTTGGATGCGGAGGCACACTAAAGTACCCACACGTAGCCAGTTTGTGCAGCCTTGTGGTAGGCTGGAACAGAGTGCACGCACCTCCGGCATAATTTTTTATATCATTGTTGGTAACCATTGAGTGGTTTGATAGCAAGCAGGATCCTGATACCTGTGTGTCCCTTACTGTCATTTTGAAAACTTGTCAAGTTTAACTCTGGGAGTAGTTCAAACACGCTTTATGGCGGCCCTGCTGCCAGCCAAATTTTGCTGGCCTAACTCCAGGCTAGGATTGTGCCCTGAGTCACATTGCGCTGGTGGGACCCAGCTTGGGAAAGGTAGAGGTTTATAAGGCATGATGGAAGCTTCCTGTTTAGCTCCCCACCCCTGGAAAGGAATGAGAAGTGCGTGAGGATCAAATAAGTGTTGGGAAATGAATGCTACAAATGATCCTCTCCTTTAAAAAAATAAAGAGGGTGCCATTGGGAGGGAGAGGGGGCTGAATGTCAGTGGCTTTGAAAGGAGCCTGTTAGCTACCTTCCAGCTCCAAAGTTCTTTTCTCCCCCTCCAGTTTTGTCACTGACAGACGGAATTCGGAAACTGCTTTTTGTTTATTTGTGTCTGTATAGACAGGCAGACGATAATAAGGAAAAGCACTCAAGAGTATGTGAAAAGTGCCTTTCCTTACAGGAACCATGGGGGGTGGGTGTCCAGCAATGTGGGTGGGGGCAGTGGTGTCATTCTATAATGAAGTGCCGGAACGCAGGCGGGACTTACCCTTTGATTGACAGGGGCCCTGCGAGCGTCACTGTCTGCTGTTCCGCCGCGGAGGGCTTCTTCCGGGTGGCGTGCCCCTCCGCGGCTCTCCGCAGCACCCAGCGCGCCACCCAGGCAAGCGGGCACCCCCTCCAAAGCCAGGGGTGCCTGCGCGGGGCTCAGAACGGTGGCGACGCGTCAGAACCGCGCAGCCATCACGCGGTAAGTCCCGCCCACCGTTCCGGCACTTCATTATAGAATGACACCACTGGGTGGGGGGCATAAGCTACTTGCTATATGGGGTGCTTTCCTCCCTTGCTCCCCCTACCATCACCATTGATTGGCTCTATGGAGCCCACCCCAGTCAAAGAAACTCCTACAAAGGAACTCAGCCAGCTGTAGATAGACTGGGAGAAACAGTGTCACTTCCAGGAATGGAACTGAATTGCCTGCTTTTCTGGAACTCCCATGTTTGTTATATTCATTCTCTAAGATCAGTACATATGTTGGACGATGCATGTTTGGATTTTCACTTCCACTATTTCTGAGGAAGCATGGTGGACTGTCTTTACTTTATGTAATGGAATTTCCATTGTATTATTTAAATTTCATGGTATACTAGGTTTGATTGCCGCACAGAATTCTCTAGGTGTTCAGCAAGCAAAAAATCTCTGTTTTTGCTTTCTGTGATGCTAAAAAAAGCTGGTGCTTTTAGCTGCCTATACTTACTTTTTTATTAGGTATTGTGGACACTTATTCCTGAGTAAGAATAGATCCAATTATTTGCAAGTTTTAATGAAGGCCTTTCTAAATTATTTATTATATATGACATATTTTTAATGCAGTGGATACTTTTAAGTATTAATGGCAAACTAATACGTTGTAATAGTTGTCCATATAGCAACAAGAGCAGATAAAAATGTAAGCTTTTCCATCCCGAGTACAAAGTTTGCTGCCCTTTGGCTGTGAGACGGATCTGCCTCTCTTCAGCACATTTTCAACATTTGAATGCTGTGACCTGTGAACTGAAGGTTAGCTCTAGGTCACTCACTATTAACACCAGAGAAGACCATCCATAGCATAAGTGGTGAGGAATTACTTGATCATCAACTTTTTGATGTAGCACTTAATGCATTAATTTTTGTATTTCGTTGTCTTTGAAACAAATCAGAGATAATCTGTTACATTCTTAAACTTTCTACCAGTGAAGACATTGTTTTAACATTGTATAGAAACAATGTTTTAACATTATTGTGTTTTTAAGAAGGCTGTGGTATGTTGCATACACTTTTAAAGGCGAATACAGATTTCTTCAATTCATACCTGAATTCAAATCTTCCTTAGCCATGAAACTCAACTTGGGCTGGGCTACTCTCAGCCTATATTACCTCACAGGATAGATAAGAGGAACCATGTATACCTACTACTGAGAGCAGGAGTCTCTAAAATTTTTGGTTATGAGGGCCACATTGTATATCTGACATGGTGTTGAGGGCCAGAAAATAAATAAATTACATGACAAGACAAAATGCTGAGTTTGATTGAATACAACAAGTGAGCGAGGGTGGAAGAAGGAGGGGGCAGAGGGTAAAATGGACTTGCACAGGAAGAGCAGGGCGGGGAGAGGAACGGATTTTGAAAAAAAGATTAGAGGAGCAGAGCACAAAATTGACTTTACTAAAATGCACAGAACTCAGAAACAGCAGTTCACAGGAAATTATCCAGGATTGCCCCCACCCTCCTGGCACCTTACTAAAATGAACAGAATTAAGTATCTCAGAACTAGCAGACTGCAGGAAAAATTCCAGAATGTCACAAACTCCAACACACACACACACACACACACACACACACACCAACACCATAGAAATAAAGCGGACTCTGAAAGGGCGGCCCCTTCCTCTTCCCTGTCAACTGTGCAACAGTAAATTTCTCAGAACCAGCAGATTGAAGGAAGTTCCTACATTTCACAAACACTAACACACTGTGAGATTCCGAGAAATAAAGCAGACTATGAAATAGTTTTGGGGGATACCTGGTGGGCAGAGCAAGGCCCTAGACCTCTGGTGGAGCAAGGCAGACTGTAAAGTCTTCTAAGCATGCTCAGAAGCTGCCCAGGAAAATGCATGGAGCCCTGTAGAAAGTGAAACTGAGCCACACTGCCTCTTTACACATGAGTAGTATAGGTTACCATGCCTTGGTCAGTTGGAAAAGGCAGGCTGAGAGGATGCAATGCCACCAGAATGGTCCCGATCAAATGAACATATAATAGGCCCAAAAACACATGATAAGGAAGCCCCTCCCTCTAAGCTGAGAAATATATTGAATCTTATGGAAAGCGAAACAGAGCTCCATATTTGTATTTACTCATAACTAAGCAGAGGGTTTAATGGTTCCTTGCTGTGTTCGTGTTTTGTTCTTCCCATAGCAATTAGTGCTATGTTAAATTCTGTTGGTTCAAGTTGCTTTCAAGTAGCTATATAAACAATGTTTATATACCGCTTTTCAACACAAAGTTCACAAAGCAGTTTACAGGCAAATAATAATAATTATAAAGTTAAATGGCTCCCTGTCCCAAAGGGCTCCCAATCTAAAAAAATGCAGGACACCACCAGCAACAGCCACTAGAAATGACACTGTACAGGGGTGAAGAGGGACAATTACTCTCCCCCTGCTAAATCTAGGATGAACACAAGTGCCTCTTGCCCACTCAGCAGGGCTATCTTCTCAATGTTTAATCTGATTATATTTTACTTTGAGTTTGGCATCACTAGGTTCATTGTAGTTGTTCATACAAGTGAAGCATACAAACCATGCATGCCCCAAGCTCCAAACCATGGAATTTTCTATGACCCGTGGATAATTTGAGGGTAAAACTTAGGGTGCAATCCTACTCAGTGCTGGAATGGCAAGGCCGGTCAGCACCGTATCCAATGCTGGATGGGGGGAGGCTGGAGCCTCCCGTGGTAAGGGTTACCACTAAAGAGCGGGCACGGATCCGTGCGGCCTCTTGAACGGCCCTTGGATCGGACTTATGGCTGAATCCGTGGTCCGCCCGTGTCCCGCCCTCCTCCCACCAATCCCCGAGGATTGCGCTGACACTAATCTGCACTTCGGCCGACACTAGGGAAGCGCTGCACGGGTGCTACAGGGCCACGCTGCCAGCCATGCTAGTCCTGTGGCCTTAGCGCTGATGCAGTGCTGTTGGTCAGTGCCCCCGCATCAGCGCTAAGCACGCAGCATTGGCGCAACCATGTTGCACCGACGCTGTGCAGACAGTAGGATTGCGCTGCCTGGGGTATATGACATGTCAAATCATCACAATGTTTCCAACTTACCTCCTTAGATTTTTATGAAATTTGGGGTACTTACTTGTCCTATGGCATAATGCAAAAATACCAATTTTTAGCAGCCTATGTTTATTATGTTAAATTTTATAGCTAAGTAAACTTTCAAAATGTTATCAAAAAATGGCATGCCAGGGATCATTTAACTAGTTGTACCTTGGACACCGGTTGAGGTATAGAGTTAGGACTGGTCTCATTTTAAAACTGTTTTCATTGGCTTTCATATTATATACAACACAATGGGTTTAATAATTTTATAATTTTAAAAAAACTTTAAAATCAATTTTCTCAAAAATAGACATCTTTAAAATTTTGAAAAAAAATCTCAAAATTAGTTCATACTTGTGTCCCAAAATTTTTTTCAGACAATGATGAGATCATAAGCTATGAGAGATAACACATACGTATAATCAAAATATGCATTTATTCAATAACTATGTAGGATTTTTAAGTATAACAAGTTTTGTCAAAATCTAAAAAAAAATGTAATTAAGTGTGATGATTTGACACGGAATGACCTATATGAAATCCTCTATCAGTAGAGGCAGTCTAAAATGGGTTGTGTTTGTTTGTTTTGGTGGATGGTCATGCTGTCTTAAAAAAAGAGGGCTGAAAGTGGTATATGCTTTTATTCCAAATTAATAGTTCAATTGATTTTAAAGCATTTTTATCTAGTGTAATTACTGTCATATAGGTGGTATATGTGTGTTTTATGTCTGTGGCTATTGGCAGACATAACCATAGAAATAAAACTATACCCCACCACCAAAGAGCACAACTACTTGCAATGCAGTCTTATGCATGTGTACTCAGAAGTAAGTTCTGTTGTGTTCAATGGTACTCCTAGGTGAGTGTGCATAGGATTGCAGCCATAATCAACTACTTGAACTAAACTTATAAAAGCCATTTAAGATTTGCATGTTACGCTTGTATGAACAACAACAATGAACCTAATGCTACCAAACACAAATACCATATATACTCATTCAGGCAAATAAATCTCAGGAGCTTCCAAGTTGCTTCCAGACAGTGGGGAAAAAACATGCACACGAATGAAAACAGGATTGCAGATATTCAGGAAAATAAATCTCAGGGGCTAAAACTGGGGGAAAACCAGGGGCTTCCAAGTTGCTTCCCCATCCCTCTGCATTAGTAGATAAACTAAAATAAATATAATAGGAAAAGGATCCCCTTTGAGGATCTCACAAACACCCAAGTAGAGCAGGTTAAAAAGTGTGCCTACACTCCTTCCCTTCCATTAGTAGATAAGCAGCAATAAATCACTCACAACCTGTGCTGTTGTAGCTGTCCTGGTGTGTGCTTCCCCCCATGCTCCAGATCTCAGCAAGGCTAGTATAGGGCTAGAGCTCTTGCGGTGCCTTCTACAGGTCATGCAAGTGCTCAGGAGGACTCAGTCCCTGTGCAGGTCAGGAAAAAGCTCCTGCAGGCTTGTGTCCCCACCAGCAGAGTTGGGATAAATGTGTCTGGTGGGCCATTTGCTTACTCAGGAGTAAATGCAATCATGTAGCTCAGTTTCGCTTTCCGTAAGGTTTCTCAGAGGGACTTCCTTCTCGAGTATTTTTGGGGCCTACGTTCATCGGATTGGGACCATTCCTCTCTATCTGCCCTTTCCAATGGACCAAGGCATGGCCACCTACTTGAGAGTAAACGTGCAGTGTGGCTCAGTTTCACTTTCCATAGGGCTCCATGAATTTTCCTGGGCTGAGCAACTAAGCATGCTCCGAAGACTACAACTGGTTAAAACTCCATGACTTACAAGCACAGTTAGAAGCACTCAGAACAGCTAGGGCCTTGCTCTGCCCACCATGTGACTTAATGCATTTACCATATTCCCCTGTGTAAAAGTCGATGTCAGGTTTTCTGGGCAATTTTAAAGCATTTTTCGATTTATACACAAGTATATACAGTATGTCTTATTGTACAGTCACCTCCCTCAAAGGTCTGTTTAGAAAGCAATGCTTTGGACTAGAATACGTAAGACCAAATAGGTAATGTTGCCCATACTGAAGAGCACCTACAATGCATAGGGCATTTCATTTTCTTAACTAATAATTGATACTATGTGCAGCTTTTTGGATGGAGTGGGATGTGGGATAGGATGAGGAGGCAGCATGTGTCATCATTTTTGAGGGCAGCACAAGTGTTGCATATTTCTTGTTGCCAGGACATGGACTAGGCTTTGTGCTTCCTGATCCAAGTATTTATAGCAGATATTTCTTGCTACGCCTCACAGATGGTAGTGAATTTTTTTCCACCCAGCACTTACCTCTCAGTAAAAAGAAAATCTAGCCTCAGATGTGTATGTGTATTTTTGTTAAACAGTCAGACTGTGAGGTGTCTGGTTTGATTAAATAAATCTGCGCATCAGACAAGAATTTTCTTTCCAGTTTATTACTACAAACTGCAAAATATTGAGAGAATCCACCCACCTTTATATATGAAAACAGTTGCAAAGTGGCTGTTGAGTGTATTAAGATACTGTATTTGGGGTTTTGTGTTTTTTGTCTGCAAAATGAGATGTATGAGACTCCAGCTCCCTGCAGGGCATTCTGAGCAGCTTTGTGTGCTGGAGGTAGGTTTGTTTTCTCTTTTTCTCCCCCTCTTGGATGGAGGAAGTTACATCAGTATGCATAATGAAGCAATGGGAGAGCAGTCTAGGCTGTTTGGAAGTGGACTTTTTTTTTTGTCTGTTCTCACGGTCTGATGAGTGTGCAACTGGCAGTGCAGAAAACTTCCTGAAAACATTTATGGAGTGCGTAAAATTCACATGCAAAAGAGGGAGAAGGGAATCTGGCAGAGACGTCAAGTGAAATTATTAGAAGGGCATGGATGTGAGTTACAGTCTTCATTGTCTTCACACAGTTGATTTTATGGACTATTTTTTTGCATTGAAATCAGAACAGAGGAGGTGTCATTATGAATCACCGAGCTGCAGCTCTAAAGACAAGAAGTGATCATTATCTGAGCATAAAGGTATGTTGGGTGCAGCCATAATAATAATAATACGGGGAAATCCTTTCTCCTTTTTTTAATTAACAGTTTCTAACTACGACTCTGTTATTTATTTGCAAAAAAGTAATCAACAGTAAATCCTATACAGGTTTACTCAGAAATTTGTCCAATTTTGTTAAATGGAGTTTTTACCCAGGTAAGTGAATTTAGGATTGCAAGCTAAGAATTTCATGGAGAATTTTAGCAATGTGTAAAATGTATATGCTTCCTATTATGATAAAATAAATCAGACCAACCTTCTTACATGATTCTTAAATATACATTTAAAAGTAGCATAGTTTTTTTGTGGTGAACTGATTCCTTTGCTGAACAGGGGAGAATCTGCTGGGGCTTTTAGGTCTTGTTCACTTCTCTTTCTTGATATTGATTGATAAATAGGGTGGCTCTTGAGTTTGTAGTTGTACAAAATGAACTGCCATCCTGTTTTACATTGTGGAGTTATGGAGTTTTTTCCTCTTAGGAATATAGGCAGCTATTCTTATGTAAGAGCATTCGTTTGCTGTAAAGTTCAAGACAATCTTCTGAGAAGTAGAAAATTACTTATTTCAAACAGAACCTGTTTTTTGTTTCTGTTTTCTGGACAGACTTGCATTGGAACATAATGTAAAACCATGGTTGAATCCAGCCACTGCCTTTTTGTATGGACCACTCTTGCTTTCAGTTTAAGTAGTTGGGGGGGGAATAAAATGTGAATGGCAAAAAACCCAGAACAGTAGGTTGCTTCATTAATGACAAAGATGAACAAATGACATTAGGACAATGCAATTTTTAACCTCTGAAGTTAAGCACGGCCCACCAGTTGTCAAGGAGCCTGATGAATTTCATGCTTTTTGCTGCCTGTTTGGTATTTCAAAAATAAGGGTCTTGTGAAGTACCTAGCTGGCCACAGCACAGAACTGGTGGATAGCATTTGATTTTTTTATATCAGAAGTTATGAAGCTATAAAGTATGAAGCTACTTGGACGTTGGGACTGCTGTAAGTGCTGGCAGGATCAGGGACTGGTGCTGGGGAGGGTGCCTGACAGTGCTGCAGCAATTGTGATGCTTCAGGCACCCCGGGGGTTCTTACCTCCTTGGAGGGGGGTTTGCGCTGGCCTCTGACAAGGCTGGGGAGGCCCACAGCCCGCTCTCTGAGCCTTCCCCAATGGTGCAAACAGCCCCGTTTGGAGCACACAAAGCACTTCCTCTTTCTGTAAGAAAATTCAAAAATGTAGTGCCAAAAGTGGCAGAAATCCAGCAACAATTGACAAACGTTTAAGGAATTTTGATACCAATTATCTGTTGGGTGCAAGTAGACCCAGTGATGACTTTGGTTATGTAAATTTATGATCAGTTGATCTAATGATCATTTCACCTAGCACAATTAATTATAGATTTTGTAATCAGCATTTAACAAATTGGGCTATACATTCTTGGGCTTTCACGGTTGGTACCGTTATCTTTATAGAATCGTCTGTGTTTTGAGACCATGGTCCATTAAAATCTTGAATACAGGCGATCCCCGGTATCCATTGATTCGATATCCACAGATACCATGGATACCAAGACGCTTATTAAAAAGATAGGGGAACATTAAATCTCTTTTTTTTTTACCTTGTTGCACTGATGTTCCCCTGTTTTTAAAAAGGTGTCTCCAGTATCCATGGTTTCAAGTATCCATGGTGGGGTCTGGAAGGGAACCCCAGTGGATACCGGGGCATGCCTTTACCTAATGTTTTACCCATATCTGTTGTGGGCATTCTCAAAGGGTGAGAGATCAAAAGACACACGAACCTCCTTGTAGCTGTTCACAGAAAGCAGGGTGCTTATAGAGAGCAAGGCTGCTCACTTGTGGCCTACTAGCATGAAAAAATATTTTTTTTCCTGACTTCAATTAGCCTTTTCTACACTCACTCATCTGGATTTAAAGGGGAATTCTACCATCCTCTGTATGTGCTTTTTAATGCGGGGAGCCATGCATTATATTTAATGTTTCTTCCTTTCTATTCATATTTTGATGATGTTTCTGGATTTCAGTTGCTTTCCTGTATATCCAGTTACGATACTGTTTATCACTGAATTATCAGTTATGAATACTGTTTATCTTCATTGATAGTAAAATTAAAAAACTGAGGACTTCTTTTTAATTTAGTGAAACATTCTGAATTGTATAAGCCTCACCACTACACAGTGTCCTTTTTTAAGGACTGTTGGTAGTGGTGTTCTGCAGTTTTTTAGATTGTGAGCCCTTTTGGGGTAGGGAGCAACTTTATTATTTTTTGCCTATAAACTACTTTGTGAACTTTTTGTTGAAAAGCGGTATATAAATACTGTTTGATTGAAAATGATTCAATCCTAAATAGATTAATTTCAATTCACCAGTCTATATCTCCACTATTATTACTGTGGGATCAGCATAGAATAGATTATAGGGGAACTATATATTATATAGTACAGTTATTCCATAGATGTCATAAAGATACAATCAATCCTGGAATATATTATGTATTTATTTGAATTAAATGTGAAACCATTTATATCCCGATTGAAGTGTCACCAAGTGCTAAATAAAATTGTGTGTTAAATAAAATCAAGGCTAACTTTTATCTAAATATCCCATTCAGAGGCATAGCATGGGGGGGCAATGGTGGCTATCACCCCGGGCGCAAAATTCTTAGGGGCGCAAAATTTTGAGGTATGGGTAGGATTATATGGAAGGAGGTGGTCCCTCAAATACCCTGGACCCAAACCATAAAGGGCTTTAAAAGTCAAAACTAGCACTTTGAATTGGGCCCGGAAACAAATTGGCAGCCAGTGTAGCCACTGACACAATGGCCCGACTAAGTCAAACCGACAAGCCCCAGCAACCACACAGGCAGCTGAATTCTGCACTAATTGCAGCTTCCGGACCATCTTCAGATCACAGAGTCGTAAATTTCCAGACCAGGTGAACCTCTGTCTTATCTGGATTTAATTTCAGCTTGTTCACCCACATCCAGACCCCAACTGCCTCCAGACAATGATCCAGGACCTCAACTGCTCCCTTGGTATCAGGAGGAAAGGAGATATATACAGCCTTTCTTTGGATTACTCCTCTGATTTTAATTCAAGGCGGTTCACAATAGGCAGGCTTTCTCTAAGTCTTGAAGCGTTTTTACAATAACAAAGAAGTTCTAATCTTTCAAGAACAACAACTCCAGATGGATCTTTCACAGTCTGGTCTTCTTTTGGCCAGCGATTGCCTCCGACACTCAGAGGACAATCCTAACCTGGAGTTATATTAGGCTGGCAGAGTTAGGCCAGCAAAGTTTGACCAGCACAAGGGCCACAGTAAAGCATGTTTGGACTATTCTCGGAGTCAGAGAGGATGGCACACGTCTGTGTGCTGGCCTCTCTGACTCAGAGAATGGACCAAACATACTCTTGTGCCGGCCAAACTTTGCTGGTTTAGCTGTGCCAGCCTAACTCCAGACTAGGATTGTGCTCTCACTGATGAACACCTTCTTTGCTATCTGACAGCTACTTCTGTCTTACAGAAAGGCAGCTGGAAACAGCTCAGCTTATCAGTCACTTTCTTGAAGTCTTGCCACTCAGAGAAACTTCCTGTGGTCTTGAACTGGCATCCTTAGGATGTTATCTTCAGACTTAATAGCGGCTCTACCCTCTGGACCAGATCTCCTCCCCTCAAACATATAGGAGAAAAAAGAAACCCTTATACAAGTTAGAGGAAAACAGAAAAAAAAATATGACTGGCATATTAATTTATAGCTATTCTGTTAGTGCAATGTTTCTCAAACTTTTTAGCACTGGGACTGACTTTTTAGAATTACAATCTGTCCAGGACCCACCAGAAGTAATATTTACTTCTGGAAGTGATATCATTACCAGAAGCGCCAACTTTGTGACACCAGAGCCTTCTGCTTTCCTGAGAATGCAGCAATATATTAGGTTATTTCTTAGCTATTTTCCAATAGCAAAGTGAATCAGAAACAAATAAAGCCTATTTACAACCTTTTCTCAAACAAAACAACCACACAGCCCTCCCCCTTTCCACCATCCCATCTTCCCGTATTTTCAATGATGGCTGCACTAGGTGCTACATGACCCACCTGAAATTGGCTCGCAACCCACCTAGTGGCTCCTGACCCACAGTTTGGGAAACACAGTGTCAGTGTAGTTGGGATTCTGTTAAAAATGTTAAAGATTCTCTTCTATCCTGTTTTCTTTTTCAGGAGTATTTAAAAAGTATTTAAAAGCGGAACCTCTATGTCCACGAAATTCAGTGCTTCAAGACATTATGAATCTCGTGGAACATTTCTTATAGTTAAAACATTTCAGGCCCACAAAGCGCAGTGAGGTTAGCACAGGCTCTACTGCATCTACTTACCCTACTTCTATGCCCACTTGACCTCCAATAGGTTCACTTGGGTCTGTACCATAAGAACATAAGAAAAGCCCTGCTGGATCAGGCCAAGGTCCATCTAGTCCAGCTTCCTGTATCTCACAGCGGCCCCACCAGGTGCCCCAGGGAGGCATGAGACAAGAAGATGCTTGGATCCTGTTGCCACTCCCTTGCACCCAGTACTCTGAAGTAGCCTACTACTAATGTAAGGAGGTTACAACCCATCATTGCCTATAGCCCACGATGTACTTTTCTTCCAGAAATCTGTCCAATCCCCTCTTAAAGGCATCTAGACCAGATGCCATCACCACCTCCTGTGGCAAAGAGTTCCACAGATTAACTACCTGCTGGGTAAAAAAGTACTTCCTTTTATCTGTTTTAACTCTCCCAACCCTCAGTTTTAGCGGATGCCCCCTGGTTCTGGTGTTTACCAGCTATTTTGTGGGTGCACATATGAGCAGACCTGAAGGAGTATGTCAAGCTTTCTAGTTCTTAATTTTAGACTTAGCTTTGTGATTTAGTTTCAAATCTTCTGTTAGAAAAACAAACTTCTATTTTTAACTTTTTAGTTTTTTAACCTTTTCAATTCTCTGTTTTAGCTTTCGGTTTTTAGCTTTCAGTCTTTTTTAGGATTTGGTTTAGTTTCTTTGGGAGGAAAAAGACCACGGCACTTTGCCCAAAAATCACTAACTTAACATGGATTAAAGCCATGAAAGTATGTTCAAACTTACATTGGATCAATTTTCAAAAGTCCTGCCATGCAGCTTTGTCATTGTTCAAATGGACCGAGCACCCTTTGCACTCCCAGCCAAGAATAGGCGACAATGGCCTTCTGGTCCCTTTCGATCACTGGACCTTAATTCTGCTATGTCAAAATCTGCCCATCTGTTGTGGCAGCACATAGTCCTCACTTCTCAGGTGTCTGACAGAACTCCAAGTTAACAGCACTTGATCTCTGTCCTTGCACCTCTGCGCTCATCAGATAACAGCCACCTGGCAGGTGACTGACTCCCTCTATTCTCTTAGAGCAATGGCACTCCAAGCTGGGGCCAAGCAATCCTAAATTGTCAGCTTTATTTCACTGAAAGAGCTAATTTTCAACTATCCATATTTCAAAACTGGAATAGTTCTTACACTTTCCTGCAACCCAAATCTCAGGGGAAGAGAATCTTCATCTCAAAGCTGCACCATCCCCAAATCCTGCTTCAAACACATTCCACTCACTCCACAGAGAGGATGTAACAGATAGGGAAGACCCTCCTCTGTGACAGAACCCTTGTTAATGTCAGTGGTCCAGGGTGCATGTCCACTCAGCAACTGCTCATTTCCACAGTGCTGACAGAAGCTCCCTTTGCCACCTGAAGAATGGCTGATTTCCCACTCACGTCGATTACTTGGTGCTGGCAGCAGCACTTTTAAAATGTTATTTTTATTGAATATTTCTCTTTTATTGAATATTTTTCTATGTCATGGACAGTGAAAACACACTATAAATACAAAAACAACAATAAATACAAAAACAGGACAACACATTTTATTCACCTTCCAGTATTTTAGAGGCAGAATAGGAATCAATTGTTGATAGATGTGCAGAAATTGCCCTTTATCTCATTGTAATAATAAGGTACTGATTCAATTTTTTTTGAAGGGGGTTATGTTTAAATATAACAGCATTAGCCACTGCAATTCCTTTTTATTTTTGCCACTTGGATATTAAGATTTAACCAATTATTGGTTGAAATTTAAAAGCTTGTGCAGATGTGAGTAGTGAGTGCAAACAATGTACCATATAATTGGCTTATTTTGAAATGTGTATTTGTGACTTCAGTAGGGGAGGCATCGTGGTCAGCCAAGGGCCCACAGCCCCCTGACTTTATGTACTCAAGCCACCCCCTGAAACCTCAGTACTGTTAACTGAGTATGCCATCAGAGAGTTGTATGTTTTGTTATCATGTTGTTATATTTGTTTTGTATTATTGTTGTCGTATTATGCCAATAAAGTTTACGGGAATTGAGTTGTATGGGAGCTCCAGTGCAGGCCTTTGCTCCAGGTCCTGCAGCAGCCTAGTACCAGCATTGGACTTATAGGTCTGTAGCTAGAGAGTGGTACTGCAGGCGCCACAATGGGCTGTGTAAGCTGCCCCTCCCATCGGAGCCATTCTGGGAAGTGCCGACAACATGCAGATGCTCGCCCAACCAAATGGCGTCTCCTGTGCATTGCCGTTGCTGCCTGGAATGGATCCAATGGCAAGTGGGAGAGGCCACTTACATGGCACGTTGCAGCGCCTGCAGTACTTACCATTTTGCCCCCCTCTGGCTACACTACTACTTAAACTACTGTTTGGAAACATACGTGAGTTTAAAAATCGAAATGAGCAAATAATGTATAACACATTCTTGGGATGGTCAACTGCTATGAAGAGGGAAATATTGTTTCCTTCTAATTGTTCAGGCCTCTCTTCACATCTCTTGTGAAATTACAATAATAACATGGTAAATTGATATAAATGAAAACTGACAGAACCTAAATATGCCAGTACTATGGATGGAACCCAAGAAATTTAGTGATTTTTAGTGTAGGGGGAAAGAAAACATTTGCATGTGATGGGATTCTTCGTCCTTTGACTTTGCCGTGAACTGGAGTTATTTCAGTTTGATCATGCATATCAGCAGGATGTAGCCATAAAAGTTGCAAGATGTGAAGGAAGTTATTTTCCTTGCTCTTTCCAATGAGCCCTGTGCATTTTGGTGCTTGAAAGTTTTGTCCTCGTGGATGTTTCAGCAACTTTTAGGATCAAATTCTAAGTTCAAGGAAGTCCCCGCTTACAATGATAACACAAATATAGTGCTTTCAGCAACATTCCTCCACCCAGTTGTACTTGTAAGCTTGTGTTGTTCATGAAACTGCTAAAGCAAAGTTCGGAATGTCCAGGTGTTTCCTTTAAAGCCAGGGACTCGCTAAGGTGACTCGTCTTTTGGCATCTCTCTGTTATTGTTGTTCTCGAAAAAAAAATGACATTTCTATGGTAATCTCTCTCTATAGTGCACTGCCTTTGCTTTGTTTGTGTTCTTGTCTATGCAGTTGACTGCGTACCAATGCCTTTTTTAACAGCTAAGACAGATCCCACAAAACTAAAGATTGTGGTGAACACTCTCTCTGCCAAACTGCCTTCCTTGTTAGTTCGCTTCCTTGTGCTGTGCCCAGTACAGTTCCCATCTCTTTGCCACTTTTTAAAAATGACTCCTCTTCTGCTTCCCCTGAATTCAGGAGTCTTCAACTTTTTACATGCCATGACCCAAAAGAATAAAGTTTGAGACTAGAGACCCATTGCCAGTTCTGGCCCCTTCCCAGGACCCGATCTGTCACCCTTCCTCCCCTGCCCACCCCATTTCCCCCTACAACAACCCTGTAAGGTAGTAGCCAGAGTAAGGCAGGCCTTAGAAGCTGCGGGGCAAGACAGTGAAAAGAAGATGTTTGGGATTAAATCAAGAATTCAGTTTTGATAAGCCAGTACTGTTTTTGGACTGGATCCAACCCTCTCTTGCAAACGCTTTGAAAGGTTGCCATGATCACTCAAATGAGGCTCACATTGGCATTGTGACTCACAGGTACCTACCCCTGTAGTTTTTATTCCTTTAGAAAGTTTCCACACACACATTTGGAAGACTCCGCATTCACCAGAATGTTTTCTTCTCCTCTTTAAGGGTTTTCCAATTTGTGCCATGAAATTCCTAATCCTAAAGGATCCTTCAAGGAACAAGATGCAAAAATTTGAAAAGAAGAAAACGATTTATTTTTTACATTTCTATATTGCCATTCTTTCAAGTTGCTCAGAGTGATGTACATAGGTGCCTCCCCTCCTCTTTATTCTCACAACAACCCTGGGAGACAGTGACTGGCCCAGGAAGCTTCATGGTTGAGTGGGGAGAGCCATTTGAACAGATCAGAAACATTCTACTGGAGATTTCTAATCTTGTCCATCCTTTACATAACCTCAGAAGACCCTTTTCATTGTATAGCAGCTGCTGTGTAGGCATAACTACTGTAGATGGTGCTCAGTCGTAAGAATTACATAGTCTACTAAGGATTATATCCTGGTATGCTGCACTTGTTTGGTCTGCTTGGCCTCAGACAGAGCCTTGCTAGTCAGTGGCGTACTTGGGTATTTGACATCCTGAGTGGGCCACGTGAAGCCCTGGGTAGACCTAGTCTCGAGATCCCAGGGGAGGCCAGATCTACTGGTTGCTCAGTGGTGTATTTGGCACCTGAGGTGGACCACCGCTGCCCTGTCTTTGGTATGCCATTGCTGCTAGTCGTATATAAACTGGGTGTAAAAATGCACTCAAGCAAGCAGAGAGCTATCGCTGCTGACTCTCTTATGGAAGTACAGCTCCTTGCTGTCTTTTTTTTTTTTACAGAGACCAAGGAAATTAAGCCAGCAGTGAAGCCTTGTTTTCCTAGCAAAAACAAACATTGTGAGGGTGAGTGAACATAGCAATTTCTCTCCTTGCCTGAAGCACAGGAGAGAGAAGCATGGGGTGGGAGGAATCACATGTACGATACCAGTACTTGCTTTGAGGGCTAATAGCCAGTACAGCTGTTGGGGGCTCCATATGATACTTCATTAAGAAGGGCACAGAGGGGTCCATAGCTCAGCAGTAAAGCATGTATAAGGCCCCAGGCTCAATCTGTGATGTCTCCTGTTAAGTGGGTCTCAGGAAGTGAAATGGGGAAGACCCTTACCTAGTGAGTCACTTGGTTTGAGTAGGTAACATTGGACTAGGTGGGCCAGTTTGAGTCAGGATAAGGTTCAAGAGTTCAAGAAGCGAATGAGTGAACCAGGCCTATATGTCATAGGGCACAATCCTAACCAATTTTCTAGCACCAGGGTAAGTGCAATGCAGCTCTGAGGTAAGGGAACAAACATTCCCTTTTCTTGAGAAGGCTGCCATGACTACTACTGCACTGCAGGATGCAGAACATGCCACACTGGCACAGGTATGCCAGTGCTGGAAAGTTGGTTAGGATTTGGATCAAAGTATACTTTTCACACATACATGCCCCAGAACAACACATCATGTGGTCTCAACAGCTGTGAAAAGCACTGTTACTTCTGATCAGCTGGTTCACAAAGTGAGTGGAGGGTCAGGCAATTCAGGCCCTGTGTGGGGGCCCATGACTGACCCCTGAGGCCTGCATGCCCAGTGCTTATATCACATCAACTGCAGAACTTAGCTCAAAGCAGGGGCTGCAGAGGATGTTTCCTGGGGGCCCACCAAAACCTTGCATTGGTCTTGGGTTTACACACCAGGAGTATCTTCATGGGATTATGTTCCCTTTCATATAGATATGTTGGATCAGGACTGCTCATGTCACAGAAAGTATTGTGTGAACTGGTTTGTAGAGAGCAAAATATGGAGCACAATTCTGCATAATTCAATGTGCGCTCACACTGGTGATCCACCAGCAGAATAGCCCAATAAGGTTGGGCTGTTAATGTTATGAAAATGATTTGTAGGTTACATCTAATTTAAATACTCATTTTCTAAAAATATGCCTGAAGATACCTAGTCTAATCTGTTTTATAACTGTTTAATGATTGGTACAAAAGATTCTGCATTGTATGTTTTAGAGCACCGGTTCCCAAAATGTGAGTCCGTGGCCCACCACAGTCACAAGCCAATTTTTAGTGAGCTGTTTTGTTGTTGTTGTTCAGTCGCTAAGTCGTGTCCGACTCTTCGCGACCCCATGGACCACAGCACGCCAGGCCTCCCTGTCCTCCACTAGCTTCCTGAGTTCGCCCAATTTCATATTCATTGCTTCGGTGACACTATCTAACCATCTCATCCTCTGTCGCCCCCTTCTCCTTTTGCCTTCAATCTTTCCCAGCATGAGGGTCTTTTCTAAAGAGTCCTCTCTTCTCATCAGGTGGCCAAAGTATTGGAGCTTCAGCTTCAGCATTTGTCCTTCCAGGGAGCAATCAGGCTTGACCTCCTGGAGAATTGACCGATTGGATCTCTTTGCAGTCCAGGGGACTCTCAAGAGTCTTCTCCAACACCACAATTCAAAAGCATCGATTCTTCGACGCTCTGCCTTTCTTATGGTCCAGCTCTCACAGCCATACATGGCTACTGGGAAAACCATCGCTTTGACTATGCGAACCTTTGTTGGCAGGGTGATGTCTCGGCTTTTGATTAAGCTATCTAGGTTCACCATAGCTTTCTTCCCAAGAAGTAAACGTCTTTTAATTTCATGGCTGCAGTCACCATCTGCGGTGATCTTGGAGCCCAGGAAAATAAAGTCTGTCACTGCTTCCATTTCTTCCCCTCCTATTTGCCAGGAAGTGATGGGAGTGGTTGCCATGATCTTAGTCTTTTTAATGTTGAGCTTCAAACCAATTTTGGCACTTTCCTCTTTCACCCTCATCAAAAGGTTCTTTAGGTCTTCCTCACTTTCTGCCAGTAGAGTGGTATCGTCTGCATATCGGAGGTTGTTGATGTTTCTCCCAGCAATCTTGATTCCAGCTTGTGAGTCATCCAGCCCTGCCTTCCTCATGATGTACTCTGCGTATAAGTTAAATAAGCAGGGTGACAATATACAGCCTTGTCGTACTCCTTTCCCAATTTTAAACCAGTCGGTTGTTCCATGTCCAGTTCTAACTGTTGCTTCCTGACCCGCATAAAGGTTTCTCAGAAGGCAGATCAGGTGGTCTGGAACTCCCATCTCTTCAAGAACTTGCCACAGTTTGTTGTGATCCACACAATCAAAGGCTTTAGCATAATCAATGAAGCAGAGGTAGATGTTTTTCTGGAACTCTCTTGCTTTCTCCATGATCCAGCGAAGGTTGGCAATTTGATCTCTAGTTCCTCTGCCTCTTCGGAAACCAGCTTGTACATCTGGTAGTTCTCGATTCACATACTGCTGAAGCCGAGCTTGTAGGATTTTGAGCATGACCTTGCTAGCATGTGAAATGAGTGCAATGGTGCGGTAATTCGAGCAATCTTTGGCATTGCCCTTCTTTGGGATTGGAATGTAAACTGATCTTTTCCAGTCTTGTGGCCACTGTTGGGTTTTCCAAATTTGCTGGCATATGGAGAGCAGCACTTGGACAGCATCATCTTTTAAGATTTTGAGTAATTCCGCTGGAATGCTGTCACCTCCACTAGCTTTGTTGTTAGTGAGGCTTTCTAAAGCCCACTTGACTTCACTCTCCAGGATGTCAGGTTCGAGCTCAGTGACTGTACCACTGTGGTTATCAGGAACATTGAGATCGGCCTTATAGAGTTCCTCTGTGTATTCTTGCCACCTCTTCTGAATCTCATCTGCTTCTGTTAGGTCCTTGCCATTTTTGTCCTTTATTGTGCCTACCTTAGCATGAAATTGTCCTTTGACATCTCCAATTTTCTTGAAAAGATCTCTAGTCCTCCCCATTCTGTTGTTTTCCTCTATTTCTTTGCATTGCTCATTTAGAAAGGCCTTCCTATCTCTCCTTGCTGTTCTCTGGAAATCTGCATTCAGTTGGGTATATCTTTTCCTTTCTCCCTTGCTTTTGGCTTCTCTCCTTTCCTCAGCTATTTGTAAAGCCTCGTCAGACAGCCACTTTGCCTTCTTGCATTTCTTCCTCTTTGGGATGGTTTTAGTTGCTGCCTCCTGTACAATGTTACAGACCTCCGTCCAAAGTTCTTCAGGCACTCTGTCTACCAAATCTAAGCCCCTAAATCTATTTGTCACCTCCACTGTATATTCGTAGGGGATCTGATTTAGGTCATACGTGGAGGGCCTAGCGGTTTTCCCTACTTTTTTCAGTTTAAGCCTGAATTTGGCAAGAAGAAGCTGATGATCTGAGCCACAGTCAGCTCCAGGTCTTGTTTTGACTGCCTGTATGGAACTTTTCCATCTTTGGCTGCAAAGAATGTAATCAATCTGATTTCGATGTAGACCATCTGGTGAAGTCCATGTGTACAGTCGCCGTTTGTGTTGCTGGAAAAGGGTGTTTGCTATGACTAATGTGTTCTCCTGACAGAACTCTATCAGTCTTTGCCCTGCTTCATTTTGTACTCCAAGACCAAATTTGCCTGTTATTCCTCTTACCTCTTGACTGCCTACTTTAGCATTCCAATCCCCTATGATGAGAAGGACATCTTTTTTGGGTGTTAATTCTAGAAGCTGTTCTAGGTCTTCATAGAAGCGGTCAACTTCTTCCTCATCAGCACCAGTGGTTGGGGCGTAGACTTGGATTACTGTGATGTTGAAAGGTTTGCCTTGGATCCGAATGGAAATCATTCTATCATTTTTGAGGTTATACCCCAGTACTGCTGTTCTCACTCTCTTGTTCACGATGAAGGCTACTCCATTTCTTCTAAGGGATTCCTGCCCACAGTAGCAAATATAATGGTCATCTGAATTAAATTCTCCCATTCCTGTCCACTTTAGTTCACTAACTCCCAGGATGTCGATGTTCAGCCTTGACATCTCACGTTTGACCACATCTAGCTTGCCTTGATTCATAGATCTGACGTTCCAGGTTCCTATGTAGTATTGTTCTTTGCAGCATCGCACTTTCCTTTCACTTCCAGACACATCCACAGCTGAGCTTCCTTTCAGTTTTGGCCCAGCTACTTCACTCTTTCTGGAGCTACTAGTACTCGTGTTCTGCTCTTCCCCAGTAGCATAATGGACACCTTCCGACCTGAGGGTCTCATCTTCCAGTGTCATATCGTTTAGCCTTTTTGTTCTGTAATCCATGGGGTTTTCTTGGCAAGAGTACTGGAGTGGGTTGCCACTTCCTTCTCCAGCGGACCACGTTTAGTCAGAACTCTCTGCTGTGACCTGTCCATCTTGGGTAGCCCTACATGGCATAGCTCACAGCTTCATTGAGCTACTCAAGCCCCTTCGCCACGACAAGGCAGTGATCCATGAAAGGGAGTGAGCTGTTTAGCCTTATGCATATCAAGGATTAAACAACCGGCTACTTGCAGGGAGTACTGCTGCCCAATCACCATTATAACCAGAGAGGCTTAAGTGGATGGTAAAGTGAACCTTTTATAAGGTGAGTCCCAATGCTGAACCATTGGATTAGTAAATTTGTGAACCACTGGATTAGAGCATTACAGCACAAACAGAAAACAAGAGCCAACAAGATGCACAGTCAGGGATACTTGTGACACATAAGCAGATGTGTTTGAATACAGTGTTATTTATTTTACTTAGAAGAAAGCTCATTGTGTTCAGTGAGGCTGTAATCCTATCTTACTGGAAACAAACACCTCTAAAGATAATTTTGCAGTGCAAGTACTTCAAATTGTGAGAAAACTCCTAAGATTTATTTGCCTGACAGTCAAATTTGCTTGATCTTAGAAACACTCGTATTATAAGAAGGGGTGTGTGGCAGGCAGGGATTCACAAGTGGTAACTTGAGATTCCTGAAGAAATGGGTTTTGAGAGACTTGTGATTTGATCACGATGCTATCAGTTAGTACAGTGATAGCGAACCTTTTGGGCTCGCCATGTCAGAAATGCCTAACTTGACTCTGCTGGTGTGTCACTGCCCTCTCCCAAACAAAACAGAAACAATTATTTACATATTCATTTGTGTTTTTTTTTAAAGAAATACAGCCTATTCATAAAATGGTGTGGGGCTATGCATTATATCAGTGTTATTCAAACTGTGGATTGGGGCCCACTTGGTGGTTTGAGACATGATGTCAGGTGGGTACCAGAGACCTCGAGCAGCTATCTTGGAAGCTGCAAACGTTCCTGTTGCTAGATTCTTTTTGTGAGTGTTAACAGTTTGAACTTTCAAGTGACTTAAAAAAATGTTTTTAGTTCAGGACTGTCCTAAGCTTGCTTTCTGTCAGGATTGTTTCATGGTTGTACTATTGCTGCAGTCCAAGAATGCCAATCTGCATTTCAGTCGTGTCAGTTTATTATGTTACAATGACAGAAGTTCCTGCTTGATGATGTCACTTCTGACACCACTTCCAGGTTAATGACATCACTTCCAATGGGTCCCAACATGACTGCCATTCTAAAAAGTGGGTCCTGGTCTAAAAAGTTTGAGGACTACTGCATTTTATAAAGAAACATGAAATCAGTACAAAAATGAAATGCCAGTAAGACAAACTCAGTTGTTGCCGGGTGTTGGTGCTCTGGCATGTTACCTAGAACATTGTGGCATGTCACCTTTGAAATGCGTGTCATAGGTTCACCCTCAGTGAGTTAGTATATCAGTTAGTATGGGGGTGGAGGGAGGATAGTAATGCAGTACAAGGCAAGTGGTGAAGGGAGTTTGACTTCTAGGACAAGAACAGAAACTGACAACTGTCTGGGGACAGCAGTCCCTTGGCATTCAACCAACTAGCATGACTTCAACTGCTTTTGCAGAATAATGGTATTCACAAGTCTGTTTAGAGCAGTGTGATACTGATTCTTATTCTTGTGGAGCTGGATGAGTGTTTAAAAAAAACACTGTTCTTGGGAGGAAAAAGTGCCTCAACTTGCATGGGAATTTCCAAAGCGGATGTGGCCTTTTATCTCTGAAGAGCAAAATGGTTTTGTAGATGCCAAGAGCTTCTGTTTGTTTACACTTATCCAAACTATGAAGACCTTGTGGATAATAAAGGAAGTTTTAAACAAAGCCAAAGTCTACTTCAGGGGATCATTTTGGAAACCATGAAGTAACCTGCACAAAGTTAATTAATAAACTCTTGTCAGTAGAACAGCACTGAGGAATTAGCATTTCCCCCCCCCCGCTAGTTTCTAGTGCTGTTCTGAAGGTCCTGTTTGTTATAAGAGAAATGCTATAGGTAACAATAAATGCTGCTAATCTCATCTGCCTAAATATTTGTGAGAAGCTCTGACAGCATGTCACATTTTATATGAAATAATTGTTAAGTGATCTCATTTACAAGCATCCAACTTGCCTATTCAAACTCAATACCCAAATGATATCAGTGGTTTTCAACCTTTTTTGGTCTGGGACCCCAATAAATAAATAAAAGAAGTAGGAGGCCAGGGACCCCACTGATGATTCTGCCCACTCCCTGACCCGTCTCTGCCTGTTACTCACTCAGTGGAATTTTGATCTTGAATCTTGTCACAAAGTTTTTTAAATCAAGGAATGAAAGATGTCATTGAGATCCACAGTTCCTGCTCCACTTCAATAAGCCTATTCCACTTCTTTGCTTTTATATCCAGTCTTGCAAGAGTAGGATGAAGAGAATTGCACCAACTTCTGCAATGCAATGTACTCATATATTGCCAGTCCCTTAGTCTCTTATACTCAGACCTCACACTCATCCAGAATTTTATGAGCGTTTGAAGTGCATCGTAAGAGTCTGATCGCACTGGAGGTCAATCAGTGAATCCTTAAGTTGAGTTGTCAAGTTGGACATTTCCACAGAAGTTTCAGGGAAAAGGATCACATATCCACCAAACTGCTGCTGACATGTCATCCTCAGGGAAGTAATCCGAGAGTCACTCAGACCAGTTAAATGCTGCTGGACTAGAGTCTGCAGCTCATTGGTGCTGGTTTCCTCCTGCACAAGTGTGCCCACTTTAAAAAAAGTTTTCAAAATCACCTTTTTGAATGTTGCTGCTGTAATGGTGCAATTTTCTTTGGAATGACATAATGTCATTGCATTGAAGATTGACAGAGCTAGATCCTGAAGCAATTGATTCAAGCTATTGACATGATCAATAATGTCTGCCAAATACGCCACCTTGAGCAACCACAGGGGTGTGCTCTCTTGCTCACGAAGTTCATGCTTCTGCTCCAGGAAGAAAAGGTGCACCTCCATGCAGAATTCAAAGAAGTGACTCAATGCTCACCCTCGGGACAACCACCACAATTCTGTGAGAAGCAGTAGATTTTTGTGGATTGCTCCCATATTTTCACATAGCAGGGTAAATAGCCTGGAATTCAATTCACAACTTTTGATGAAATGTATTATTCCCACCACCTCCTTCATAAAAATTATCAGTTCTGAAGGCTGATAATTCTTGGAGGTGAGAGCTTGGTAATGGATGCTGCCATGAGGCCATGTCTTGAAAAAGTTTCACAAAACCACTGTGCTTCCAGTCATTGCTCATGCGTCATCTGTGCAAATCCCAACACATGTCATGAAATCAGTGTCCATCTGGTTTGTGGCATCCTGAAATGCTGCAAATAGACATTCTGATGTTGTTTGTGGGTTGAGTGGTTTGCCGAAAAGCATCTCATCTCTGAGGATATCATTGTCAAAATTGTGAACATAGCAAAGGAACTGAACAGTGTCAGACACATCGGTGGGCTCATCAAACTAGACAGAAAAGTAATGAGTCAACTTCAGTGCAGCACACAGCTATCTCGAATGTCCTCATTCAGACATTGAGTGCAGTTGTAATGTCAGACCAAGCGATCTTCTCTATTCTTTTCTTCATAGCATCTTCCAACTCCAGCACATCACAGATATTGTGGACACAGGGAGCAACTAGTTCCTCCGCTTCTGTGAATGGTTTCCAGGTTGATGCAATGTGCCATGCAACTTCGTACGATGCAAGTAACACACCTCAATCCATTTGTTTCTTGAAGAACAAAACTCTGTTGCTACAATCTGCAGAGATTGCGCTCAAATTACTCCTGTGGTTTCGATGACAGCTATGGGTGCTTGGTCTCCAGGTTCTGTATCATCATCTATTGTTTCATACTCTTGGTGGCCAATAACTCACTGCAAACAACAAACCGTTGTCTCCTATTGTTCTCTGTGAATCTAAGATCAAGAAAGACTGCATTGCACTTCCTTTTCTGTGCTGCCATGGTGGGGTTGTGAGCTTGACTGATGGTCGCCATGGTGTGGATATGAGCTGAACTGAACTGAACTTCCACTGAGTAGATGACATCTGCCTGAGCAAAACACCCAGTGATAGTTAACTAATTTTGTCCATCCCTATGGATCTCCTTCTGTAACAGAGGAGGCTCACAAGGAGACTCACATCCTCAAAGGTGGCCACCTTGCTGCTTATGTCTGTCTCCAGGTCATTTATGAACAAGTTGAAGAGCACTGGCCCCAAGACAGATCCCTGGGGCACTCCGCTTTTCACCAATCTCCACTGAGAAAATTTCCCACTGACCCCCACTTTCTGTTTCCTGGCCCTCAACCAATTCTGAATCCAAGACCTGCCCTCTTATTTCCTGACTGTGAAGTTTCTTCAGCAGCCTTTGGTGGGGGACCGTGTCAAATGCCTTCTGAAATCCAGATATATGATATCCTCTGGTTCACCCACATCCACATGCCTGTTGACCTTTTCAAAGAACTCTAAAAGGTTTGTGAGGCAAGACTTACCCTTACAGAAGCCATGCTGACTTTCCTTCAGCAGAACTTGTTCCTAAATTATTTCATACATAATAAATGAAATAAATTATTTCATATATAGAATAAATTATTTATATATAATAAAGAAGTTATTCATAAATGACCTAGAGACAGACATAAGCAGCAAGGTGGCCACTTTGAGGATGTGAGTCTCCTTGTGAGCCTCCTCCCCCAAGCTGGCAACAGCTGGAAGCAAAATACTGGACTAGGTGAACCTTGGTTAAGAGGTTTAAAGGAAAACCCTATATTAAGATGTAAGATAAGAGGAGAAAAAGCATTTACTTTATAATTGAAAACTATGAAACTGTTCTTGCTATCTCATGGTGACAAGCAACTCTAGTCTAAATGCATTGCAATCTGAAACATTCCACTGATTCTGGACCAGCATCTTCTTTTGTCAGTGTTGGATACACAGACGTGGAGTTCATGGGCCCATCATTGGATCCAACAAGGCAATTCTTGTAGGGAAACATTTTCACTTTTTCTCCTGATGTCGACTGCTCTGTGAAGCTGGTTAATATTGTACCTCTGACTAACATAAGGTGCTGTCAGAAGAATACCAGGAAGGGCTTAGCTAACCAGAAATTAATCATTGGGAGGCTGGCCAGCAGTGAGCTCTCTATGTCTGGAATGCTTTGGTACCATGAAGATTCTGTCACAGGAACAATGTATTCTGGTGAGGG
This sequence comes from Lerista edwardsae, assembly GCA_029204185.1. NCBI lineage: Eukaryota > Metazoa > Chordata > Lepidosauria > Squamata > Scincidae > Lerista > Lerista edwardsae. The sequence goes on from JAJKFI010000080.1 coordinate 3,134,457, forward strand.
GCAGAAAGACTCAAAAGAAGCAGAAGCGAAGTTTATAACCATGGTGCTAAAACTTGAGCCCCCTCTCCTTTAAAATGATGTAGAAAAGTAAAACTTGGCAGAAAGTCAAGCTCTGAAGTTGGTTCAATTTCACTGTAAAACATCTTTGCTTCCTGTCAGTCCAGCAGTTGTAAGGCCTGCATACTTTGTGCAATTATATCAGATAGTTCCAGTCCCTCACTCACAGCTCAATCCAAACTAAATCCTGCTTTTCCCCACGCCCCTCTGGCCAATGCAGCTGCACCAAGGATTGTGCTGGAGGCTTTGATGCACTGACTGTCACTGCCGAAGTATGGAACAGTGTTGTGCAACTTTTGGCAGAATCCAGACACTCCACCTGCTGAACCAACATTCCACGCGTGGAGAATTTAGTTTGGGTTGGGCGCCCAAAGCAGTGTTCTGGGTTACACTTGCATGTGCATCACTTGATTCACTCAACATTTGATGACTGCTGAATATGCCGATGAAACTCCATTTGAAGTGTTGTGTTGTGTTTTGAAATAGCTATGTCATGCAAAAGGTTCCATAAATTGTGGCTGGCTTTGTGTGGTTAACCAAATTCTGCTTCTCTGCTTCAGCAGAATGCTCTGTATTTGCTCAGGAATAAAACATACTGTGTTCAGTATAAGCATACCAAAGGCCCAATTCTATCCAACTTTCCGGTGCCGATTCAGCCACAGTACCGCCCTGAAGTAACAAAAGTTACCTTGAGGGGGCCTCTGTTACTACCTCCCCCCACTGCAGGATGCAGTGTGTGCCCCATTGGCACAGCTGCCAGTGGAAAGTACTGGAAAGTTGGATGGGATTGTGCCCATAGGATAGCTTCTTTGTAGTTGCACTGTGTCCTGGGAAGCTCAGTACAGTTGCAGTTTGATTTTGCCCTCTCCTCAACTCTAAACTGGAAAAGGGGTCCTCATCAGAAGGCAATAGGACACTCAACATGGCAACAAGTGTGTAATTCTGGTGATACAGAAAGTCCATCTGTGCTGTTAGATCTGTGATGGTTCATTTGCACATTGTATATGCAACCACTCAATATTCATCAAGTAATGCACATGCATGGTCTGCAGCTGTTACTGTGGCCTCCCTCTCCCTCCTCCTATGTCAAATTTTAGATGGAAGCTCGCATCTTGTTCATTAGCCTGTTCCTATGTTGAGGTACATGTATAAATAATACATGTACAAACCAGTCCTATATCTGTGATTTTGAAATTGGAAACTTTTCCTTAGGTTTCTTCTGGGTTTTAGATGTCAGATGCAGTTACTCAGCATGATTTTGACAGAGAGGTTCATGAACTGCTAAGGGCTTGTGGACACCATCAGGGATGTTGATGTTGTTTCAGAGTTTAACTTGTGGTTCTTTAACTTGAATTGTTGCCCTTTCCTGGTTTCTGTATTAAACCATACTGTATCTTCTTGTTCGCTACTTTGGGCCATATGCAAGCAGCCATAAAAGTTACAGGCCCACTAGTACCTTTTACTAACCCACCACCCACCATTTCACTAACCCACCAGCTCAAATATGTATATGGTAACCTACACATAATGAGGTTGCTACATTTTTATTTCTTCCCCCACATTTTTTTCAGATATGAAATGGTGTGGCAGTGGTGGAAGCGTCAAATTTTAGCATCATAAGGAATTAATTAGGGGAGCATGAGTAATTTCAGGCTGTTCCTTCCTGTCCTCAATACCTGAAGTGAGCTGAGATAAGAAAAGTACATGGGTCAACAACATGATGGAGTGCAAGAAAGAGGAGCTTAGTCTCTGGGAGCACCAGCTAAAAAGGTTAGGTAGGAGATGATGAGCAAGATCCCTGCCTGAGACCCAGTAGGGCCACTGATAATTTACATACATTTGTTAATTTGTTGGTTGGCAAGACGTTAGTTCATATCTTTGCTCCACCCATTTTATCTTCATGTTTCTCATACTGGCAGCTATTTAATTAAGTTAGTGCTGTCATAGAATGATGTAACAATGTGTGGATATTTGTGCAGCATTCTGCATGTTTTTCCAAGCTGTCTATGTGATTATAGGCAACATGACAACTTTCTCATTTTAGAAATTGATAACATAAAGCCATGCCAAGGAAAACTATGGGTTTGGAAGTAATAAAAAAGTGTGATTAGACAAATAAATATCTTTACCTAACAAAAATAACTCTGCTCTTAATACTCTGAATAGGACATCCTTGGTCTGTGCACCAGCAATCGTTCCAACTTTCCAGCACTGGGGTGAGGGCAGTGTATCTTCAAGGTAAGGGAACAAGCTTTCCCTTATCTTGAGGAGGCCTCCGTAACTACCCTCCCCCACCTCAGGATGCAGTGGGGCATTGGCACAGCTATGTCAGTGCTGGAAAGATTGTTAGGATTGTGCCCTAAGACTGCAATACCATGCAAGCATATTTATGAGTATGCCCTATTGAACACAGAAGGACTTCTCAGTGGACATGTGTATAGTGTTTTCTAGCCAGTAGCAAGCTGTGTGATCGGCTTGGTACAGGGTCTGAAATTTTTTTTTTGTGGTGGTTCTATCTGTTTGGTTTCATTTGTGGTGTTTTGATTTTCTGTGTTTCCTTTTTGAAGGCAGAAAGGCAAAATATAACATTTTAATAAAATGAATTTAAAGATTATGCTATACAATGTTACCCTTGGATTTACACTGATTTTAATGCCATGAATCTAATTGAGACTCAACTGATATAACCTTGGTATACTGGTGTTTTATTCCACAGGTGGGTCATTCCGTGTAAAATCATCACACCCTTTCCGACTGACTTCCTTAGATTTGTATGAAATTTGGGGTACCTACTTGTCCTTTGGCATAATGCAAAAATACCAATTTTTAGTAGAAACAACATTCATAAATACTGTAAAATAATTACGTTGTAAATAAAAAAAAATTCAATTTGAAAATTATATTTTCTCTTGATCACACATATGTGTGATCTCTCATATCTTATGATCCCGTCCCAAAATAATTTTGGGGGTATAGTTAGACACAAGTATGAACTAATTTTGAGATTTTTTTCAAAATTTTAAAAATGTCCATTTTTGAGAAAATTGATTTTAAATTTTTTAATTGAATTTTTTAAAACTAGAAAAATTATTAAACCCATTGTGTTGTATATCATATGGAAGCCCATGGAAAGAGCTTTAAAATGAGACCACTCCCAACTCTATATCTCAACCAGTATCTGAGGTACACCTAGTTAAAGGATCACCAGCATGCCATTTTTTGATAAAATTTTGAAACTTTAGACTTAAATATATTTTTTCTCTGTGAGTTAAAAAACTTAAAAATATGCATTCCTTCAACAATTATACAGGATCTTTAAGTATGCCAAGTTTTGCCAAAATCTAAGAATGTGATGTAGAAAATTGCCCTTAAGTGTGATGATTTGACACGGAGTGACCCAGGCCTTAATAACTTTTAAAAGTTAACTTAAATAATGTTTAACTTCACCACAGCTCGAGGAAGTAATTCGTTATTATACACATATTACAAAAAAGGAATTGAAATTGCTGAAATTGAAGCCGTGGCTGGGATTTGAACAAGGTCTGTGTCTGACTATATGTATGCTAGTTCACGGCAGTTGAACAGATTGCCAAGGGAGGCTTGACAGGCACATGCTAAAGATGCTCTAGGAGGATTTCATGCTACAGGCAGTGGGGTTGGACTAGATGACTTTGTGGGTGGTACCCAGTGGTGGTATTCAAATAAATTAACAACCGGTTCTATGACGTCATAGCCGGAGCAAAAAAACCCCCAAAGCCAGCTGAGGTAAGCAAGTGGGCAGGGCCCGGCCGTTTAACAACCGGTTCTATAGAACCTGGGAGAACCCCCTGAATAACACCACTGGTGGTACCTTCTATGTTTCTGTTCTGTCTCATCTGTTATACCATTCCTCCAAGTTGCTCAAAGAGCTGGATCAAGGGTAGGCCATGGTGGGCGCTGACTGAGGGCCCACCTGACCAAGCTGGTCCCTGAACTAGTGGCTGTGATACCACCCATTGTGCCAGCAGAGGGTGAGTGGGGCAATTGCATGGTCCCAGGTGGTAGCGCCCCTCCAGGGAGGCAGAGGCTAAGTTTTGCGAGGAGCCTTACCTTGCTGTGTAAATCCCTCTTCTCCCTTGCCACCATAGCCAGTAAGCAATGCCAAGATGTTGCTTTCCCCAGGAGGATTGGCTCCAACAGCTAGGTAAGGCTCCTTGCAAAACCTAGCACTCTGCCCCCCCATAGGGATGCTACTGATCCCAGGGCTCCCAGCAACCTGGCACCAGCACTTCAGTGACCCCACTTTATTTTTACAACAATATATAAGGAAGTTTTGTGTGAGAAAGGGCAGCCTGTCCTTCAAGTGATTTTCATGACAAGAACATTTGAACTCAATGGTGTTTTTAATTCTGACCTTCCTTATCCAAGTCATACTAAAGTTTTTAGTAACCGAACTAACATTGGTTCCTTGTAGATTTGAGTGTAATTGAACTACATGGCATTTTACTGATTATACAATACAAACGGAATTCTGTAGTTCAGTTTGCACGATACTTGTCCTCATAGTAAAATTTGTTTTAAGGCCCTATCTTGTAGGAAATTCCACTGGACAAGTCTCAGTGAATGGGAGTTTAGCACGGGCACCATTGGGAAGATTGAATCCCTCGTGTATGATGCCATTATGCATTATTATTGTTTAGCTCCAATTGTGAGTGAAAACGCTTTGTATTGTCCTTAGGCCTTGCACAAATACAGGGTGAGCTGAATCCTTGGCTTTAAGACCTTTCCTTCTTCAAGCAAGAGGCCTGAACTTGTGTTTACACAGTAGTGCGAGAAACGTTGCAAAGCTGTTTCAGTTCCCATCCATTCATGGTCCTTTTTCAGTATTCCTCACTATTATGGGGACTTTTTTGTAGCAGGAAAATGCATGTTTGTTGTCATTTTAAAGAATCTGATAACCCTTCAGTGGAAAATGCAAATAGCTGAACCAGCAATCTCTGTCATTAGCTATTTCTTCATCAAGGGAGTTTCTTGCCCTTGATTCTGTCACCTGTCAAATTGCATTCCAGACAGGGGTATTTTGAGGGAGTTGATTTCTTGTTGTGTTTTTCTCTTTTTTAATGTTTTGGGGATATTTGACAGGGTATCTGTCTGATGGCTAACAACTTTCAAACCCAATTACAAGGTTAGTAGTTCAATAACTGCACAGGCGCTGTAGAATCCAACATTGCTGAGAGCGTTTATTAATAATCTTAGCTAATATTAAGATGCATAGGAAGAAAATTCTTGAAGACGTACGGTAGCACAGTGACTCACGGCCAAATCCTATACTTCCCCCTATTGATGCAGCCGTACCAAAAAGGCTTGTATCCAGCAGGGGAAGGAGCAAATTGGGATGCTTAGGAGGGAAATGGGAATTATTTTTCCTTAGCCCTCTGTAAGCCTCCCACTTGCCAACGGTCTCCTCAGATCTGCATCAGCTCTTTTGCTAGTGCACATCTGAGGAGGAGAAAGGTGTAGGGAGCTTCTGAATGGAGGGGACAGAATCTGGTGTGCACCACTGCTACTGCATCCACCCCCTCTCCCCGTCCCATTCCTCCCCTCTTCTCATCCTGTTTGTGAGGCTCTATCTTGCACAAGATTGGGCTGTAAATTATACAATCCTTAATTTACCTAGTATTGGCTGAAACTCCTCAGCACAGAAACGTTATCTAGAAAGTCTTAAAGATATGTTTCATTCATACCAAGGCTTTCTTCCCTTGTAACGTAATCCTATATTATACATCCCAGACAGCCAATACTTACATCTTGTTACATGAAATATAGGCAATGAAAAAGGAGTTTTTCAACTTCTTATGCCTAGAAAACACTTTTTTATTCCCTTGTAACCTTTCTGTTCCAAAGGACTCTACCCACATCTCCTTTGCCGTTTACAGGTAATGAATGATAAGTAGTGGTGAGCAAGCTGTGATTCATGACGTTTGTCCACCACAACTGCTCTTTTCATAGAAGAATGCCTGATAGTTTCTGGGGAACCCCCATGTTCCCACAAAACCAGTGCATTGAAGGTTGCTATTTTGTTGCTTTACACTGAATTATTTTTCTCCCAGAAGCTTACACCCTGTGACTTTTTATTTCAGGACTCTGAATCTCTTGATACCTACATCCAGACTACACTTTCCTCTCTATACCCACCTTTTGAGGCTACAGCTGCTACTGTTCTGTGGCAACTTTTCAGCATTGTTGAAAAGTTCTATCATGGAGATGGTCTCAGATGTCTAATTGATTTCCTTGTCCCTGCCAAGAGAATCTTACAGTGTATCCAGCGGGAAACCTGTGTAAGTACATTTGAACCTACTCTAGCAAAACAGAGATTTTCTTTGTTATGACTTAAGAATGAAAAGAAAGATAAGGTGGGTGTAATCTTTTAACTGCTAAGCTTTCTAAATCTAGCTAATAAAACCCTTAGATAACCATGGGAAAGTGTGCATTTTAATAAGAAAGTGAAAGAGAAACATCAGTGAGACAGGAGAAATATGCTACTTATTTTTGTTGTTGTTGGGAATATGAGTCTATGTATTTTTAATCCTAAACTGTTGCACAGTTGCCAACCATGGAAATTGATCAAGAAATGCAGAAAAGGATTTTATATTTCACTGCTGATAGGCTGAGTATTCTGTTATTGTCAGAGAAGGCACAGAAGACCAATAAATGATTTTAGAAATGTCTTTGTGCATCAGTATTCAGACAGTTATTGAAAATATAAATCTAGTGGTAGCACCTTTTATAACAGTGGGCCTTCAGTATCCATGAGGGATCCATTCTGTGCAGATAATGAAATCAATTCCACAGATAATGAAATCAATGTAAAGCCCATTGAGTACCTCCTGGACGTGACTAGAGGCACCTTCCTATCCCATCTAGGAGGCTTTCTGATACGCATCTCAAAAAGCCTCCCAGACGCAACCAGAAGGTGCTTCTGCTTGTATCCAGGAGGTCATGTGAGGCCCTTCAGTGCAGTTTGGCACCTGCATTGAGTCAAACCCATGGATAAGACACACCTAATGTAATAGAGCACACACATTTGTGGACTTCTCTCAGTTTTGAAATAACAGGAGCCAAGGGAATATTTGCTATCAACTTTTTATTGTTTTTATATTTGCAAACTATATAGAAAAGCAGGGGGTGATTATCATAAATGCCATTGTTAAACCACCGAATGTTACACACATCCACCAAAACAACTGAAGGTGTTCACTCTGAAAAATTTGGGGAAATGTCTGAAAATGGTTAAGGGTTCAATCCTAACCTGGAGTTAGGCCGGCACAGTTTGGCCAGTAAAGTTTGGCTGGCTACGGTGTCCCTTGTGTTTGGATCAGTCTCAAGAGTCAGAGGCCAGCACACAGACATGCGCCAACTTCTCTGACTCCAAGAGTGGTTCAAATGTGCTTTATGGTGTCCCTTGTGCCAGCCAAACTGTGCTGGCCTAACTGTGCTGGCCTAACTCCAGATTAGATTTGCACCCTAAATGTTTGCTTGCTAGTTTTTTTAAAAAAGTCTTTATCATATTTACACCAATTTATTCTCTTCCTTAAATATAGCCCTGTTTGTGCAAGATAGATTGCTAATGAATATTTAAAGCAAGATAACATACATGCAGCTTTTTGCTGAAATGTAGACGTGAGTTTGGATGTAGCAGATACTTTATTGGGTACTTATATCTCCATCACTAATCTTAACTAAGAAGCACAGATAGGTCTGGAGTTCTACTTCATAGTTCTGTATTTTCTTGTGATTCACCACTATCTTTTACAGACTCTCCAAACATTTCAGTACAAGAGCTACATTTTATATTTTACACATTTTTGCAAGCCGAACAAAAATATCACTTTTATGAATGAATGAATGAATGAATGAATGAAATTTAAATGAATGAATAAGTTTTACTTGGATCTTATTTGTAATCAGCAAAAGAGAAATCTGACATTCTCCAGCGTGTCATTAGCAGGGCCAGTCCTGAGAAGCTCCTCCCCTCAGGCAAGCAGGCCAGTTGAAGGTCTTCCTGACGAGAGGGTTCCCGGGTGTCCCAGACTGGTCTTGCTTCAGTGCAATCAGGTCAGGTCTTCTGTTGCTCTGTGGAGCGAAGAAAGAACAATTATTCCCTCAATGTTTCTCAGCACTAAACGTCAGTTTTTTGCGTTGCCAACTTACAAGGCAATTTGTGCAGTGCCATTTTATTGGGAGTGCAGTGATGAGCTCTTTGTAGCCCGTGTTGCTGTTGAGGAGCTGCTAAGCCAGGTGATCAAAACAGCTGCTCCCTTCTCATTGGAGCACGCTTGGATGCCATTTTGTTTTGGCGTGAAAGCATGTCTTTTACCTCAGGCAATGTGGTGACCCTAGACAATACCAGGAGACCGGGGACTGCCTATACCAGGCTGCACTGACTTCAACAGTCCCGTTTCGTGCTCCTGATCACCTCCAAACCACCTGCGGCAGATGAGGAACACTATAACGCATTGCTGCACATGCCACAAATTAGTTCTGCAATCCCTCCTCCAGTGTTGTCTCCGGAGCAGGTTATGTTGCGCGACCTTGCAGGACCTTTCCAGTGAATGAGAGCTTCCTTCCCTGGTTGGGTGAGTTGTTCCCAATTGCGCAGTATGGAAGAGTATCCCATTGCAGAGCCTATGGTAGAGGCTAGCCCAAACCAGCAGCCTCCAACTTCATGGGAACAGATTGAGGCCAAATTAGAGCCCATGTTTGCTGCCAAGATGGCTGCTACCAACACAGCCCCAGCTCCCTCTTTGCAAGTGTCCCCCCTCCCCCGTGGCTTCTGGAGCTAGTGATGCCTTGCGAGTGGAGCCTGTACTGGCAAAAAAGGTGAGTTTAGAAGCATTACAGCTCTTACCCTATTGTTCAATGGATACAGAGGTAGAGGTTGAGGAGGTTTCTGATGGTTCTACTTCAGAGGTGGAGGTGTTGGATGAAGTACAGGAGACAGAATCTCACAGTTCTCGATTGTTCTCTCCAGATTTGTTCCAGAAGATGTTTGCCAAAGTTGTGAGGGCTTTGGAATTACAGAAGGAGCAGGCTGTCAGAAAGTCTGCAGCTGCCGATAAGGTGTGGGGAGCATCAGCAGTTTTTTCATCCCAACAAGAGACTTTAACGGGGTTTTCCTTGCCTTTAAGGAGCTGATTGAAAAGGAGTGGGATCAACCCACCAAGAGAGATATTAGATTCTACAGTCTGGCTGAGCAGGATATGAAACATTTAAAAATGTCTTTGGTAGATGCACTTTTGGCTGCTTTAGGTTCTCCTTCAGTCTTACCATATGACGCAGAGAGCCTTCCCAAAGATCATGTTGATAATGAAGTGGCAGCAAGGAAAGTCTTCGAGGCTTGTGCCATAGCCCTTAGGGCTTCTGTTGCGGGATCTATGTTGGCTAGAGCATCTGTGCTACGGATCAAAGAGATGCTAAAAAATTACAACATGCCTCCTCAGGCCAAAAAAGAGCTTTAAACACTTCCTGCAGCCACAGCCTTCATGGCTGATGCCTTGGCTGGCGCTATGCAACACTTAACTCAAGCCATGGCAGCTGATGTGGCAGTCCATCACAGTACTTCCCATAATGATCCCTGGTGGACAAAACCTTCTTTTTATCTCTGTTTTCAACCAGCAAAGGTTCAAGAGCCTCTCCAAATAACATTTCTCCTTTAAAAGGAACTGCCACCACCTTATTATGTGATGCAACATCAACGTCCCAGATATGCTAAAAAATCACAACATGCGCCCTCAGGCTAAAAAAGAGCTTTAAAAACTTTCGGCAGCCGCAACCTTCATGGCTGATGCATTGGCCGACACTCAGCGCATCACTCAGCGCAAGCGTAACATCACATAACAAGATGGTGGCAGTTCCTTTTAAAGGGGAAACGTTATTTGGAGAGGCTCTTGAAACGTCGCTGGTCGAAAGATGGTTTTGTCCACCAGGGATCATTCTGGGAAGCATGGGTTTAAACAGGGGCACTGTACTTTTCGTCCAAATCCCATGCTGCCAGTTCCTCTTCTGCCTCCTCCTCTTCCACACAGGGCAATTCCAACTGCCCAGCTTGGCATATTCGAAAGTCAGGCTTCAAACAGTGCACTTCTTACCACCACCAGTCAGCCCCTAAGGGGACAAAGCCACAATGACACCACAAGTCTACCATAGATACCAGTGGGGGAGCACATGCAATTCTTTGTGGACCAGTGGGATCTGACAACAACCAACAAGTGAATCAGAGAGACTGTCAAGCAAGGGTATTCCCTCAAGTTTCGTTTCTTCCCAGGGACCCATTTGTCCAGGTGCGCAGGCCACGTTGCAAAGTCAAGCATGCTAAGACACTGGAGGCAATACAGCATTTGCTCCAGTTAGGGGCAATAGAGTCTGTCCTGGGGGAGGAGGTCAGAATGGGCGCATTCTTCCACATTTTCATGGTCCTGAAGAAGTCCGGAGATACCAGGATTATTCTAAATCTGAGATGGCTAAACCAGTGGATCAGGACTCAAAAATTCAAGATGGAGAGTAAGTTCAATCCTACTGGCCATCAGGAAGCAGGATTACCTGGTCTCTTTGGATTTACAGGATGCCTACCTTCATGTGGCCATCCGCCCGGCTCTCAGGAAATTTCTAAGGTTTTGTTATGAGGAACTGCACTATCAATACAAAGCCCTGCTGTTTGGCCTGTCCACCACCCCCAGGGTGTTCACCAAAGTCAATAGTTCTTATTGCAGATATCAGACAGATGGTGTGGCGGCTTACCCTTACCTCGACTATGTCCTCCTGAGATCGAGGTCAGCACTCTTGAGCAATCGCCATTTGGAGTGGACAATGCAGACTTTTTGTCACCACTTGGAGCATCTGGCTGCTGTCATCAACATTTAACTACATGAAGTATTCTTGACTCCGGAGTGCACTTTGAAGATACAGTGTCCTGGAAAGTCACCATCAGGATATCCTCTTACTGGCATGTCTCGTCAGGATGTTGTCCTCTTGTCAGGACATTGTTCCATGAGCAAGATATCAGGCCAGAGCACTGTAGCATCTGCTCCTACCTTTTCAGGATTTCATCACCCAGAGCAGAAGCAAGATCATCTCTCTGGACTCTCTATCGTGTAGGAATCTTCGCTGGTGGACTCGGCCCCATAGACTGGAGATGGGGTCCCCGATACAAGTGCCGTGCAGAGTCAGCATGTTCATAGAATCATAGAGTTGGAAGGGACCTTCATTTAGTCCAACCCCCTTCCTTTAGCAGGAAATCCTTCTCCAGCAGATGCCTGTCAAGTCTCTGCTTGAAGGTGTCCAGTGAGGGAGAATCCACCACCTCCCTTGGCAATCTATTCCACTGTCAAACGGCCCTTATCATCAAGAAATTCTTCCTGACGTCCAGCCGGAATCTCTTCTCTTGCAATTTGTACCCATTGGACCTAGTTCTACTAGTTCAGATGAGAACAGATTTGTCCCTTCTTCCTTATGACAGCCCTTCAGAAATTTGAAGAGTGCTATTATATCAGCCTTCTCTTCTCCAAGCTAAATATACCCAGTTCCCTCAACCTTTCCTCCTAGGACTTGTTTTCCATCCCCCTGATCATCTTCGTTGCTCTTCTCTGAACCTGCTCCAATTTGGCTGCATCTTTCTTGAACTGAGGTGCCCAGAATTGGACACAGTACTCCAGGTGAGGTCACGCCAATGTGAAGTAAAGTGGAACCACAACTTCTTGCGACTTGGACGCTATGGTTCTATTAATGCAGACTAAAATTGCATTAGCCTTCTTTGCAGCTGTATCACACTGCTGACTCATGTTCATCTTGTGATCCACTGCAACTCCAAGATCCCTTTCACATGTTGTGCTGTCAAGCCAGGATTCTCCCATTCTATACCTGGTTATTTTTGCCTAAGTGTAGAACCTTGCATTCTTCCCTGTTGATCTTAGTCTTTTCAGCCCAGTATTCCATTTTGTCAAGGTCTTCCGTTCATGGATGCTAGTCTCTTCAGTTGGGGTGCCTATCTCGAGGGCAAAATATCCCAGGGATGTTGGACTCCTCTGGAGGCCCAATCAGTTGGCTGGAGGTAGGAGGAGAATATTCCTGGCACTGAAAGCATTTCAGACATCATTGAGAGGCAGGGATGTATTGGTGTACACAGACAACATGTCTGCAAGAGCCTACATCAGTCGCCAGGAGGGAATGCATTCCAAGTCTTTCCAGGCCCTCTCGTGTCAGCTTGTCTTGTGGGCAGAGAACAACTTAGCATCAATACGGGCAGAGCACATTCTGGGAGTCAACAGTGTGGTGGCGGACTGGTTCAGCAGACAGAAGTTAGATAAGCCTGAGTGGCACCTGCATCAGGACTCCTTCAATCTGATAGTCAGAAGCTTTGGAAACATGGGCCTTGATCTGTTTGCAAGTCAGGAGAATTGACAACTACCCAGATTCTTCACTAGGAAAAGATGCAGGGATGCAGAAGGGCTAGACGCACTGAACCTGTTGTGGCTGAAGGGGCTGCTATATCAATCAACCTTTCCATCAATCAAGCTTCTGCAAAATGTTCTCCTAAAGATCAGGCAGGAGGAAGCAGAAGTTGTTCTAGTGGTTCTGCCATGGTTCTCGGATCTTGTGGATTTGTCCATAACTAGCCTGTTTCATCTACAACTGAGCAAATTCTGGATCTGTTCAGCTAGGGCCCAGTTCTGCATCCCCAGCCAGAAATGTTGCATTTGAATGCTTGGAAGCTGAGCAGGGTTTGGCCTACTCTGAGGCTGTTGTGAACATTTTGTTATCTGACAGAAGGCCCTCTACTAACTGGGTATATTCTAATACATTTGTAAGATGATGTAGGGAACACCAAGTTAACCCATCAAAGCCTAGGACTAAATATATCATAGAGTTCCTGCAATCAGGGTTGGAAAAGGGCTTTAGCACGGCTACCCTTAAGAGGCAGGCTATAGCCTCAATTTTGGGTTTCCCTAGACTTTGTCATCGCATCCACACATATGTAAGTGGCTCTAATTAAGCCACCTCTGGTCCCTAGGGCCCCTAGTTGGGACTGTCCTCTGGTTTTAAAAGTGCTAACTAGGTGTCCTTTTGAGCCTATGGCCATTTGTTCTATCTTTCAAGAATATCTCATTTGTGCTATCTCTCAAGACATCCTTTTTAATTGACATTACATCGGCAAGAAGGATGGCTGAGATTGCAGCTTTTTCTGTGGCAAAGGACCTCTGCACTATACATGATGACAAACTGATATTGAGAATTGATCCAACCTTTTTACCAAAAGCCAATTCAATCTTTCATCAGTCTGAAGAGGTTGTTTTACCATCCTTTTGCCCGAATCCTTCTCTTCCTAGGGAGAGGGAATGGCATCCTTTAGACGTAAAACAGGCTGTCAGGTTTTATCTCTCCGGAACTGCATCCTTCAGAAGTTCAGAGGCTCTATTTGTTTCTTATAGAGCCCCTATACAAGGTTAGAAAGTGTCCCTCTCCACCATATCTCTATGGCTTTGGGATGACCATTGCAGAGGCATACAAATCCAGAGGCGTTACGCCCCCAAACGGGATTGTTGCACATTCCTTAAGAGGTGCAGCTACCTCAGTGGCATGTAGAGCATTCCCTCCTTTGGAGTCTGTGTGTAGGGCAGCCACTTGGAGTTCCCCTCACACATTTATTAAGCATTATAAAGTTGGTACCTATACTTCAAACGTAGTATCCAGCAGTTGTGGTATCCAGAGTGTGGTACCCAGCAGTTCTGGTTCTTCCCACCCTTAGGGAATTACGACTTGGGCACTTCCCAGATGGGAGGACTGGCCCTGCTAATGACACATTGGAGAACAGGCAGGTTTCTTACCTGTGAACTCCCCTTTTTGGTGTTACATAGCAGGGCCAGTCCGCTTGCCCGCTCGCAGAGCCTGAACTGCTGGATATATATGGTTTTTTTCTGTGTAATAAATACGTTTTTTTTTATCCTCGCCATCAGTGTGCTGTTATTATCTTAGAGTTATCCATTGTGTGGGGCAAGGGTGTCTGTATTCAGTACTTGCAGGTATTCTCATTCCATGTATGAGGTTTGATGAGTTGAAGCTGATGGGTCAGCATACAGATTAAGGGCACTCTGCATTGTCATCTTTTGTGTTTCACCAAGGAGGTGGTCCTTGAGGCTTGACTACAGTCTGGGACATCTGGGGCCCCTCCCTTCAGGAAGACCTTCTGCTGGCCTGCCTGGAGGGAGGAGCTACCCAGATGTGAGGACTGGCCCTGCTATGAAACACTGAGAAGAGGAGTTCACAGGTAAGGAACCTGCCCGTTTACAAAGGAACAGTTACAAAAAACTGCTTATACTGAGGAATGACATACGTCATTCTTTATGTCCTCTATATATTTGGATTCTGTATTAACAGGTGTGGATGGGTGAGACTAAGTGTGAGCATTATATGCAGCATTAAGAGATTCTCATTCAGCAACTGAATGGCAACATGTTTATCAGCATAATAAAAAGACTAAAAAAGAGAAAGCCAGTTCTACCAGTCGAAAAGAGAAAAAAGTTCTACCAGTCGAAGATTATTAGTCATTTTTAATGGCAAAATATGTGAGAACTGGAATCTCTCCTCAAAGAAATACATAACCTAATGGTTGAGTTTGCTTCTTTCATTTAAGTTGGCCAGTTCTTGAGCTGGCTTCACAGGGAGTGAAGTAGAAGGAGAGAGGGGTTACCTAGAGGGGTAACTTGTGAACTGCAGGTTTCTCAGGAATGCAACTATACAGGAAATCAGTTGAAGATTTACAGCCCCCAGACTGCAACTCACTAGAGAGGGAAAAGGATTTATATTTGGGCAAAGTACAGGGCCTTAACAGAATAAGGGGTTTTGTAACTGTTTAATTGTGGCCACATAAAAGACAGTTCTGTTTCCATTATGTACTGTATTCAATTATTCATTGCCCTGATGACAGAGGTTGCAGCCCTCAAATGCCATTCTTCTCCTGCCTTGGCTCTGCAAGTATTTCTTTCCCCCTTCTTTTGCCTACAACTTTCAATTTCCTGAGTGGAAACCAGAGGCTATACATCTATTCTGGCCTCTGCTGACAAAGTCAAAGCAACATTTTTTTCTTAGTTTAATTAACTGCACAGTCAGGGAACGTCATAATCTGAAGCAGATTAGAGATGCACAGATAAATATTTATTTTCTTTATCACTACAGTGATAAAGAGTGGCACCCACTGATAGCCTTGAATGATATTGCTGACAGAAAATGGGTTTCCTTAAAGGCAGACTCTACTAGATGTCAAAAGCAACAGGCTTCATTCTGTGTTGTTAGCATGTTGTGTGTTCACTGCCCAGTTCTTACTCTGAAGCAAGTGCCTTTCGTAGTGCAATTTTGTATGCACATCCTTGGAAGAAGTCCTATTCAGTTCAGTAGGACTTATTTCCAAAGATAAACACGTATAGCTTTGGGCTGTGTACCTACAGTAGTTTATTATAGCATTTAAGTATGCTTATTGGGCAATACTTAAGTATGTTGTACAGGGTGGGGCAAAAAAAAAAACGATAACTGAATCATAATGCTGAACACTCTGGATGACCACGAAGCACCAAAACAAACAGCAATGTTTGTCAAATGTTGGAGAAAGGTCTCAAGGGTCTGACTTTCCTTATCCACCTTGAAGTCCAGACTTCACGATATGTGATGCATTTCTATAGGGAATGTTAAAAGAAAGATGTTTCAACCCAACTCCACAAACTCTAGAAGAGCTTTGCATGAACACTGAGGGCGCAATCCTAACTTGCGCTGGAATGGCAAGGCTGGCAGGCCTGCGCTGTATCCAGTGCAAGTTAGGACGCCACTGGAGCCTCCCTGGGGCAAGGGCATGTTTGTGCCCTTGCCCTGGGGTAGGCCCAGCCTCCCCAATGGGTTTGCTCAGATCTGCGCCTGCTGTTTAGCAGGCACAGCTCCGAGCAAGCTGCGCAGCCCGAACCGGGGCCACACAGCCTGGTGACAGAGGTTTAGATCACACCTCCACCCCCCTCCCCAGGCAGGCACACCTCCCGGCCCACCCCTCCACCCAGTTCCTCCCTCCCCCTGCCTAGAACCGTCCAGAACTGCTATTGTGTCAACTGAGCTCGGGCTGGCGCCCTTGGGCTGCTGCTTGGCGCTCTCATGCCAGCACTGCAGCCATTCAGCCGACACTAGCAGCTAGCATTGGCTGAATGACAGGTATTGGATTGCGCACTGAATCAGTGATCAATGGTGTAACACCAATGGTTCAATGGTTCTGTAGCACCAGAACAGATCTCTAATATGGTTACCCACATAATTGATTGCATGGAGCATGTGCTTCACAATGAAGGAAGACATGTAGAATATGCAATCATACAATAAAAGAACCCTAACTGGAATAATGTAGTGCAGTGGCTCTCAAACATTTTAGCACCAGGACCCACTTTTTAGAATGACTATCTCTCTGGGACCTACCAGAAGTGATGCCATTAATCTGGAAGTGATGTCAGGGCCGGAAGTGCCATCATTGTGACACATGAGAATGCTTTCCTGAGAATGCAGCAATAAGTTGGGTTATGTCTCAGCCGTTTTCCAATAGCAAAGTAAATCAGAAAGGGAAAAACACCTATTTACAACCTTGACACAATCAAAACAACCATACAGCTTTTCCAGCATCCCATCTTCCCATATTTTCAATGATTACTGCACTAGGTGCAACATGAAATTGGCTCATGACCCACTGGTGGGTCCCGACCCACAATTTGGGAACCAATGATATAGTGTCTAGATGAAATGAGCATTTCAGTTACCATTTTTTTTGCCCAACCCTGTGCTTCCTAGAAATCTCCTAATGTCATACCAGTTTTTTATACTAGGATTGAAGGGTACTGGTTTTTATTTATTTTATTTATTTATTCAATTTTTATCCCACCTTTCTGCCCGAAGGCACACAAGCAGCTTACAACATTAAAAAAGAATACAACCACAATGTATACAATAAAAACATATTAAAAACAATATTAAAAACAGTTAAAATTTAAACAACAAGCCCCATGGATCCCATAATTAAAAATAGAGTGTAAAAAATATCTGCCTGTCTGTCAACAGTTAAAGGCTTGCTTAAATAAAAAAAGTCCTGAGCCTCCTTATATGCAGATTTGAGACCCATAGTTTTAATTAACCACAGGTTCTGAACCTGTGATGGATGCTGACCCTGAGCTTCTGAACACAACCAAAGGTGTTCTCTGGTCGAGTCCAGGAGCCTTTCTAAGGTTCATGGAGGTGTTTAAAGGGTACTTCTGGTTTTCACCAAAAAATGAAAGAGCCTGTTAAACACCCCTGGGGACTTCAGACATGACCAGAACAAGGTTCTGGTTGCATCCAGAGTCCCTTTGGATAGCACCCCACAAATTTAATTATCCATGGGTTTCGGTATCCATGGAGAGTCCAGGAACAGATACTGAAGTCCAACTATAATATTTTTTTTTTAGAGGGCAATCCTAAGCTGCGATGGAATAGTGAGGCCAGCGAGGCTGCGCTAAATCCAGTGCAGCTTCAGAGTGCTGGGGAGCCTCCCTGGGGTAAGGGCATGTTCACACCCTTGCCACAGGGGAGGCTTCAGCCTCCCCTATGGGTTCCTCAGATCTGCACCTGCTGTATAGCAGGCGGAGAGCCGAGGAAGCCAGACAGCTCAAATCAGGGTTGGGCATCCTGGGGACGGAGGCTTGGATGTGGCCTACCGGCTGCATCCTGACCCTGCCCCCCTCCCCAGACCAGCATGCCTACTGGCCTGTCCACTCCCACCCAGTTCTTCCCGCCCACCCTCCCCCCACCCAGAACCACTTGTGCACCATCCAAGTTCAGCTGACACAGGAGTGGCACGGCAGCGCCTCAGCCTGGCACCCTTGGGCCAACACTGCTGATAGTGTCAGCCCAACAGCACTAGCCCCGATGCGGAGGTGCCAGTCAGAGCCCCCACATCGGCGCTAGTGACATTGGACCAACGCAAGCACGTCGCATTGGTCCAAGGGCCATTACAGGATTGTGCCCTTAGTTTCAAAGGTTTGTCTTTCATCCAGGACATCATTGCTGTGTTAGAGTGTAGTTTGAAAACACCAGTAAAATGAATCAGAGTATTGAATAATGATATAGTTGATAACATCAGCAAACACCCTAAACATCAGTATCACCCTATAAATCAACATCACTAACATGTAAATAAAAATCTGATTTTGGCTAGCAAAGAAAAAAATTGAAAAGTAAAAGATAATTAATAGTGCCAAAGTACCTGCCCAGACCTGAAAGAGGAAGAGACATCTTGAATGGTTACCTACTGTCTGTTTCAGGTAAACACATATCTTTAGGAATGAATCAGAAAGCTCATCTGACTGGCTGTCGGACAACCACAAAGACTGTCTATTGCTCCAGGAAACAATTTTGACTCTACAATGGAAGTGTTCAAAGCTGAAACTTCGCATTACATCAGCGCATATCAAATACCTTACAACTCTACAAAAGAAGCAATGTTTGAATGAAATTGTTCATAGAAGTGCTTCCTTCATGGGGGTGTTTATTTGTAGGACACCTCCTTGGGGTGTACAAGTAGATTATTTTGCTGGAAAACTCTCATGAATATAGGATGTTTTGCCTGTTGGAAGACTCAAGCTGAGTGAGGTTAACCTTCTGAGCAGCCATATCCATTTACTTCTGATGAACTGTTTCCCATACTGTGGGTAACTGAAACCATCAATGCCGGATCCACAGATATTGAGGTATGCCTGTAATGGAGTTTACAAACAAAGGCCAGGGACTTCTTGCAATGGATACCCAAGCAGTCTTTTAGGTTGCTAAACCTGCACAGGAGCTTCTGGAGACTTAAAAGTGTCCAAAGTAGGGGGGAAATTGGCATTCATCACAGGAGCTCAGTGACAACATGACTGAAGAGTACGAAGTAGACAGTGGGATTAAGAAACAAGAATCAGGAGGATTGGTGGAAAAGGAAGAGGCCTGAGAAAAGAAAGATTGCAGCAAAACTAACATATGCACTGCTGGCAGGAAGGAACTGGACATGCAAAGGCAGGTTTGGAAAGGTGGGGGACTCTGGGCTAGGGAGACAAAGCATTGCTAAGGGGCAGTTAGGTGTGTGAAGGAATGCAGCACTTTATTCACTCCCAAGTGTGTTAAATTAAGGCACAGTAAATCTACAGTGCCCAGAAATCCATCTCAGCTTCTCTCTCTTTTCCCTTCCCATCCTTGGGAGAGATCCTACAGTGCCCTGTGTATATTAGTGTTGGAAGACCAAAAGCATAAGAGCAGAGCCACCCAGCATATAGTCATTAGGGCTGTGTCTGCCTGCCTGCCTGCCCGCCTGCCTGCCTGTACTTGTAATAGGTGCAAGTGGGGAATTGCAGGGGTCCTCCCATATCTGCAGATAATTGACACTGTTGATACTGGATCCGCAGGCCCTCCTGTACATGGAAGTTATCCCAGATTGCTAGTCAATGTGCTCTATCTGTTGGAATCTGTTCAGGCTTCAGAAAAAGCAAAGCAAACAACTAACTGTTGTTAGTAAAGCAACAGTTTTATTAACCAGAGGGTGGGTAGGAGGGTATGTGTGTGAATTCTAGGTTTGGTAATCACAGAGCTGTGTGTGTCATTAACTATATAGTGTTCCCCATATCCACAGTTTCCTTATCCACAGGGCCCCTGGAACAGAATCCTGCAGATACAGAGGTCTGTCTGTGTTGGTTCATTTTCCTGAATGTTGAGAGCAATCCTTGAAGAAATCACTATCTGCTGTGTGCTTTACGGAACGTTCATTCATTTGTTACTTATTTAGGCCACCCTGTCTCATGGGTTCAGGGACAGTTAACGGTAGTATTACAGAAGAAATAAATTGACTCTTCTCAGAGGATTCATGAAAGTAATAATACGTGGGCAGCAGGGGAGGTGTCAATAAGGAAGAGAATTTAAACAGCTTGCTAAGTGCGAAGGCGAGGCATTTTATGGCAGTGTAAATGCCAGAAAAATCAAGGAAGTGCATCATTGTGATATTAAATTCATTTGCTAGCGTATAATTCACTCACAAATAGATTCTAATTCAGGTCTGTGGAATTGAATTTGGGACTCGGTTATTTTGCAGTGGTACCAACTTCAGTGTTAAAGAGAATGGACACCTAATTCCCTGATTAACCCCTCTAGCCAGAGGCGTCGTGCCCGTGTGACGTGATGATGCGCCTGCCGTGGGTGCTGCCGAGGCGGCTGGGTGCACTGCAGGGCAAGCCAGTGGGGAGCTCGGCCCTCCAGCCCACCCTTGCTTCCAAATCGCTCTGAAATGGAAGCAGGGGGCGTGGCGAGGCCGTGTGGAGGGCACGGTGATGTCTTCCATCACCGCCCCACCCCGGGCACAGTTGAAGCCTGTTCTGGCTCTGCCTCTAGCTCTGCCTTCTGCAGGGTGACTCCTGCTGGTCAAAGAAAATCCCTTGTCTGAACCCATGTGCAAAGAAATATGCTCTACTCAGTGAATGGAAACCCGAGACAGAAATATGCCACTCCTAGCAAGAAGACAGGATGCTTCTGTCAGATACCCTACACTCCCAAAATTCTTCATTTAATAAGAAACAGTTGAATCTTTATATACAGTGAACTTATCACCTGTCCCTCAGGAGGAAAGGGTCAAGGAATACGTTTTCTAATGTTTCTGCATTGCCTCAGTTACTAAGTTACATCTATTTACTAACTCTGTTGGAAAACCACAGATTTATTCTGTTTTTTGTTGTTCTCTTCTGTCAAAAGAAGTCTGTCTGTTCGTGTGTTCTGTCTGCCTGATTTTCTGTCAGAAAAATAACCACACTCAGGGTCACTTCTCACATAATATTTTTGGGTATACACCTAAGAGATTCGCACAAGCTTGGGAACATGTATATTATACAGCCACCCTTATCTAATAACCAAGACTGGCTGCATCTTCCTGTCAAGTAAGTACTACAGGTTTGCCCCAGTATCCACTGATTCAGTATCCACAGTTTCAGCTATCCACAGATACCATGGATACTGGGACACCTATTAAAAAGATAGGGGAACATTAAACAAATCTTTTTTAATCTTGTTGCAGCAAAATCATGGATATTCCCCTATCTTTAAAAAGGTGTCCTCAGGATCCATGGTTTTAGATATCCATGGGGCAGTCTGGGACAGAACCTCAACAGATACCAAGGCATACCTGTATAAGAAACCCGTGTTTTCTGCCACATAATGGCAGAGTGGCCCAAAAATGGCATTTCTTTAGTTTGTGAACAATGCATTCAGTTCACAATCCTAACCTGGAGTTAGGCTGACACAAGGGACACTGTAAAGTATGTTTGGATCACTCTCAGAGTCAGGGAGGCCAGCACACAGATGTGCACCATCCTCCCTGACTCCAAAAGTGGCCCAAATATATGGTGGCCCTTGTGCCAGTCAAACCTTTGCAGGCTTAACTGTCCCAGAATGACTCCCAAGTTAGGATTGCATTCTCAGTGTATTGATTAGTAATTTGCGCAAATCACTGTGGCTTTAGTTTATGCCCTTTTTCAATTTTTTATTTACTTTTTTTGAATTAGATTT
Organism: Lerista edwardsae; assembly: GCA_029204185.1. Classification (NCBI taxonomy): domain Eukaryota; kingdom Metazoa; phylum Chordata; class Lepidosauria; order Squamata; family Scincidae; genus Lerista; species Lerista edwardsae. The sequence goes on from JAJKFI010000080.1 coordinate 3,156,123, forward strand.
TTTGGGAATTTTGAGTGTGAAGGTGTAACTTTCTTCTTCCCTGCTTGTTATGAATTGCAGAGGACTGGATATACCTGAATAATACAATAATTTGTTGCTTACTAGTGCTAATGATCTGTGCTATGAGGGTACCACAAATTCTGAAACTCTTGTTGGTTCAAAAATACATAGCATATTTTTTATAGCAGCTTTCATCATCTTAATCGCGGCATTAATCAATGATGACTGAAAGGAACAGAAAACAAAGTTAAAATTCCCTCATAGATATTTCATTTTGTCTCTCTCTTTACAGGGAAATTATACTGGCCTCATTTTCTACCATGAAGGATGGCCATTGTGCATCCATGAGAAAGTCATAGTACAATTGGCATCTCTCCATAAAGTACGCTTAAAACCAGGAGATTTTTACTTTCAGATTGTGCCAGCAGGAAAACAGGCAGCCAACCTAGTCCTAAAATGCCTCTCCAGACATGGGCAAGGAATGGAAGAACTTATTGTACCTGAAACCATGTATGGATATATTTTCACAACAGAGTTTTTAGAAAATGTAAATTGTGAATGGAATGGTTGTCCTTTGCAAAGCTGCTTGCTGACTACAGGCCCAGCCATATATAGGACACCTTGGAAGAATATTGTGAATCCTATCTTTGTTCCTACTGCTGAAACTGTCCTGCATAAATATTCCAATAATTCTCTGCTTGAAAAGTTAATAAGCACCAATTCTGATGCTAAAGCCATGACCCAAACTATGGAAAGCAGCAGCTCACACGAGAGTTCCACTTCTGATACTGGCTCTACTGTGATAGAAGTACCACTTGCAGAGGATCATGGAAATCAAAGTAGTGATGATGCTGGGTTACGTCATGGCCCTGGATTGACATCTGAAATTTCAGGTTCAGAAACCTCATTTGAGCATGGAAAAGGTGATGATGTAAGTCAGAAAGAACTTTCTGGGAGATGCCCTTACATGGATTCAGTTGTAGAAGAAGCCATCAAGGAATCCGAAAAGACATTTGAGTTGACACCAAATTTTTTGGAAAGAGATGCATCGGTTGATCCACGAGTGACAAAGAACAGCACCAAGAGCATAACTTTTGGTACAGACCTGAGCAGTTCACGTCAAAGAGGACGAGATTCTGTGTATTTTGAAACAAAGCGCTTGTTTAGAAAGTCATACATAGAAGCATTACAAAACCCCATGCACCTGGGTTCCAGCTCTGAAGAATCCATTACAGAAGAAGACCCGTCACCATATCTAGCGGACTTGAGAGAGACAGGTGATGATTCCAGGATTATTGAGAATAAAATCTGTTCTAACATTATTCAGCAAGAAAACGCTTGGTCAGATGGTCTGTCAAAATTGGAGGAAACCAAGGCGGCCATTGGAGTCGGAGATTGTTCCCAAGCTTCAGAAAAACTGCTTGTATCTCATCAAACTGTTCTACCAACAGGTTGCAGATCAGGTTCCAGAAGATCGCGATCTTTAGATAGGACACACAAGAGTTCACAAACTATAGATGATAAACATGGGATGTCATCAGATAGAGAGTTCAGTGCAAATCCCAAAAAGCTCTTGAATGGACATTTTGTAAGGCTGGACAAACTGGATTCACATATTCAACTCACTTCTACAAAAAGCAAAAAAGATGAAGGTAAAATAGAAGTAAAATAGATAATGCATTGAATGTTGTTTAGTAAGCCTGTTTGATCAGTTCTAAACTAAACTGTATATCTTCAGTTACTGTTTTAAAAGCACCAACATATTTGAGAACCCAATCCTATTCCCAGACAGCACCCCAAGATTTGTATCTTGAAAAATATAGCTTCATTTATGATTGGTTTATAATTTGTCATCTTTTTCTTCACAATTATTTTTGTTACAGGTTGAGCCTAATTATCCATGGATTCTCTGGAGCTTCTTGCAGTCTACATAGAGCTCATTCCATCATTAAATTTAAATTATGGGAAGCCGCATTTAATCAACTCTCTTCTAACCTTAATCCTACATGTTCTCCACGTTTTTTTGTCTCCCTCCTTCATTTGGTTATTCCCCTAAATATATTAGTTATTTGATTAACCCTATCAAAAGAAGAGCGTTTACGTTAGCAAGATTTAATATTTTCCCCTCTGCAGTTCACCTTGGCAGATTTTCTAACATTCCGTTTGCTTGTAGATTATGTCTTTTTTGTTTTCAAGAACCGGACACAATGGCACATATTTTATTACATTGCCCATCTCTCCAATCACTTCGTGATATTTACTTAAAACCCTTATTGTCTCCTCTTTCTGGTATTCCAACTGAAAATCTAGCTGCCCTCCTATGTGACAACACAGAGGACGTTACTAATGCTGTAGCGGAATTTCTAGTTGCAAGTGCCAAATGGAAATCTCCCCCTTAATCTCCCTTTTTCCTTTATCCCTTCCTTTTCCTTTCCTGATTTTCCTTATGTGTGATGCCATTATTTAATATTTTGTTGTTAATTATTGTTTAATGCCAATAAAGGTTGAATTGATTGATTCTCTGGGAGGAGGAAGTGGTGGCATTCGAGACCTATGGGAATGCCCCTCCTACTCCAGAAGGCAGGGCCAGCTGAAGATCTATTCCTGTAGGAGGGCATCCCCGCCCCCAGTGCGGCCCTGCCTTCCAGAAGACAAGGTCGTGTTTGGCTGAGCTCCATGGAGCTCCACAGAAGATCTAGGCTTAGGATTCTGTCCCACCAAGACCTTAAACAGACTTTATTCTTTTTCTGAACAGGTCCTCTCTTCCCTCCAGATACCTTCAGTGGATGCTCCTGTGGCCGCCTTGTCATCCTCAGCTGTAATACCCTCTGAGGGAGAAGGGGGCCCGAAGGACCCATGTGACAAGCACGTGGAGGCGGTATTCCAGAGGGATTTCCTAGCCTCTGCCAGTGCTTTCAGGGCCTCGGCTGCTAACTCCACAGTGGCAAGGGGCGCCTTTGTTTGGGCCAAGGAGTTGGCAGCTCAAGATCCTGACCTATCCGACAGAGCTAGGTCAATCTTAAAGAAGATTGCCTTGGCAGCAGCCTTCTCGGCGGATGTGTCCTTCGATGCCCTGCAGTTTAATGCACGTACTATGGCAGCTAACATATTGGCCCACCACAACATCTGGCTTCGCAACTGGGAAGTGGATACAGGCTCCCAGAACAGGCTGGTAGGGGTCCCCTTCCAGGGGGCAAAGCTGTTTGGTCAGGCATTGGACCCTATCCTCATAGAAAGCAAGGATAAAAAGAAAGTATTGCCCAGCAGCAAGAAAGAGAGTACCAAAAGTAAGAAGCCATCCTTTCGGTTTTCTCATTCCAACTTTCATCCAAGAGACAGTCAGAAGCCTAGAGGCAAGTGGAACAAGGCTTGCTTCTTCCCTAAGGGGTGATCCCAGGAAGGTGCCAGTTCTAATCCCCCCAAATCCACCAAGGATCAGAGAAGGGCATGTCGCCAGGCCAGGAGGATTGTCGGGCGCTATCGGGGGATGCCTCCTTTTTGCCAAGCAGTGGTCAGCTATTTCCAGCGACGCTTGGGTGTTAAGCAACAGTGACAAAGGGCTATGCCCTAGAGTTTGTAAATAAACCGAGGAACCGTTTCTGGAAGGTTCCACTTTCCAGGGACCCATCCAAATATGCCCAGAAGCTCCAAGCAATTCAACATCTGCTCGACATTCATGCCATAGAGAGGGTGCCTTCGAGCCAAAGGGGACAAGGTGTGTACTCTGTGCTGTTTCTTGTCCCAAAGAAGAATGGAGAAACACGTGCCATCTTGGATCTCAAATGGCTCAACAGGTTCTTGCAGAAGAGGAAATTCCGCGTGGAAACCTGGAGGTCCATTGTTGCAGCATTGGAACAGGGCAACCTTCTAGCCTTGATGGATTTATCTGAAGCTTACCTGCATGTACCAATATGGCCCAGTCATCACCGTTTTCTCTGTTTTTGTACAGGAAGGACCATTTCCAATACAGGGCGATGCTATTCAGACAGACGGCAGTGCCCAGGGTATTCACGAAATTGCTGATTGCGCCAGTAGCACACCTGTGCCAGCAGGGAATCTTCATCTTTCTGTATTTGGACGATACCCTCATCAAAGCGTCTTCACAGGGGCAAGCATTAAGCAGCATTCAGCGGAACCTGGACTGCCTACAATGCATAGGGTTCGTGATCAACGAGAAGAAGAGCTCTTTGATTCTGACAATGGAACTGGACCACTTGGGGGTGCACATCAATACCCAGACCTTCAGGATTTCCCTGTCAAAGGACAGGCAGGACACTGTTCTTCAGATGGTCAGAGAAACCAGACGAGTGCAACACCAGGATCTGATGGTCCTGGCATCCCTGCAGGGACTCATGGAGTCCTGCCAGGATGTTGTATGATTGGTCAAGAGCCCATTCCAGGGTGTTACAGCAGATACTGAAATCTTTTCAGCGACTGATAGAGAGACAGAGGCACCTCAACAGCCTGATCTCACAAGAGCTGAAAGACAGCCTAGCCTGGTGGCTTGACGAGGGACAGCTAGCCAGGGGAGTAAGCCTGGCTCTCCCAGACAGAATTTCCGTCACAACGGACGTGAGCCTCCTAGGTTGGGGGGCCCCACATGTCATTGGCCATGGCACAAGGCGACTGGACTCCGGAGGTATCAAAGTATCAACCTGCTAGAGCTTCGGGCCATAAGGCTGGCACTGATGCAGTTCTCGAACCTCCTAATGGGGCGGCATGTCTTGGTAAGAACAGACAATGTGATCACCAAGGCCTATGTGAACAAACAGGGGGGCACCAGGTCCTCGTGCCTGCAAAGGGAAGCAGCCATGCTGATGGAATGGGCAGGGGACAACCTAGCCTCCCTGAGAGTGGAGCACCTAGTGGGGGTTTGTAACATCTCGGCTGATTGGCTCAGCAGGAGAAAGATACAGGAGGCAGAGTGACAACTAAACCCGGAAGTGTTCCAGAGGGTAGCAACGATTTTCGGATGGCCAGTGATGGATCTCTTCACTTCCAGCGACAACAGGCAAGTGGAAAGATTCATGTCCAGAACCAGAACCAGGTGCAGAAGGGGCAGATGCCCTAGTGACCCCTTGGCCACGCGGGCTACTGTACACTTTTCCCCTGGTGGCATTGCTTCCGAGGGTGCTGAGAGAGATCAAGCACAGACAGGCAGAGGTAATATTGATAGCTCCTCTGTGGCCCAGGCAGCCCTGGTTTCCAGTCAAGATGTCAGCAAGGGACAGATGACTACTCCCGATCTGGACGGATCTTCTCATGCAGGGACCTCTACTGCACCCCAAACCACCTCTTTCACCTAGCGGCTTGGAAGTTGAGAGGCAGGCCTTTCAACGACAGATATTCTGAGGAAGTGATGGACACCCTTCTGTCATCTAGAAAGGCATCCAATAAATATATAACAGCACATGGGCCAAATTTGCCTTCTGGTGCTTTGGCAGAGGGGTCAGGGAATCTAAACCCAAGGTCAAACAAGTCCTCCAATTCCTTCAAGAGGGGCTTAACAAGGGGTTAAGTACCAACACATTGAAGAGGCAGCTGGCTACCATCAGTAGCATCCTGGGTGCGGGGAGGGGAGATAGTTTTTCTTCGCATCCTCACATTAAAAGGTTCCTGAGGGGGGTGGCCCTTATTAACCCCTCCCCAGTTTTGTTTTTAGTCGCAGTCACATCTGCCCAACGGATTTCAGAGATTGGTGCACTATCCATTAACCCTAATTTGTGTATTTTCCATCGGGACAAAGTGGTGCTGAGGCCAGACCCAGTGTTCATCCCTAAAGTTAACTCAGTTTTCCACAGGACACAAGAGGTGGTGCTACCGTCTTTTTGCCCTAACCCAGTCCACCAACAGGAAACAATCTGGCACACGTTGGATGTGCGGAGGATGTTGAGGTTTTATTCAGATCGGACCAAAGGGTTCCGCAAGACAGGCGCCCTGTTTGTCAATTTAAGGGGGTGTTCAGGGGCAGACAGGCTTCAGCTTTGGTGTTTTTGAAGTGGCTATGGGCAGCTATAGAAATGGCATATGCCGCCCTGGGGAAACAGATCCCAGAGGGGATTACGGCTCACTCAGTAAGGGGGGCAGCTGCTTCGGCAACTTTTGATGGATTTAATTCCTTGGTTGAAATTTGTAGGGCGGCAATCTGGTCTTCGGTACACTCTTTTACCAAGCATTATAGAGTGGACGTTGCCGCTTCTGCCAAAGCAAACTTGGGCAGAAAAGTCCTGCAGAAGGCGGTGGTAGTCTAGCAGGGAACCTTGCCTGGCCTGCCCCTTCAATACAGCTCCCATAGGTCTCAAATGCCACCACTTCCTCCTCCCAGAGAATTATAGGAATTTCTTACCTTGAGAATTCCTCTTCTGGGATGAGGAAGGGTGGCATTCGACCCGCCACATTCCAGGCTTAGCGGGTTTGGCCTAGGGGGCAGGTTCTGGGGGTGGTAGTTAGAAGTTGTTCTCCCCCCACCCACCCACCATGTTGTGTTCTTCTGTTTATTCCAAGTTTTCAGTTGTAGCATCGCCAGTTGACATGGTGGATGCATGTTGGCAATATGGAATGCCAGAGTTCCTGGATGGACATTGGGGGGGGGGGTTCCTGCTCTTCAGTTCTGGACTGGGGGCGGGGATGCCCTCCTACAGGAAGTCTAGATCTTCAGCCGGCCCTGCCTTCTGGAGTAGGAGGGGCATCCCCATAGGTCTCGAATGCCACCCTTCCTCATTCCAGAAGAGGAATTCTCAAGGTAAGAAATTTCTATAATTTTACATCCATGGATTTGACTCAATGAAGGCTCAACCTGAAGCCTTTGAAAGCAACCGGAGCTGTGCTCTGATTGCCTCCAAATGAGCTTCTGAGGTCTGTTGAGGCCTCAGCATGGCTGAGAATGGGGGAAATTCCCACCCCTGCCTTCCAGACATGACGGAGCATACAGCTCAGCTCATGTCCAGAGGGGGAGGTGGGAGGAATACAGAGGCGTCCGACCCATGTGGCGTGGTGATACACCTGCCATAGGCTCCACTGAGGGAACTGGGGGGGAACCCGTGCGGAGATGGGCCTTCCCATCTGCCCTCGCCTCTGTATCACTCCAAAATGAAGCAGTCCCAGAGCAGCGGGTGTGATGAGGCTGTGCAGGCGGTGTGGTGACATCTTCAATTGTCTTTAGCACTGCTCCATCGTATCTGGAGGCTGAGGTGGAGGGAAAATCCCCCATTCTTAGTCACTCCGAAGCCGTGGCTTCTGCATGGCTGAGAATGGGGGATTCTCAGTCCCAGAGAAGCTATGTTTGCAATGAGTGCTCTGGATTGTGCTCTCAGTCACTCAGTTCTGTTCAGGTTTTTTCCAGTCAGGATTCAGGTGGAACTGGATAGTACATTTAATGCAATAGTTGAAACAGTACAGTGAAACTGGATAGTAAGATGAGTTGAATGCATGTTCTGATCAAAGGCCAACATGAAAAAATTTATTTTTTAACCTTGGGTCCTTCTTAATGCTACAGTTGCACTTGAGTCTCAATACAAGGTCACTCAAAAAAATTAACTTTCAGGAGTGGAAGACCTTAAATTAGATCACCTTAAAGCAGCTTAATTATATGTATTTGATAGTCTGTTGACAGGCCTCCAGGTTATTGATAGGACATATCTACACAACAGGCTTAAAATGGTTTAATAATCATTCCCTCTCCACACAGAACCCTGGGAATTAGAAGAAACAGGAGCTCCTGAAGTGTATTGAAAAATGTGTTTTTAGGCTTCCTTTTGATGGAAGCTTTCCCATGAAGATATTTTTCTTACCAAATTAATAGTTTTTAAAAAAAAATATTTAATGCTTTCTGAGAACATAAATATATTATCCCAAGATACACTAAGTAACCAGAGAGAGAGAGAGAGAGAGAGAGAGCTATCCTCTTTTATTTGATTGGTATTCTCTCCAGATCCATCAAGCGACTCCAGAACCAGTTTCCAGGATTGCAAATCGAATGTAAATGCAAAACCTTTGCTGCTTCATCCTGAGAATGAACTGCAGTCGACAAACACTGGGGACCCTGATTGCTTATTGCCAAACCAGTTGCTTGAAGTAAATCAAGAGTTGCTGCAGTCTGGAGTAATAGCTCTGTGTGGTATGTAGCACGTAAATAATGTCTCTTTTATGGTATGTCTTCATGGGAGCTTACTACACTCCCAACTCAGCATTACAGAGTTAAAAGAAATCCCATGCTAATATTATATACAGTAGATTATGTCGGAGTGCACAACCTTGCTGGCCCCACAGTCATTTGAAGAGCAAACAAATGCATGTGAGAACATGCTGGAGACTGGACTGGATGTAGATAGGGGGAGGTGTTGAATGTAATCTCAAATAATAAGTACTATTGCATTATCTCCTATTCAAGTAGGGGAGAAACAAGTATATATTCTGTTCAGTTTTGGTGTTCAGGAACACAAAGCAAGAAAACTGCTTCCTGCTGCCCTACAATTTAGTCACCAAGAATTAGTTTTGGGTACCCCAATGTAAATTTGAACTGAGGAGCACAGAGAAGTAGTAAAGGCAATTTGTGTGGCTAGAACATCTGGAGTACTATGTTCACATCTGGAGTACTGTGTACAGTTCTGGTCGCCAAACCTCAAAAAAAATATAGGAGAAGGTGCAGAAGAGAGCAACCAAAATGATGGCAGGGCTGGTGCACCTCCCATATGAGGAAAGGCTACAGAGTCTGCAGCACTTCAGTCTAGAAAAAAGGCGCCTAATGTGGGACTTGATTGAGATGTGCAAAATTCTGCATGGGATGGATAAAGTGGATAAGTTCTTTCCCTCGCTCACAATACCAGAACCAGGGGACATCCACTAAAATTGAGTGTTGGGAAAGTGAGAACAGGTAAAAGGAAATACTTTTTTACCCAGCAAGTAATTAATCTGTGGAACTCCTTGCCACAGGAGGTGGTGATGGCATCTAGCTTAGATGCATTTAAAATGGGACTGGACAGATTTCTGGAGGAATAGTCCATCACAGGCTACAGGCCATGATGGTTATGCCAACCTCCTTACTTTAGAGGTAGGCTCCCTCGGAGTGCCGGATGCAGTGGAGTAGCAACAAGATGCACATATCTAGTTGCCTTGTGTATTCCCTGAAGCATCTGGTGGGCTGCTTCTACTAGATGGGCATTTGGCCTAATCCAGTGGGGCTCTTCTTATGTTCTTAACACCTGGGGAAACAGTGGTGGAAATTATAGAGTTAAGTATGTGCTGCTACTTTTGTACATTCTTAGTGAAACACATTTTTTACTAGCAAAATATCTGCCAAATGGTGAGTATGGGCACAACTGGCCACCAAGTCTTTCGAGCTGGCTCTTCCCTCTCTCTGTCTTTCCAATCTGTCCCTGGTCTCATTTCCACATTCAGTTGCCAGTGAGCTGTCGCCCATCCGGGTGTAACCGGGTGTGCTGGTTACTGAGAAGCCAGCCATGGTTGCTAGACAGGAGGAAAAACTGTGCCTTTGTGACATCCTCTCCTTAGATTGAGGGAGCAGTCCAAGCAGGCATGTTGGGCCAATGCACTGTGCTCGCGTAGGCCCAACATCACTAGCACCAACACAGGAGCGCCGACCAGCACCCCTGCATCGGCGCTAGTGCTCTTGGGCTGATGCTAGCAGTAGTGTCAGGACAAGGGCTGACGCAAGCGCGGTTGTGGGAGGAGGGAGGGACTGGGCGGGGGCGTGCTGGCCAATGGGTGTGCTGGCCCGGGGAGGGCGGTGGAGATGGGATGCAGTAGTCTGCATCCAAGCCTCTGCCCCCAGCCTGCACGACACCAATTCAGGCATACAGCCTCCTTGGCTCTGCACTTGCTATTTAGCAGGCACAGAACCAAGGAAACCTATGGGGAGATTCCAGCCATTCCAGCGCAGCTTAGGATTTGCTCTGAATTGATGGTGAGGATGGGTGCAGTAGCTGCTGCATGGAGGCATCACTGATATCTTCCATAAGCAGTGGAAAGCAATGTTTTACTCTCTTACATATTTCTGAGGACAAGAGTTACAGTTTGGGGAGGGAGTGTCTCCTACGTAAAAAGTTGTAGGTTCCCCTAATATAGAGGCTGCTGCTTCCACTCTTTCTCAGCTTTCTCTTTCTCAGCAACTTCTGGTTAGTGCCAGCAAAATAGTTTGGGAGGAAGGAGAGGCAAGCAGATAGGCTGTCCAAGGGTGTTCTTGGAAAAGATAGTTTTTAATTCATTTTTCCATTTTTCTTTCTGGTTAGGAAACCGGGATCGTGGTGGAAGAGCAGTGGTGCAGGTCTATATGAAAAACAGTGCCTGGTTAAGTGAACAGTCCAGAATTAATGAGCTCACTCAACTTCTGGTATATTTCTATAATATTCCCAGGTATGAAGAAGCAGCAATGTAACATTTTTAGGGCGCAATCCTACCCTGGAGTTATACCAGCACAGTTAGGCCAGCAAAGTTTGGCTGGCACAAGAGCCACCGTAAAGCGCCTTTGGCCACTTTTGGAGTCAGGGAGGACAGCGCACATCTATGTGCTGGCCTCTCTGACTCTGAGAGTGGTACAAACATACTTTACAGTGTCCCTTGTGCTGGCCGAACTTTGCTGATTTAACTGTGCCGGCCTAACTCCAGGTAAGGATTGTGCCCTTAGTATAACACTCATACTAATAATGTGACTATTGTAAAACTCCATTATCATTGAGATCCTAATATTTTGTTAGCAAGATGACTTTGCCCTCAAATGTCTCAGGGTGGATGGTATGAAGTTGTTACCTTAATAAGTATTTCTTAAGTTGAATTGACTGGGAGGACGTACTCTTCCCCCAGCTGTTATGCATTAAAATAAAACAAATTCATAAAGGAACTATTTTTCAAAGAGTGTTAAGAATAATAATTCATTTGAACAATAGGAAGCAGCACTGAAGACAATAGTCTTATCTTGCCCTGTAGGGATTCACAGTGACTAGATAAAACTCTTGTAACTTAAATTGTGACATGGTAGAAAGAATTTCAGTAGGTGCAGCTGGCCACTATTCAAGTATCATGAGCCTTACTCTCCTCTACATATTGTTCAGCATTGTCTTGGCATCATTTTGTTTATGATTGCATTAGTAGCAGAAGATTTCTTAGATTCCATTATTTGGAGGATCGTTATGCTGACAGAACCACGTACTTTTGAACACCTCTCTCTCTCAAAACTCTGGCAGTGAATAATCATGTTACATAGAAGCACCTTGCTGTGGATCCTCCCAGTCCTTACAGGCAGGGAACAAACAGGCTGTAGTAGGTAACTGATTAAGGAGGATCTGCACTGAAACCAGATGAACAGAGAAAGATGCAAGGAATTATGAGATACTTATATGTTTGAAGATAATGTCAACAGACTTGGGGTACATATAACGTATATAAAAACAGCTGTTGAAGCATATTCATCACCTTTTCATCAGGTGACACCTTATCGTGATCCCCAGGGTCCGGCCGATCCTGCAGACCCCCAGAGACCCTGAGTGGTGAAGCCAATTCCCTCCTGACCTCTGGCAAACCCCCAGTGGTCCAGGAGACTTCACCTGTGCCCAATTCAGTTCCAAGTAACCCCCATGGTAGCTAAGCCCTCAGTGGCAATACTGGAATAGCTGACCTCAGTTCCCAGAAGAAATGGCACGCCAGTTCAGAGGCGTTTCTACAGGGATGGCAAAGCTCTAAGTTTTGCAAGAAGCCTTACCCTGTCATGTAAATCCTTCCTCTCCCTTGCTGCTGTAGCCAGTAAGCAACGCCAAGATGTTGCTGTTCCCTGTGAGGATTGGCTAAAACGGTGCAGGAGAGGAGTGATTTCCACTGCAAGGTCAGGCTTCTTGCAAAACCTAGAGCTTTGCCATCCCTGTAGAAACGCCCTGGCGCCAGTTTGTAAAAAATATAAAGATTTATTAAAACTACTGGTTACACTACAAAGGCACGAAAGGCTCAAGACATACACAGCTTGGCAGTACTTGTTAAACCCAATGCAAAGTAACAAAGCTAGCTGCCTGACTCTACTTGTCCTAACTCTCACCTTGGCTCCTTAGCCTGCTGGATACCTGGACGGCCAGGTGTCCATGATGGTCTCCTGCTGACTGACTAATCCAACAGAGTGTTCAGCTCACAAACCGATTCCAAAACCCCTCCTGGGCCTTTCTCTGTACTCCTTGGAGTTGCTAGCAGCGGTGTCATCCGGCAACGAGCTGCCGGAACGCTAGGCGGGACTTACTGCCTGATTGGCTGCCCGTCCGTGACGTGTCGGTGCCCGCGCGGTGGGCGGACAGGCCCAAGAGCCCCAAAGAGCCCCATGTATGTTCCAAAATGCTCTTTATGGTTGCTCTGTATCTGTTAGGCCTTATGTTTCATTTATATTTTACAGCTTTATAACTGTTGAGTAAGTACGGAATAAAGAATGTCTGCTTTATTGTTTTAGAAAGGATGTCCGCGTTTTGGGACTGCTTATTTTAGTGGATGTTCGCAAAAGTCAGAACATATCTGCCCTTTTCAAATCCTTGGCAGCATTACAGGTGAGTGCAGATAGTTACAGCTAAAATATGGAGTTTGGATCAAAAACTTAATCATTGGGGTGTGTTCGTCTGTCCAAGATTTCTTTCCTTGAAGCTAGGACATTCTCAGCAGCTCCTGTCAGATGATAATCCTGACCTAATTTATTCACTGGAATGACGTGAAGCTTAAATAAAAGTTAGAGCCTAGTTTTTAGCAGTGTAGCAGCAAAGGCCAGGAGCTCTCCCCCAGACATCACAAATACATCTCTCCTGTCATCACACAATTGTGACACAATTGCAGTGACAGATGCATTAAATGGCTGTGTTTTTGTTTTTTGGGAAAAGATGCAGTGCATCCACTGCAAAATGCTCCAGACCACTTCTATGGCCGAGATAACCTCTGACAGGAATTTGTGGGAAGCTTATCTGGACACCAGGGTGTCTTTCTTTAATGACAGTGGAATGCACTAATCAATCTGCCTGTGTCAAAATCATACAGCAATAGGATGGGCATTTTTCCCCCCAAAATGATGACTGCCATAGCACAGCTACCATAAAGTGCTGTGGGCCGTAGCACCTTCCACTCCATGAATAGGCTTCCTGCAGAGCTCTTTATGCCAGGAAAAGGGCCATGGGAGGAAGCTTATTTGTAGACGGGGAAAGGCACCTCAGCCAAAGCAGCTTGCTCTATCATCATCTCTTCCCACCTGCCCCATTCATGAATAGGCTTCATCCAAAGAGACCACTGCATCCCATTCACAAATGGGGCAAGTGAGAGAGGACAGTGGCAAAGCCACCACTTGGAGGTGGGCACTGACCAGGGCCTTCAGGGCTCTGCTATGGACCTTTTGATAGCCTTGGCTGGTCTGATTTAGCTGACTCTGATGCCTGTTAAGGTGGTAGTAGTAAGCCCAATTGGTTTAACTGGAATTTATTCTCAAGGGACCATTAATATGCTGTCCTTTGAGCATGGCAGTATGGAACAGCTGTAGCCACTTATTCAATGTAGTTGTGAGATTTGGATAGCATTTTTCCTTGTATGAAATTCTTATGTATTAAAAGATTTTTAGGAAATAGATACTGGAAGAATGTCTAGCAAGGAGATTGTGGTAGCCAAAGCAAGAGAAAGTTGGAAGAGGAAAATATTGTTGAAATTGCCCCAATGTAATTATTTTCCTAAGCTGCCTTTACTGTTTTCTATACATGTGATATAATAGGCATGTTTTGTTGAAAAAGAAATCCTCACAAGATGCTGAATTAAATTCTGTAAGCAATGCCATTTGCATTGGCACAATGTTTTACCAAAAGTTTGGCCTCAGCTGAAAGTAGTGGAAGTGAGAAATTAGATAATGCTATTATTATTATGCCTTCCTTTGTGAGAATCTGGTTCTTCCTTATATCAGCCCTCCTTTTGAAGAGACTTTTTCAGTTTAATTTACAAAGCGTCAAAACTATCTTTGTAACTTGAATAAGAGGCATTGCTGTAAAAAATGTTAACTGAAGTGCAATGGTGAAGAAAAATAAATTTTGAAAACACGTTTTATACCTTTTCTTATGCAAATGCAAATTTTGAGACTTCAAATTCTGCCTTCTGCCTTCTCAGATTCTCAATGGGTTTGTGGAGGTGGAGAGAATGAGATGAGGACGGAAGTGTTGAACATGCTGTAAAAAAGATAGTAGAATTACCTAGAGATTAAAATGACACTTAACTCAGCATTGTCTTTGTGTTGAAACATTACATCGGATCCAGCCATAGTTGAGTTATTTGAAGTATTGTTTCAGTAGGACTGTGGTGCAAGAAAATTGCAGCCTTTGTATCATTATAATATGCAGAATAGTAAAAGGATTGTACTACCTGATCCAATGCACATTTACTCAGTCTCACTGAATTTGGTGGAATTAGCAGCCCAATCCTAACCAACTTTCCAGTGCTGATGCAACAAACCTTCCCTTATGAGTCATTCCGTGTCAAATCATCACATTTAGGGTGCAATCCTAAAAAATTGTTAATCCCATTGTATTGTATATCATATGAAAGCTCATGAAAAGAGCTTTAAAACGATACCACTCCCAACTCAGTATCACAACCGGTGCCCAATGTACAACTAGTTGAAGTATAACTAGCATACCATTTTTTGATAAAATTTCAAAAATTTACATAGCTATAAAATTTTATATAATAAATATAGGCCACTAAAATTGGTATTTTTGCAATACACCACAGAACAAATAAGTACCCTAAATTTCATAAAAATCTAAGGCTTTCAGCCGGAAACGGTGTGAATGACCCTTACCTTTAGGATGCCTCCGTTTCTTTCCCACCACTACAGAATGCCATGCATGTCCCTTTGGCATGGCTGCAGTGGTGTTGGAAAGACAGTTAAGACTGAACTGTAAATGTGATTAGTTTTGCAGTTTAAGCAAATAATTAAATGTTCACTTTTGAAGTTGGTGGGATTTTTAAATGCAGCTTTGACTTGATCATGCCCATTGTGGTGTAACACAGACAACCGGAAGTTAGGATTGACCATAGACTTGCTATTTTTCATTCATGGGATAGAAAAACCATCTTCTTTGGTAAATCCAAAGAAGGCTTGTCAGATTTCAAAATTTGACCTGTAGTTTTAGGGCCATAACCTCCTACTCAAAGGAAGGAGATAGATCTCAGAGTGAGTGGCCAGAAGGTGGGGGTGAAGGCTATTTTCTGTTTGGCTAAGATGCTTTTATGGTTAGTTCTTCACACCTGTCTCCTCCTTGAGACACAGAATATAGTCAGGCTCTATCCCCTGCCATTTGCTACTATGCTCTGCAGCAACCTTTACCCAGCCCCTGCCTCCAAGGCTTTGCCCCCAAAGGCTCAGAGTTCTCCCCTTGCCCCCAGGTTCCCTCAGGACACCTGATGAAAAGAAGATAAAGCTAGAAGATTCTGATAATAAATCCAATTGTATCCAGGCTACCTCTCTCTTCATACGGTTCATTCATACTTAGCACACTTACGTTGAGCTGAGTGGGATTTAGTCCTGGAATAGACAGACTCTGTTGGCTATCTTCCCATTAGAATCCTCATTAGTTATTGCTACTACTTTTTATGATTCTGGTTTATTTTTAGAATAAAACTCTATTTTAATTTCAGAATAAAAATCATTTTTTGTTTGTCATTTTTAAAATGAAGTGATCATGCTCACCAATAAACCGGCATAATGGTAGATTTACATAGACTTGAGACTTACATAGTTTTATTGCATTTATTTTGTTCTAGAGTGCCGTTCCTCATTCCATTCACAGTGTGCTAATACTGACTGATAAGGAATCCACTTTTCGACCTGACAAAGATACTGCATTTCAGGTAAAAAAAAAATACATTGAATTTAATTTTGCTTTTCTTAGCAATTATCTCAGAGTGAGCACACGTAACAACCTGTGCTTAACTCTAAAGCCAGACAGCAGTGGCGTTCCGGGGACAACAACGACAAAATGCTACGTTTTTAAGGATCCTTAACACCTGTGTAAAGCGGCTCCTCCCTTTGCTTTCAGAACCATTTGCAACTGTGAGAGCAAAGCAGAGGCATCTCCTCTGCTTTGCTTTCACAGCTGCGAATGGTTCTGAATGTAAAGGGGAGGGACTGCTTTACACAGGCATTCAGGAGTCTGAAAAACCTAGTGTTTTGCCCCCCTCTGGGAACGCCAGTGCCTGACAGCATCCGTGACTGGCCAAGCAGCACCAGTGGCTGGACCCAGAAATCAAGATAGAGACTGAGCCAGGACTGACTAGTGCCACAGGGCTATACATGCAGCCTGCTGTTTCCTTAAGAACCAATGTCCATTTAGAGACAAAGAAGTGGCATTGCCATGCTCCAGCCTCTTTCAAGTAGTCTCCACTGACATGTCTTTGGGGCTCTTGGGAGCAAGAGAAGAGATGACAGTCAATCAGTGTGTAGAATAATTGTTGTTGTTCAGTCGCTAAGTCGTGTCCGACTCTTCGGGACCCCATGGACCACAGCACACCAGGCTTCCCTGTCCTCCACTAGCTTCCACAGTTCACCCAATGTCATGTTCATTGCTTTGGTGACACTATCTAACCATCTCATCCTCTGCCGCCTCTACAATGATAATGTAGAATCATTATCAGGAATTAATTGCAATTCTGATCTTTAAGGCAAAGGCTGCAGCTTCATTAATGACCCAATCCTAAGGAGAACCTGCATCAGCACAATATACATTCTGCTTGTGTGTGCTGTCACAAAAATGCCATAAAGCACTTTGCAACGGCTTAAGGCCCAGGTACACCAGCAGGAAGACCAGAACCTTCCTGCTGGTGCCAACGGTTGCCGGGAAGCCCACCGGAGCAGGGAAGTCCAGGGCAGGGGTGGGGAGGGGGAAGGGTGGAACTGAGTGGCGACCAGGGCAGGGGGTCAGTGGATTAGGCCTGGGGGGGTGGGATGAACAGTGCCAATGCGCACTGTATTTGAACCCCTTCCTGCGCCTGATCCACCTGCATGGATCAACGCAAACTTGTTCCGTTGATATTGGTGGGGCCAGAAGTGTGTCTGGACAAAAAAAGTGCCTGGAGCAAGGAAGTATATGCGGCGCCCCTGGGCAATGGGAGGGGCCTCCATGCAACCCAGAAGAGGCAGCAGGGACCTCAGCAAACTGCCTGGAGAGCACACCAAATTCAGCAGTTTTGCTGTGCGACAGTAGAGGAAGCTGTCTGGGGCTTTTTTCTTTATTTTTTAACATTTTTAAAGTGGGTCTGCAGAAAAATTGCACCCCTCCTTGGCGTAGCACCCTGGGGCAGGTGACCTTCAAGCTCCATTCTTGTTACGTCTCTGGGTGGCACACATTTGAGTGAGCCATTGCAGCTACTGGGGCTTATGCTGGGACAATGGGACAAATATCCCCTTACTCAGATACTTAGCAGCAAAAAGAGTGCCCAGCATCATTGTGCAGGGAATTAGGTAGGATTGGGCTGTCCAGCTGCAATCCTATACTCCCTTTCTTGGGAGTAAGTGTAAGCCCCAGTTCCACTGAATACCGTGTAACTTATTTCTGAGCAGACATGAATCAGATTGTGCTATAAATTAAACTTACTTTGGAAGAAGCATGAATAGGATTCGGAAGGATGATTCTGTGTGTAAAGAAGGTTCTTGTGGCAAGTACAGTCAACCTGAATCTTGCATGAGAGCACAATCCTAAACTGGAGTTAGGTCAGCACAGTTTGGCTAGAAAAGTTTGACCGGCCCCAGAGACACCGTAAAGTGTGTTTAGACCACTTTACATGCCATCCTTTACATGTTTGGAAATGCGCCATCCTCCCTGACTCTGAGTAGTCCACATGGGCTTTACGATGACCCTTGTGCTGGCCAAACTTTGCTGGCCTAACTGTGCCAGCCTAACTCCAAGTTAGGATTATGCTCTGAAGTTTATATTCCAGAGGCAGCATGTAAAGCTAAAATTGAATATACAGGCATCCCCCATATCTACAGTTTCATATATTCAGAGTTTGGGCAAACTTATCTTTGTCTGATTGCAGTCCTCCTGTCACTGTCTCCTTTTGCACGATGTGGGGAGGGGTCTCTGCAAACGCTAACAGGAAGCAGGAGGAGATAACAGGATGTGGGTTGGAGGGCTGAACACAATGCAACATTAAGCATCACATTGCTTTCAGCCCTCCAACCTACTTCCTGTTAGTGTTTGCAGCAATAGAGAAAGCACAGAAACAGTGAGACACGAAAGGAGAGCTGCAATCAGACAAAGGCAAGTCATTGCTTGGAAGAGGGGGAATTTGTGAACCGCTTCTTGTAGGGTTGTCTACTATCCATAGTTTCCAGTATCCGTGAAAGCAGCAGGAACCTATCCTCACAGATACAGGAGGAAATCTGTACTCAAAATTGCCTTGGAAATCCCTAAAATCTCAGAGATGAGACATAGGCTTGAACTGAGACCAAAAGTCATTTCTTTCTCTGATCTAAGGGCCCCTTCCAGGACTTCTACTTGGTAAGTAAAATGAAAGGCTGAATTGCAAGGCACTGAATTGCTGATTTTTGAGTTTGCAGATTGGGTAAAGTAGAAGTTGCACAAATCTTATCTATCAAACACAAGATGCAGGCTGACTGTGCAGCTAATAATTATAAAAGGGGCTGATCTTTTTTCCTCTTTTTCACAGAAATTTAGTAGAGGTGAGCACTGCATAAGCATTAGGGTTAGTTGGCTTTTTAATTGAGTCTATTAAAGGTTTTATTGTTCTTATTATGACATTTATTGTTTTACATATTGTGCATTTTAATGTGTTATTTGTAAAACTTTTAAATAAATAAACACCATGCAAGATTTTTAGACTTTACATGGTTTGATAATGCTGCAAATTTTGTTAAGGCGTCTAATTTTGTATATGGCTTCTAACTTCCTTTGACAGTGTGAAGTTCTCACATCACTAAAAGCCTTACATAGATTCATTGATTGCACCCAACTGACCACAGAGTTTGATGGAACGTTTCCTTACAATCACAATGACTGGATATGTTTCCGGAGAGTAAGTTACAATTTGGAACTAGCTCTCTTTTTCATTATTATCACTAAATAATGCTGATTGCCTTTAGTTAGTATTTAATCAGTCATAAACATTAGAAATTAATATTTACCAGAGTTAAATATATTTCAGGTAAAATTTATTGACTCAATTCAAACATCACTCCATCATCATTAAAGAAGTTTTATTATGGTTTGATATATTGTTGGAGTTGACAAACTACAGTTACAGTAATTGCTCCATCTTAGAGGCTGCTGCACCATAAAGATAAAAGAAGAAAGCAGACAAATTGTTGTTACACCCTGGTCTGCTTATTATACATTCGAAAGCGCAAACCAAGGGCTGGGTTGTAAACAATGGTTAGCACTATCCATGGTTTGGCATGATGTCTGCATTCAGCTATTGAGTCATGCTCACAAACCGCAACTAACGGCCCAGTCCTGAATGGCCTAATTGCCACAGGCACAGCGGCAGCCAGGCAGCTGCAGGATCTCCCCAGGAGAAGGGGACGCTTGTCCCTTTTCCCTGGGGAAAGCCCCACCGCCTGCAATGGGGCTACTCAGCTCACCGCCGGCTATTTTGCTGGCAGTGAAACGAGTAGGCTGCCTGAGCAACTGCTGGGGATACAATCTGGCAGTGGAAGCCACCACCGGGTCCCACCCCTTCACAGCTGGCTCCTTCCCTCCCTCCGCCTGGTTCCTCCCCACTCCCTCCCCCCCCCCCGCCCAAAACAGGCTTACTGGTGGCTGGCGCTGCTGGAGCACCAGCCAGCCACCCACTCATGTTGGGGCCTGGTGCTGAATGAGTGTCACTCCAACAAGAGTGTAACAGCACGTTTGTGACATTTTCACAATACGGGCCTTCTGGATTAGACCATAAATTATGTTCTGGAAAAAGCAACCACTTTGCATTGGCTTTGGTAAGAGTGGCCACGCCCATCACAATGACAAACCCTTCCAGAGCCAGCTTTTCCCACTATAATGTATATATTATGCTTTGCGCTGAACTCATCAATGTAATTTAAGCTTTAACTTGATGCAATAGCAGCATGATTTATTTCTTAGGAAGCAGATTAAGCCATACAGGTGTAAAGTCGGGTGCAGGGTGAAGTAACGTAGAGGTCCATTGGGAAAAAGAACAGTACAGAACTCTTCACCTGTGCAAAGCTTCTTCTTTCTCATGGCCATGTTTCTTCTGACCATCTGTACTTCAGGTATTTGGAGAAGTAGGGGAGAGGCAAAAGTGATAATTAGGAAAATATTTAGCATGTTTCTTCAGCTTGCTGCATTCTGACATATGGGTCTGCTATTGAGGCCTCACGTGTCACCATTGCTACAATCAGATGCTCTAATTCCAAATAACGTTTTGTGAGCTGGCTCCTGTGATATATTAGCATATGTAATTTTTTTGTCTACCTGTCTACCTTACGAACGTCCTGTTCGTAAGTTGTCTTCCTAGGGAGCATGTGGGTACGTTGTGCAAGGTAAATACTAGATAATACAGATTGTGATGTTTGTGGATAATGTTAGGGAAATGTCCTTAATCACCCTTTCCCCTAAGGTTCTAAGCTTGAAGTAACATGCTGAACAACATCTAGAATGAGATTCTTTTTATTCTGTTAATTCAAGACAATTGCATTGGAAGCACATAGCTAAATCTTAGATGTTAAGTGTGTTTGCTCTGCAAACCTTCTGTCTCTACTCTTGTGGCACAGTCAGAGAACACGATCCTTGTTTTCCACCTTCCACACACACCGATAAGCATATGCAGCCTTTTACATTCCTGAGACCCTGGAAGAAGCCTTGCTGTCTACTGCACTTTGAATAATGAGAGGAAATGTACTTTTAGACCACAATTTACAAGAAACTGTAAAATGTAACAGAAAGATGGAATAATAACAATAATTGAATAAAAATAAGTAGAGGTGGGGGTTTTGTTGTTGAAGCCACCTTTTGGGTGTTAACAATCGCTTTTAACGGGTAAAGTATCTGAATAAAAACACCAAACACCACATTTTGGTGTTTAAGATATGCCCAGGGCGCGTGGGACGTCAGTACCATCCTGGTTGAACTCCTGCCTCTTGGTTTCTCCTTTGGAGCTCCAGGCGTTCAGCTCAGGAAAGGCCTCAGAAGGTCAGAGTCGGGGGTAGAGGGTTGCTCCACCCTGGTCCTACTCCCCTATGGGGATCCTTAGGGTAAAGGCAGACTGAGCTTCTGCATCAGCCAGCTGTCAAACCCCTTCTGCCTCTCATCACCTTCCAAGAGCCCTTTTGTGGAGTAAGTCCCACCCTCCTCCCTTTGGACTGGGCCCTCCCCCGGGGGATGGATGGCTAGCCAGCCCAATCCTGGGCCTTCTCCAGGGAAGGTTGGCTTCCCCTGGATATCCTTGCCCACCTGGGGCCAGTCTGGAGCTCGTTGGGGCTGCCTGCCTGGCTTCTGCCCTGCTGCAGGGTCTGGCGTGGGTGCTCTGTCACCCCATGTCTGCTCCCCCAGGCATGGGTCCCCTGGGGCTTGCCCTTCCGTGGGCCGGAGCCCCCGTGCCCTGGGTTGCATTGGGACCTGACTCCCTGGCTGGAGGCCAGGCCGAGGCCATCTGGCGTGCCACTGCCGCCCCGTCCAGCCCTGTGGAGGCCGCCCCGGGGGTACTCTGGCTGCCTCGTCTGCCCCCCTCGACTCCAGGTAAGGCAGGTAGCTGGCCGGGCACCTGACAAGGTATTTTCCAGGAATTAAAATAGGACTATGTTTCCAATTACAAATAATACTGTGGCTACATCTGCTGACGTTATATCACCTGTATCATCTACCTAGTACACTTTTAAAGCATTTAAAATTAATAGAAATGAGAACTTGGTTTGAGAAGGTAGAATAAAAATACATAACACTGCAATCTGCTATTTTAATCAAGAAATTTTGGAAAAAATATCACCAAAAAACACACCCCTAAAAATGAGTATTACAGGATCACACAAAAAATACCATCCAGAGCTCCTGTCCCTTACTAAGGGCGCAATCCTATACTGTGCCGGTCTTGTAAGGCCAACATAGCAGGGCAATATCCTAAGGCCCATTAGGAGGCAGCAGCAGCAAAATGCAGGCCAAGGGGAGGTTTTTCCCTTACACCTGTGTAAGCCCCAGTCACCCCTGTGGGCCTGCTCAGATCTGCGCCTGCTGTTTTGCAGGTGCAAAGGAACGTAGACAGGAGCAGCCCAAATTGAGGCCGCCATGGCTGGGGATGGGGTTTAGGATTTGGCACTACAGCCGTCCTGCATCACAACGCAGTCTCTGCCCACTGCGCCACCTAGTAATGCCCCTGGGACACCCTCACAGAGGCCCTGCGCTGACTGAGCGGCGCTGATGCTCGCCTGTGCACGACTGGCGCTGCTGCGGCACCCGAGTGTTGGCACTGCTGCGAGCGCCGGCCAAGCGCCTTAGCATCAACGCGGATGTGCTTTAAGGCACATTCACAACAGCATCCAGCCAGCGCAAGAGCGCAATGCCAGTGCTGGAGAGGGGGGGGGTTAGGATTGCGCTGCCCATCAGTTTGAAATGAAAGTGCATGGAGGATAGTAAAAAGGTAAAGGTAAAGGTTTCCCCATGATGAGCAATGCTCATCTCTGTTTCTAACCCTGTAGAGCCGGCGTTTGTCCGAGGACAAGCTTCTGTGGTCATGTGGCCGGCATGACTCTACGCCGTAGCACACGGAATGCCATTATCTTCCCACCTATTTATTGTACCTATTTATTTATTTAATAGTGGTACCTATTTATCTACTTGCCTTTTTAGGTGCTTTTGAACTGCTAGGTTGGCAGGAGCTGGGACAAGGAACGGGAGCTCACTCTGTCACGCAGGCTTGAACTCCCAACCTTCTGGTCAGAAAGCCCAGCAGCAGCGGTTTAACCCACTGCGCCACCACGTCCCTAATTAAATGAGTTTGAAATGAAAATGCATGGAGGATACTTTTAATGAAATATGTGACAACTTGTATTTATTCTTGCAGAAACTTGAGCCATTCATAATAAACTGCAAAGAGGCCATTGTTTTCTTACAGTACTCTATATGTTCGCTCAGTAGTGCCCAAACTCCTACTTCAGCACAAGTAAGTGTTGGTTGTGTTTGATTCTCTTCAGTGTAATACTGTCTATTTTAATTAAACTTTAAGACCTACTCAGTTTTGTAGTTGAGCAGTGGTCATGTGGGTAACAAGACCCATGTGGTGCTTCGTGTGGGGGGGGGGCAGCAATGCTGCCCCTGCTGGGATCCTCCCACCACCTCCAACACCGGTTGAGTCCAGAGGGTGTTCTGAGAGCCAGGAGATGTTCCCTGGCCCTCAGAACACCTCTGAATGGCCAAAAATCAGCACTTTCGGTTTTCTGCTGAAAAACAGGTATTTTTAGCTTTCTGGAGGTATGCTGAGGGCCAGGGGAAGCCACATACAACCTCCCTGGCCCTCAGAACACTCTCCAGACATGACCAGAGCAAACACTTACAGTGGCTTCAAGTAGGACACTGAAGACCACTTGCATATAAGCAGCATGGCTCTGTGGGGGATGTGGTTTTAGCCAAACTGATAAGGTATTTTTGAAGTTTCCAAAAGTTTGTCATATCAAGATTGCTGAAATGCTGGATAATTAGTTTTAAGACTAAGGCTAATTCCAGTTATTCACTGAAAGGGCCCAGATCTGTGGCCAGATTACAGTAAATCCTCTTTATATGCAACCTTGCTATCGGTGACCTTGCTTATCTGCGAGGGGCAGAATTGCAACTTTCCTCATTATCTGCACCTCATTATCTACTATGCAAAGATCTTCCAAAGGCTGCAGGGACCTTCAGAATAGCACCTTTACCTTTTCTTACAGTAAGTTTCCTTTAATGTTTTATGTTATTTATGGTATCTGCTCCTATTGCTGTAAAATTCATCCATTATAATTTATTATTTATTTTAAAGATTTATCTCCTGCCTTTCCATTTGCAGGAGCAAATGCTCAAGGTGGCTAACAATGTAGAACAATATACTGTATAAAACAATTTTACAAAAAAAGGAGGGGCAGATAATGACAGACAGACAGTGACACATCACTAGAGGCAGTCTAAAATGGTATTTGTGAAATACCACGAAATTGGGTTTTAAAAATCACAAAACGTTATATCCCTTTAAATCAATGAAATAAGCCAAAATTCACCTTTTTAACGGCCTGCTGATCGCTTGCAAGTGGATGCAGACTCTCCTTAGTACTTGCAGACAGTTTGCAAGGCTTAACTTGCTATCGTAGCAGTCCTTTGTTTTCCATTTCTTTGTTTACATTTGTTGGCTTCACGGAGCTCCGGCTGCTAGCTCTTCTGAGCATGCTCCTTAACGTCTCAGCCCAGAAGAGCCTCTTGAAACAGTACACAGCAGTTAACAAGCTGGCATTGCTGCAATGATTGCAGGGTCTTTTGAGGTAAAGTCCTTCACATTTTTGTTGAAAGTTTTTAAAAAGTGCTAACGGTTACTGCCTCTTGAAGTTGCTATGCTTTTTATGCATTGTAAAACATGTAGTACAGTAAAAAGTACTTATGTGGTACTTTTTCTGCAGTCTGAATCTTTGTGTTTCTTCTGCTGTTTTTTC
Source organism: Lerista edwardsae (assembly GCA_029204185.1). Classification (NCBI taxonomy): domain Eukaryota; kingdom Metazoa; phylum Chordata; class Lepidosauria; order Squamata; family Scincidae; genus Lerista; species Lerista edwardsae. Next base: position 3,180,766 of record JAJKFI010000080.1, read on the forward strand.
ACACCATGCTGTGTTGTGCACAACAAAAACGGTCCCTGTTTATATGCAGTGTAGAACCTGTACTTTTCTTTTGCAGTTTGGATCTATTTTTCACATCAATTCAATGCTGTGTTTAGTTCTGTTCCTCAAGTTACTCTGTTGTGGTGTTTTTCCTCTCCTGTGGTTCTGTTGTTGGGTGTGTTCTACACACCCAAAATGATCCCTGTTCTACATTCTAGGGAACCTCTGCAATTCCATATTTTGCTGTGTATCTCTACTGAACCCCACTGCAATAATGACCCAGGCAGATTAGAAGAGGGGAGAGGGGGAATAGAAACTGAGGGAAGAACCAGCCAAGAGCCAAGGCATCTTTTGGATTTACAGAGCTGCCAGCTTGGGATGTGGCCTGTTCAGGAATGTTAAGGCAGTGTGTGTGTGGCGGGGGGGGGGGTGTTAGTTTTTTTTTGGGCCCCCCCCCCCCCCCCCCCCCCGCCGCCGCCAGCTTCTGTGTACAGTTTCAGGTCCCTAATTGCTTGCTAATTCTGGGGGTGCATATGTGTTATGCCTGTTTTATTCCTATGGCTATGTCTGCTGGCAGTCATAGGCATACATGCCATCTATATGGCCATGAATACATTTGATAAAATGCTTTAAAATAGATTAAAATATTGATTTGGAATAAAAACACATACACTGCTTTCAGCCCCCGCATTTTTTTTTAGGATAACGCTACCATCCATGAAAAATTAAAACCTTTTTAAACTGCTTCTACACATCACACACACCCGGAAGAGAATTCCATAATTGCAGTGCCACCACAGAGGAGGCTAGCCCCAGTGTCACCATCCCACTAACTTGGGAAAAGATGGCACTTGAAGGAGAGCCCCCTCAGATGGCCCAAGTGTGTGGGCCAGAATTATTATTTATTATTATTTATTTGATTTTTATCCCGCCTTTTTGCCCGGAGGCACTCAAGGCGGCATACAACATAAAAAATACAATATAAAATCAACATTAAAAAACAATTAAAAACAATGTTAAAAACAATACTTGTATGAGAGAAGACAATCCTTTAGATAACCTGGTCCCAAACTGGGAAGGGCTTTAAAGGCCAATACCATCACCATGAATTGGTTCCGGAAATGAATGGGCAACCAGTGCAGTCATCGAAGCAGCGAAATCCATCATTGTATTTGTTTTTCTTTAGTCTCACTGCCCTACTTGCAATGTCTTTCATATAAATATTTATCTCATTATTTATATTTCTTATAACTGTTATGCAAATGTATGTGTATACACACACCCGACAATTCTGTCCTCTATCAGTTGCTAGTAGAGATGACTCTGCGGTCTTATTTGCTCTTCCAATGTCTATCAGTAGCACAGAGCAGGATGCTGCTATGGAAACAGATGCTATTATATGTAGATTTCTGTGATAGCCACAGGTTCTCACCTGCAGGTCAGTCAGGTTCTCACCTGCAGATTTCTGCACAGTGTTATCCTAAAGTGTGAACTGACTCCACATAAGAGCAATGTCTCTTAATTGATACAGTGCTGCTTAAGGTGGAAATCTTTCAGCAGCACCATTCTTAAGGTACAGTAGCCCATTCACACATGCCAGTCATCAGGTGATGGTTACACATATATTAATCAGCCCTACAACTATGGAGAATCTAGTGCTTAGTTCTCAAAGAATTTCTCTAGTAGAATTACTAGCAAAGTAAACTGAGTAGTGTTTATTTTGTATAGGAGGTGAATGACTTGATGAACAAACACAAGACAATGATGAAACTTGTTCTAGAAGATGAATTGTTGGTGACCTTAAGACTTGAGGGTGGGACAGTCCTTGCAAGGCTTAGGAAGGAAGAATTCTGCAATACAGAAGATTATCGGTAGGTGCTTGTGTTGCAAATACTCTTATTACAGATTACAGATTCCTAAGAGTTTGAACTCTCCTTAATCAAAATTATTGTGCTAGTTGAATAATGGACAGCCCAATCCTGGCTAAATCCCTGCATGGCAATGCAGCAGAGTTGGTGCTGCATGCAATCCCATGGAGGATTTTCAGCAGCTAGAGGTCTCCTTGGGCTAAGGGTGGTTACTCCTTTCCCCAGAGTAAGTCCCTTCAGCTGCTATGGGGCAATGTAGACCTGCTCAATTGCTTGCACAAGTCCATGAAATCTGATCTGAAAGCACGGCTGCCACCAATCCCACCCCCTTCTAGGCCCAATCTACCTTTCTCCCCACTCCCATCTTCATCCCATTCTGCAACTCCCACACCCATTCCACCCCTCCCCACCTCCCTCCAACCCCTTCTGGGGCTTACCTGCTCTGGCAGGGGCCCATGGGTCTGCTGGCGCATGGGAGGCCACTGGTGGAAGTTATCCCTAAGATGCTCTTAATTTTGACAGATTTGTTTTTTGATTTATTTTTGCAAAAATTTTGCATTATGTAAGGCTCATTTGAATTACGTAAGAGTTAAGTAAGTAACTTATATTTTTGTTTTATATATTTGTCAGGAACCCTCCTAGGTTCCTTCCTTACCTGGCATGGGTGCTGCAGAGAGGGAGTCCGGCAAGCAGGCCACCCACCTTGGCCTTGCTGTGCTGCTGGCTGAAGCAGCGCACAAACCCCGCTGCAGAGGCTGATCAGCGGCCCCAGAGGGTGTCCTGCCAGCTGGCACAGCAACGGGCGAGCAGGGCAGGCCAACCATTGTCATGTCTTCTGACGCTGGCAGGGCACACCCATGGTGTCAGCATTGCACCTGCGTGCACTGTTGATTGCACACTCAGCAGGTCAAGGGTTGAACCGGTAATGGCCCCCCCACCAAATCCTAATCTCCATGTCGGGCTGTGTGGCCTGACCTGGAGGCCCTCATGTCTATGCCTGCAAAATAGCCAGTGCAGACTTGATGAGGCCTATTGGCGAGCCTGCACCCTTACCTGGGGGAACGAACGTCACCTTCTTCCAAGGTGCTTCTGTCGGCTGCCCAGCTCCTGTGGAATGCAGTGGTAGCCGTTTGGCCAGGCAGTTTAGAATTGAGCTGTATGTTCCAGGTATCTTTATGACATGATTGTGCCACTAAAAGGAGCTATGTGGATAAAGAACCACACAGCAAACCTCTGAGGAACTGGCTCCCTACACAGTTTGGGGACTTCTTAACCACATTGATTTAATGTGTTTTGAATGGCTATGCTGGGATGTTGAAAGTCTCTCTTCCAAAGTATGTCTATGTGGGAAGCCACTTACGTAACTTCCACCATGGTGATCCCTTTGCTAGCAGCAATGACATCACAAAGCACAGTTCAAAGCAACATCCTTCAGTTTTAAGACTATGCAAAAATACAGATAATTCAATGGTGATCTGCAGGGCTAGGATTGTTGAATCTACGACTAGAAGATTTACCTTTGCTTTTTAGTAAGCAGATCCTTAGGCTTGTCTTTGCCATTCGGAAAATCAGGAAAACACATTTAATATCTGACTGTCTAGAATTTTTTAAAATTATAAGCACGTTTCATTGGTGCTTATTTTTTTCCATAATAGAGATTCCATGGAAACTGTTACAAGGCTTTATAATCAAGTAGATGAGGAAGTTCATAGATTGGTTCTGTTGTCTAATAAGTGCTTGCAACAACTGGAGAATCTCTTGGCAAAAAGAAAATTTGAAGAAGATTGTGATCAGGTCAGTAATTTTTAATGTATATTCTCCCTCATAGAACACATGGTGATTGCTTTTAAGCTAGAGAAAAAAGTGGGAGCTCCACAACCCAATCCTAACGAACTTTCCAGTGTCACTGCACCACAAAGCAGCCCTGAAGTAAGGGCAGAAACATACCCTTATCCAGAGGTATACACCCCTCCCCCCCAATAGTTGTACTATTGGCACGACTGCATCTAATCATCATCATTATCATAAACGTCATCATCATACCAGTATTGATATCCTGCCTTTCTTCTCATTGGATTTCTCCTCTGACTTTGCAGCACTGATGCAACCGCAATGGAACAGACTTTCCCTTGAGGAAGCCTCCATAGTTGCCCTCCCCACTGCAGGATGCAGCTGATGTCCTGTTGTCATGGCTGCATCAGTGCTGGAATGTGGATAGGATTGGGCCCTCAGTTACAGAAGATGTGTGATACGTTGCAATTGTGCTCCGCATTGCTTCTTCCTCCTCATGTTGTAGTCTATGAAGTGAAGTGCAAGGTGGTAAAATGCTAAGTAACATGATGTCCTGTCATGCCTCTGGTTTGGCTAGGCATTGCTGAATAATTTGGTGGTGTGGTCACATGTTTAAAGTAACATGTCATTTAGTCAGTCCTCAGGGTGCACTTTCAAAATGAGTCCCTTGTTCACATAAATGTCCTTTGGACTAGAAGCTTGGGGGGTTGCATTAAAGAAGTTAACAGCATAATGTATGCCCTTAAGACGTAAAACAGTTGTCTTTTTTAAAAGCATCTTCCAAAGAGCATGTGGTTTTTATAGAGCCACTAATGTTTGGCTATAGTATGTTACATTCTTTCTAGATAAAATTCTGGTTTGAAAATGAACGAAAAAAATATCTTAGTCCTGTGGACCAAGAACAGCTTGCACTTGAAGTTGTGAAACAGAAGCTAGAAGAATTTTCCGTTTTCAGTGAAAAAGCAGTGGTAAGTGTTTGATCCAGAAATTTTTTATTTGTTTATTGAAACTGTATTTGTCTGGCTAAAGTATTCAGCAACTGAAGAAATGCATATCAAAGGTCTAATGGGTAAGAAAACTATTTGCTATTTGACAGACAATAGAAAGGTTTATGTGTGCAAATAACATTTAGGGTGCAATCCTACGTAGAATGTAGCGCTGATGCAATGTCATTGCAAAGCACTATGTCCTTGGCACCGACGCAGGGACACCAACCCGCACCTCTGCATTGGTGCTACGGCTCCCTGGCTGACACTAGCTGTAGCGCCAACCTGGGAACACGGGTGGAGAGCCACCCTTGCGCCAGCCGAACTCAGCTGGCTCAGGGGCGGTTCTAGGCGAGGGTGGGCGGAACTGGGCAGGAGTGGGTGGGCCGGCAGGTGGGTGGGCCAGCCCAGGGAGGGAGGTGGGTTTGGGATGCGGCCGTTAGGCCACATTGAAAGACCCCATCTCTGGGCCGCGCGACCCCAATTCTGGTTGCGTGGCCACCTCGGAGCTGCGCCTGCTATCTAACAGGCACAGATCTGAAAAACACATCAGGAAGGCTGGCACCTCCCCTGGTGCAAGGGCACGAATGTGCCCTTGCACTGGGGAGGCTCCTCAGGCCTCCCATGTTGCGCTCGATACAGCGCAGGCCCACCGGCCTGCCTGCTTCAGGGCAACATAGGATTGGGCTGTTAGAGTTCCGTTGCAAGACAGTTCTTTGCAGAGGTTGAAAGGTGTGCTTTTGAGGTAAAAATTAGCTTCATTATCTCCAGTGTAAAGAGAAAAGCAGTAGCCTTAATTATTGGAATAAATGGAAATTTGTTAGCTTTGACCAGCAATCTGTTGTATTTCAAGTAATGGGCCTAGACTGGTACATTTTTCTGTTTACCATTTTCTTCAGTGCTAGCTTCTATTCCATTTGGTCAACGATATCCCCCGTAAGTTCAGGGGAGATCTATCCATTTTTTTTACTACTGGTTACAGTAGTTTTCAGGGAGTCACAAAGAGCTTGGGACAGCCATCTTAAAAAGCAAGCTGCGTTTTAACTAGGGAAGAGGCTTCCCCTAGTTAATCAGAGGCTGATTAACTGCCTTAATCAGCAATGGCATAGAGTAGTTGTATTCAAACTTTTTAGACCTGGACACACTGTTTAAAATGGCACTCATGTCAGGACCCACCGAAAGTGATGTCATTAACCTGGAAGTGATGTTGTGGCAGAAAGTGACATCATCAAGCAGGAAGTGCTGTCATTGTAACATAATAAAGTGGCACTCCTGAAATTTAAATTGACATTCTTGGACTGCAGCAATTGCACAACCATGAAACAGCCCTGACAGAAAGCAAGATGAGGACAAAATATAATGTAAAAGCACTGAACTAAAAACAAAAATTTTTAAAACCCTCACTTGAAAATTCAAATTGTTAACACTCACAAAAGGAATATAAGGTCTGCAGTTTCCAAGATGGCTGCTCTCAGCTTTCTGTGACCCACCTGACATCCAGGTCCCGACCCACAGTTTGAATAACACTGGCATAGAGAAACCACAGTGCATTCTGTGCAATGTTGTTCTCAGTGCTGAATCAATCACTGAAGTCAAAATTCAAATGTCACTTAGAGACAAAGCATTCAGAACATTCTAAAAAGTATGTGGAGTTCTTTCAACTTTCAAAAAGTGATTAAGGCAGAAAAGCAAAATTTTAGATAGTGTTCAGATTATTTACATTCCCCTTCCCAGTGTGCTGAGACTTACCTAGGCATCCACATGAAAGGTGTGACTTGGAAAGAGACTTGGGAGAGACTTCATCATGTGCATATGCACACACCAAGACAAGCCCATAGCAAGGCTAATTTCCCTCACAGCCACAAGCATTAAGGAAGTGGCAATTTATCTATTAGTTAAGAACTGCATTTCTACAGGAACAATTTTTAGTTTTCATATCAGTTAATAAATACTGTTTGAACTCAAAAGCTCCCCAAACCTTTCTATTCATGTGATAGACAGAAGAAAGGTAAATCAGAGTGTCGTTTCATGTTTTGTGCTACAGCAATATTCCCAGAAAGGGCTGCAGCTCATAAAGGAGAATTCTGCATTAAAATCTGAAGAAGAATTTCAGTCCTTCAGTAGATTTCTGAATAACATTACTGTTCAAACAGAGAAGAGGAGAAATGAGCTGGAGAAACTGGTCAAGCTTTATGAATTTTATGAAAAAGTAAGAGGTTTTTATTTTATTTTTATTTGAATGTATCAAAGCTATGGTTTTCCCAGTAGCTATGTATGGCTGTGAGAGCTGGACCGTAAGAAAGGCAGAGCGCCGAAGAATAGATGCTTTTGAATTATGGTGTTGGAGAAAACTCTTGAGAGTCCCCTGGACTGCAAGGAGATCCAATCGGTCAATCCTCCAGGAAGTCAAGCCTGATTGCTCCCTGGAAGGACAAATCCTGAAGCTGAAGCTCAAGTACTTTGGCCACCTCATGAGAAGAGAGGACTCTTTAGAAAAGACCCTCATGCTGGGAAAGATGGAAGGGAGAAGGGGACGGCAGAGGATGAGATGGTTAGATAGTGTCACCGAAGCAATGAACATGAAATTGGGTGAACTCAGGAAGCTAGTGGAGGACAGGGAGGCCTGGCATGCTGTGGTCCATGGGGTCGCGAAGAGTCGGACACGAACATGAAATTAGCGACTGAACAACAACAAATTACATTTCAGCACTCTAAGGGCGCAATCCTCCTTGATAGCCTTAGTTATGTAGCTTTAATTAAGTATATCCCTCCATATATCAGGGCAGACAGACTACTATGTTGTATACGAGATATAGAACAGCTTAGTGATGGAACTGGAAGTGATTTATAAAGATGTTTTCAGTTGTGAAAATGAGTGAAGTCAAACTAATCATGTCCTCCCCATGATAACACTGTCAAACCTTATGAGCAAAGCTTACTCGTTTGGGGGCTGAAATTCCTTGTACTGACTAGACCAAGAAGAGCACAAATGATTTGTGCTGCACTCCTCCCCCAGCCAGAGTGGTCACTGTTCCTTTTGGAAATGGGAGATAGCCCCAAAGACTTTTATGATGACACACAGAGAGAATCTCAGTGCTACTCTTTTATACTCTTTATTATGGTCTGAGCAGTGCAGCTTCTCTAGAAAGAAGCACCCTAGGAACTTTGTGGTGCTAAGATTGGTGGGATTTGGAAGTGAAGGCAGCAAGTGAAAAGTGCTTTTATTACCTGGTGGCATTATACATTTTCTTTGTAGCATCTGTGACTAGCAAACTGTAGGAGACAGCACAATTGGCTAGGAGAACTATTGAATAAGACTAATTTGATCATTTTTAGGAGATTAAAAAAATAAAGATGTAAATAACTAGGGCTCCCCCCAAGTGTTAAATGTCCTGCTGAATGTATTGCCCAGGCTTATACTGGTTCTCCCCAAGAAAATCTGGGACTCTAATTCTATGAGAAGGAATGGGGCTTTGTAACAGAGAACTCTCATTTCCAAACTACAGTTCTCAGTGTTCTTTGGTCATGACAGCTAAACTAGTTGCTTCCCAGTTGTAAGGTTGCTACGTAGTTCTTTCCTAACTTTCATTTTGTTGCAATTTAGTTGGCGTAAGTAAATTTTAATATTATGTTGACATTTTGATCCTCTACACACACTAATGTTCTACCACCAATACTAGTTGAAGTCTTGAGATGTTAAACTGTTGTTTATGGATTTTTCTCCTCTGGTATAGCTTTGGTGTCTTTCACTGCTGCTGCGATAGTCCACAAATAAATATTAATGGATAATATATATACAGGTGCTCCCCTATCTATGGGGTTTCTGTTCTCCACTCTGCAGATAAGAAACCCATAGCAGGGCCTCCACAGGGCTGGCTCTAGAAGCAGCAGTGGCCAATGTGGGGCATTCCCGCAGGGTACCCCACACACGCCAAAGGGCCCTCCACTAACCAAGAAGAGTGCTTGTGGTGCTTGCATGCAAAGTGCAGCTCTTGGAAACAGGTGGTGGTGACATGAAAACATCACTGCCTACTGCTTCCAGGAGGCCCATTTTGGGCCATTTGGAAGCAGTGGTAGGTGGGTGGGCCCAAGGTAAAGCTGCTCTGCTCACCCCACTGACTTACAGCCCTTAGAGATCCCAGCTGCAGCAGGTGGTGATACATTTACTGTGTGTGGTACGAGGAGCCCCAAAGCGCAGGGCCCAATGTGACAACATGAGTCACATTTACTTAAGGACCCCCACATACCCTTTACATTATTTTTTGTGTAGTTGCGCTGGAAGTGCAGGTGTTTCTTGCTTTAACTTTGCTTAAACAAAGTAACGCGACATGCAAGCAACCAACCTGCATGCTATACAGTGATGTCATGCAGGGGGAACGCGGGGGAACTCAGTTCCACTAGTTAAAATTAGGGCTGACTCCGCCCACTTCACTCTCCCTCTCCCCCCTCCCAATTCCTCTGCAAAGAGCTTTTCTTCTTGGTTGGCTGGCACTCAGAGGGTTAAAGGGAGCGACTCCGGATTCCTAGGGGGGCGAAGGCAGTGATGTCATTCAGGGGGAACGGACCAGAACGGGCGTTCTGGATCCTAACGGGCTCCGTAGCTAGTTCCGGGTTCCCGACAAGTGCCAATCAAAAGTGAGTTCCTGTTCCTAAGTCATTTGAATGACACCACTGATGCTATAGTGAGGCTAGCTACAGTTCCTGCTTCCTGTTAGTCTCTCTCTAGCATGCAGACTGATTGCCTGAACGTTGCATTGCTTTGTGTAAGCAAGGTTAAAGCAAGAAACACCTGCACATTCCAGCGCAACTACACACACAAAAAGGTAATGTAATAGGCGCATGGGGGATGCAGGGTGTTGCTGGTTCCATGGATGACTGAATCAGTGGATACTGGAATTATGGCTATGGGAGGCTGCCTGTAGTATTATATACAGTATCTTCTATTTATTCTGTTTTGTTTTTTACCTATCCAGGCTCAGACGTGGATGGTTCATTGTAATGAGTATCTACAGCAGCTTTCAGCAGAAACTAAATGCTCTCAATCAGCAGTCCAGTGTTTGCAAAGTTACCACCAAGAAGCTACAAAACTTTCTGCAGAAAACTTTCAGAAAGTCAGTGAGGTTGTCATTGCTTTGGGTAACAAAGAAGAACTAAAACAATGGAATATTTTATGGCTCAAATGTCAACAAACCAGGCACCACCTAGAAGAAGTCCTTTCAGAAGCAATTAAAGGTTCCAGCAAAGGAGGAACCAGCAGTCCTTTCAAGGAGATTGGCTGGAAGATGAATCATAACCATGGAAGCAAAACTGAAACACAGGAGAGTTGTTCTTCTAGCCTTTGTTCTAGCACTGATGATAACATCTGGGAGAGTAAATCACTCAGTACATTTCAGCATAGCAGCCTGTCAGTGGGTGGACCTCCTTATTTAAGTCAGGAGGACACCACTCAATGCACAGATGTGTTTTCTCCTGTTAATCCCTCCCTGTCACAAGCACTTACTCCACTGTTGGGTAAATTTGAAAGGACTAACCATGTTTCAGAAGACTTGGACAATATTTCCACTTGTTACTCAGAGCCTGTCCAGACACCCACCACCCGCCACAGGAAGCATCCACTTAAGAAGATTATGAAGAAGACACAGAGCTTTGAATTGACTCAACATGAGAGCAACCACTCTGAGCTACATCACTATGGGTACACTGGCGTTTATATCAGAGGACTGGAAGTAGCCAGTAATGTTGTTGCAGAGAAGAGAAACATACAACGTGCAAGTATCAAAAGCCCTTTTGTGTGTAGAAATCGAAGTTTGTCCTCTCCATCAAGAATCCATCAAATGGAAAATGAAGAAGAAGAGAAGAAAAGAGGAGGAAGGTGAGAAATGGCAGCACAGGAATCCATTTTGGTGAATAGACAACAGCCTGAAAAGTGCTGTAAAGTTTTTATGTGTGTTCTCAGTAGGTATATTAGACAATTAAAGATTTTTAGTCAATTACCTGTCTTGTTTTTAATCACTCAACATGATTAAAAATAAATACGATAGCATCTCAGTATAGGGCATGTCTTGAGGGTCGTTAATGGAGACATTCATTCTTGAACAACAGACAGAAGGATAATTTACAACATTGCAGTCTGCGCTGAGGAACACGTGAAAAGAATCTCCATTTTTATTTCTTTTTAAGATTTATATCCTGCCAAATATGGTTCTCTAGACCCATCATGGTGGCTAACAACAAATACATTTTTTAAAAATCTTGATTTGAGATATTAAGTGAATACTTATTTTGTTTTCAGAACAGTTTAAAGAAAAGGATTTTATGTCATCGTTAAGTTCAAAAGGATTCTGTTGGGTAGTTCTAAGCTCTTAGATTGGTGCTGCTAAGCAGAGAAGAGCAGCATCCAGTCACCTCTTGCAAGCCTAGATGTGTCTGCATATGGAGCTCCCCTGAATGCAAATACTTACCAAGTCTATTCGGAGGAGGGGCCAGAGTCTTTTAAAGTGAATATGAATGACCATATGTGTGGGAGCTCCATGTGTACTTGAGTCTGTGGGTGTCATCTCCACCTCCTCCTGCTAGGGGCTTCTCCACCTCCAAGAGGCTAACTGTGCTCAGCCAAGACTGGCTGGTGCAGGGGCATTTGTGGGTGGGGGGAGGGTGGGCGGGCTGGGAAGCATGCCGGCCCGGGGAGAGGGGTGAAGTTGGGATGCAGCCATTAGGCTGCATCCAAATCCTGTCCCCAAGCCACACAGCCCCAATTCGGGCCTTGCGGATTGCTCGGAGCTGTACCTACTAAACAGCAGGTGCAGATCCGAGCAAGCCCATCTGGGCGGCTGGCGCCTACCCCGAGGTAAAGGTGCGAACATGCCCTTGCCCCATTGGGAGGCTCCAGCCAGTTCCTAATTTGCTCTGGCTTCAGCGCAGCCATGCTGGCCTGCCTGCTCCAGCACAAGTTAGGATTGTGCCCTAAAAGACAGACTAATAGAGGAAGGGGGTGGAAGCTATATTCCTTGTAATGGGTCAATGCCATTGCACAGAAATGTTTTCTTCCTGCATGGTGTCATGTGTGTTAGACTTCTAGGTTGCTGAACTTAGTTGCGTGGCCATGCACCTTGGGTGGAAGAAGAATCAAGGAAGTATAATACAGGTTGAATATCGCTCATCCGGACTGCTTGGGATGGGAAGGTGTTTGGATTTTGGAATAATTGCATAAATATAATGAGAAAAGGTGCCTCTTGCTCTTTTCATTGTTACCCCATTGGGTGCCACTGGCCTCTTTGACGTTTTTCAACAATGGCACACACCACAGAGTAGAGAATAGAACTTGCAGCCTGTACATGGGAATGAACACAAGACCTTCTAGTGTTCACAATATAGAAAGGTTTTTTTTTTTAGTCTTGGACAAAAGTATCTGGATTTTGGAATAGACTGGATTTCGGATGTCCGGATAAGGGACCGTCCACCTGTACTACTTACATATTACACTTTATAATATTTTGATGACGTAAGGGATTGAGGGCATAGTCCTAACCTGGATTTAGGCTGACAAGTCTCTTTTGCAGACGTGCACCATCTTCCCTGACTCCGAGAGTGTTCCAACTCCGCTTTATGGCACATTTGTGACACTCCTGGGCTTGTGCCAGCCTAACTGGAGGTTAGGATTGCACTGTGAAGCACAGGCTCTTATAATTCATGAGCACTCAGGGTTCCTGATCACATAACAAATGGTCTGGTATTCCATGATCCATCAGATATTCACATATTTTAGGAAGGAATGAGCAGACACTGGCAATGATCATTAAGACGTTACAGACAAAGAAAGGGCAGTGTTGATATTAAAATGGTTTATTCTGAAAATATGCTTTTGGGAGGAATAAGCTATTGGATACTGTAACAAGCCATAAAAAAAAGTATGATGAAACTGCCTCTGCTCAAAATTTCAAGAAATGCAGTTACCAGATTCCTCATTCGTTAACTATATCCAACGTATACCTCTGGCCCATTCACCTTTTTGTCCTAGCCTCAGGGCTTCTGAGACCTGGCATTGGGCCAGCTAATTTTCCCTTCCTAATTTTCCTACAGACCAGATGTTACTACATTTTAAAACAAGTTTTTAATTGACAGTTTTACCTTAGAATGCGCAAGAGTAAAACTAAATGAAAACATTTATCAGAATAGGATAATTTCCTTACTTTGAGTTTAGTTGTGTTGCTGCATTTCCTTTCTTCTATCTCAGCCTCATTTCTTCTCTACCTCATTTCCTTGTTCTTCTAATAATGCATAGGCATCCAAGGACTGGCTTTCACTATCTCCCTCATTACATATGCTGTTCAGCTAGCAGCACTAGAAGCACTGAAGCGGTGTATTTGAATATCCCCCCAGCACACACTGGTCACGTATTTGCAGCCTTTGTGATGATTTTGAAACAAAGCCCAGGTGAAATAATCTTGCCTGGCTTTTTTTCATTGTTTCCCTCTTTTATCTTTTCTGTGCTCCAGACTTATATTTGAACTCCATGCTATTAATTTTACCTTCAAACAATGCCAAAATACATGGAGACTTGATCCAGCGCCGTGTATATCTATGCATATCTAGACACACGCTAAACTAGAAGAAGGGATGGAGCTTACTTTTGGGGCCTAAGAATTCTATGAACTGAATTGTGTTAATCTATTACTGGGATGTAGTTCTGAAAGTGTAAGTTTCATTTTCCCATATCTGAATTGTACTAATACATGTTAGTGCTTATGGAGAAGGCCTGGGCTGCATTTCCATTCCAGCTTTAATCCACTTTCAATGCACTTATATTCCCCCAATGCATTAACACCCTTAACAAACTACAGTCTCCCGAATCCATTGGGGTAATCCAAATGCATTGAAAAGTAGATTAAAGCTATAGTGGAAATGTAGCCCTGGATAGGCTGAGATTGAGTACCCACATTTATTTTGTAATACATTTGTTTTGTAGCACTGTCTAGTTTATTTTTGCCATGGCCAGGGCCCTCTGGAAGTCTGGGCTGTGGGGATTTTGCCCCCTTGCCCACCCCCTCTCCTCAGCCCTGCCTGGCCACCTATAGTGCATCTTTATTTCACATACTTACAAACAGCTTCTTTGCCAGAAAAGCAGCCAGAGTAGCCTCTGTCCTCTAATATTCATTTTGTGAAATGGAATCCAGAGCAACTGTCACACATGGGTACTGGCCAACTTTATGGAAAACCCTTCTAAAGCAGCATTAATGAGGTAGTGAGGCTCCTCCCTGATCTGTCAAGAATCTGGGTAGGATGCCTTTTAATATCCGATTTGCCAAGGGTGATCTCCTCAGAAACTTCTCACACTTACCACACTCTCTTGCTGTTTGTGGTAGACACCGCATAATGCTTGATACTTCTGAGAATCCCTGTTTACCTTACTACGTAAACGTGTCCAGAGCACAAGTCTAGAAAGCAGCCCCATACCCTCACATAAGAGCTTTTTTTTAAAGGTGCCTCACTGCAGAGGATAAAGACAAGGCCTATCTTAATAACATCCTCACCTGTCTGCCTGTTAGTTTCCTCTCTCAAGCAACCTTTATTGGAAATGGTTGGCAATGCATGGAGCTGAAAGACCTCAATTCAGAGAGCAGGCAAAGGCCAGTATGCTTGCCAGTGTAGTCCTGACTCTGATAATGATCCTGAAGAGACAGAAAGTTCACACTCTATGGATAAGGAACTGCAAAAGATGTCAAGTGCTGCACAAGGCCAATGTGGCACTGCTCTAGAAGGGTTTCCCATCAAGTAGCCTTCCTGATTGGTTACCTGTTTGTATGGCTGAATGCCACTCTTGAAGAACAATTACAGGTAAGCAATCTTGTTTTCCGAAAGATTTATTTTCATCACCTACAAACGTACAACCACCCCATATGTAGCCCTCATTATGCAAATCTTTCTCACTGTTAAAAAGAACAAAACACTTGTGTCTTTATTTCTTTTCCCAACTTTTTATGCCTCTTGATTTATCCAATACCTGAATCGTTTACATACACTTTTACCTAGCAGTTTTCCAACATGTGGGCATTTTCACTAACTGGGCTGGAACGAGAATGCTGTCTAAGAAATGTCCTCACAAATGCACTCTTGGAGCATTATTCGGGTAAAGTCATTCTCTTTTCAGTTTACCTGACTCTCATTCTTACTGTTGTTCCTGATGCTCCCATGTAAGATATATTGTGGTTTTCTTTGCTAAGGGAAGTACTGTGCAAGTGCCGCTAACATGCCCAGATAACATTGCCCATCAGGCATTTCCGCTATTTAATTGCTAAATGCAGTTGTTGGAAACCTGCAATTCTTGCTGACACTATTAATGTGTGTTGTTGTCAGGATGAAAATTGCAATGCTGTACCATAGACACCTACTGGATGGTGCTCCACAGTGATGTTAAATATGTGAGTCCTTCCCATACCTACCTAAGTCATTGTAAATACCTTACGCTCCTGTTGTGGATTGCCTGCATTGGCATAGGGTTGGACTCGGACTTGTACATTCCTTCCAACTCTGATTCCATGATTCAGTATCAAAAATACTGTGGACCCTCAGTATTCATGGGGGATCCATTCCAGGACCCCTGTGGATAACCATTTTTGTGGATAATGAAATCCATGGAAGGGCCTCACAGGACCAACCAGAAGTGCCTTCACACACTCCTGATTTATTATAATAACATCAGTGATGGTACAGGCCAAAGACCCACACCCATCACCCATGCTCACCTGCCTAGGTGTCAGCACTGGGAAGTAAATCAAGGGAAGAGGAAAGGATAAAAGGTGTGCGGGGAGGGGGTTGTTGCATCCTGGAGTTAGCATTGGTGATGGTGATTGGGCTATTAATGTAAACAGTGCTTTTCAAAAGATAGGTCCCAGGGAATTTATGATCTATATATAAACACAAGGGAAACAACAAGGAAGGAAGTGAAATGGAGGCAGAGCAAGGACATGTGGCTTTTTTAGTTACATTATTTTGGGCTTAGTATCCTGTGCCTGGATACAAGCAGGCTGGAGGCCTCCTCAGGGGAAGGGGGTATTTATCCTTGCTCTTCTGATGCTTGCTATTGAATTGGGCTCAAAGCAATACTTTCTACTACCAGTCAAAGTTGTGTTCTCTAATCTATGATTGCATTTTTTTAATGTTTTAGCAGGAAAGTATAACTACTGTACTAAGGCAATACTGTACCATGGCAATACTATTTAAATAGGGAATTCATTTGCTGACCATTACTTCCGCATTGTAATAATGGATAGAAACTGATAACATTTCATATTTGGGACTAGAACCTATGTATTTTCATCTTGTATTTAAAAATAGCAAGTTTTATCTTGAATTTGCAAAATTCAAAATAATGTCCAGACATTATTGTGACTCCAAACATTCCTAATCTCAGAATTCAGAGGTGATACAGATGGAGTTTTAGGTTCAAGAGGTTCCTCTCAGAACCCTTCTCTAGCTACTTTTTGTCCAAATCATGGCAAACCTGTGACAGAAAAAAAATTGGCTGAAGGATAAGAATGTCAGGCAGAAGGAGTAACCCACATACATACATACACTTCATCCCTCCAAATTGCATGCTCCTTGCAATCTGAATTAACCTTAATGTTCTAAGGTATAGTTAGGACAGCCTGAATGTTAAAAAGGTTGTAAACATTTGTTGCATCTTGACTATCCATAATTCAGTAAATCAACTCTACTCAACAGCATTTCTGGTCTGGAATCTTCACAGACGCTTGGTTTGGTGTTCTAGATCATGAGATTAAACTCTTCCTGTTTTTGTTAACAACCCCAATTATTTTTAATTTTTTTTGTTCTGCCTATTGCAGAAATAGAAATTTATGAGGAGGAAACTAAAAGGGCTGAAGCCATGGACTGCTGTACCAAGAAATACATCTTTAAAATGGACTGCAGGAATTCATGAAGTTGTGCAATGTTGAAGCATGCCATCTTGAGCTGGTCTGTGGTGATATGCAGGCCTAGTGCCCTGGCTGGGTGTGTGAGCACAGTGGTATCGCAGAAAGGTGTTTGTAGCATGCACTGGAGTAAAAAAAAAGGTGGATTAGGTGGCACAATATCTTTAAAGAAGATCTAGCCATTCCTGTTTGCACAATCGAGTCATGCTTTAGATACATGCCAAGGAACTCTAGTATGGCATGTGAGAAACTCTCATGTGTTGTGAGAAATAAATAAATCAGTGAAAGGTTCCTGAACGGTCTAGACCTTTCTACATTACATGTTTCTCATATGTGGGCAGGGAATGCTGCTGTCTTAACTGCTTCATCAGTGATTGAATAATCCATCCACACCTGAACCAGAAAGGCACCACCAGAGTGCAAAATTTTATCCTCCAAGTAAAATAGTTTACTATTGTTGTAACTGTGACAAGGACAGAAATTAGTCATTTTCAATTTCTGCAAAGATGGTTGAAATAATGTATTTTCAGTATGATCAGGCCAGGATTGGGTTGTCCTGGCCAAGAGCCAAATAGCTGTGCAGTGACTTCCATGTCTGTAAGGGTGTCCTCAGGACTTCCTGAGGTTTTGGACTTCCCTGAATGGCAAAAGGAAGGTCAAACATCAGATTGGAGCTGTCAGATTGGAGCATGTCCCAGTGTCATATGCAGCTGCAGAGTGTTCCAGTTTAGATGGAGCTGCAATATGGGGAGGGAATGGGGTTTAACCAGTGGTGTCATTCAAATGATTTAGGAACAGGAACTCACTTTTGATTGGCACTTGTCGGGAACCCGGAACCAGCCACGGAGCCCGTTAGGATCCGGAACGCCCGTTCTGGTCCGTTCCCCTTGAATGACATCACTGGGTTTAACCCTTTTCCTCCATGGAGATGCCTAGACTTAAATTATGCCTTCTGCCTCAAAGTTACTATTAGCCACTGGTAATAAAACTTATAGGAACAATTTTTATTCCCTTTGCTCTTCCATAGCTAATAGGCATTTGGGGATTATTTGAATCAAGGTAATGACAGAATAGAATCCCTTCCTCTCACACCATACAGATACCCTGATTCAGATTGAGGGGGGCATAGCAGCTTTTCAAGAAGAAAATTACATTGGGAGTTATGATCACAAAGGTCCAGTGTGAGGCATAGTTTGGCCTTGAGGGGCTTTTCAAAGGCAGTTTTCAACATGGCCTTGGCCTTGGTACTCACTGACAAAAAGCCCCAAATGGTAATGGATGTACCGGGAGCACCCAGCTTCGAATCCCTCCTAGTTCATGCAAGGACTGCTTGCCTTTTCATCTTTCAGCCCCTGCCTGGATTTCCCAGCAGGAACACCCTGTACGTTGGTTTATTGTTTAGGGAAATTCATGGGAAAGCAGCTGTATACCATCTCAGGAATGTTCTTCTGTTTTTCAGCAAAATGTAAACATAGAAAAGGTTGTGATGGTTTTGCAGATGTAATAGGAAATGTCTTGATACCGTTGGGGAAAGCTTTTTGAAAGAGCAGAATTATTTTGTCTTCCTGGATAACTATTGTTCTTGTGTAGCTTCTATTAACTGAAAATCCTAACCTCATTTGAACCACTCTTGGAGTCAGAGAGGCTGGCACATGTCTGTGTGCTGGCCTCCCTGACTCCGAGAGTGATCCAAACATGCTTTACGGTGGCCCTTGTGCCAGCCAAACTTTGATGGCCTAACTGCGCTGGCCTAACTCCAGGTTAGGATTGCGCTCTAAGAGTGGTCCAAACATATTTTATGGTGTCCCTTGTGCCAGTCAAACTTTGCTAGCCTAACTCCAGGTTAAGATTTTGCCCTGAATGGTTCTAGTTTCACCAGTAAATCTGTCATCCATGAGAGGGCAAGGATTGGGGTGAGAATGATGCCAGCAGATAAAAATCTGACATGCTGGTTGACATACTAGCAAAGGTTGGTAGAGAAAGCCTGTATTATGCATCTTGTTCACGGAATTTGCACAGGAATAACAGTTTAGCAAATTTATTTCTTGAATGGGCGAACTCCGGAAGCTAGTTGAAGACAGGGAGGCCTGGCATGCTGTGGTCCATGGGGTTGCAAAGAGTCGGACATGACTTAGCAACTGAGCAGCAACAACAACAACAGCTTTATTTCTACAGTGCCAGCTTGGGGGTACCTGGGCAAGGCACCCACAGTCGATCCTCTTAACCTGAAAGAGGCATGGCCTGCAAACCAAGACTTGTTTCAAATGGCATCTGTCTTTCTCACGTGTTCTTTGCTGAGTGAATAAGGTGGCACTATTGAGGCAGTGGGTTTTCTCCTATTGTTGGTCTCAGTCATCACCAGACCACGTTACCCTCCAAAGTTGGCCTTATCATTAAAGCTGGAACATTTATGGACTGCTTGCACGTTGCAGCTGAGAAACCTACAGAACAACGCCTGAGAATAATTTCCATCTGCATAGAATAAATTCCATCTCCATGGCCGTTGGCGCCATTCTGAGTCTGCATGTTGCTGTTACCGCCCAGAATGGCCCCAGTAGCAAGTGGGAGGGGCCACGTACACGGCACATTGCAGCACCTGCAATTCTGACTGCGCTGCCCCTCCTGTAGCTACACTACTGGCTTGGAGAAAGTCCCAGATTCAATGGCTGATGTGTCCAGATAGGGCTGGAAAGGACTGCTGTCTAAGACAGTCCTGGAAAGCTACTGACCCCCAGTGCAGATGATACTGACCTAAGTAGATGGTTCAATGGTCTTACTCAGTTTAAGGCAGTTTATAACATGCAGCCTCTGTTATAAAGTGTGACTGCAAATGGAGAATCATCACTAGTCTGTGTTCTATACAGTTCTTATGTCTCTTTCAGCAGTAAAGTGAACCACATAATGGATGAGATGATCACCACGGAAAGAGAATATGTCAGATCTTTGGGCTATATCACTGACAGCTATTTTCCAGAAATGGAAAGGATTGACTTACCTCAGGATTTGCGAGGAAAGCGGAACATCATATTTGGAAATTTGGAAAAACTCTACGATTTCCATTGTCATTATTTCCTGAAAGAGCTGGAACATTGCATGGACTTTCCACTGCAAGTCAGCCATTGTTTTCTCAGACATGTAAGTTTCCTTTTCAAGGAGGAATGTACCATTACTGTGAGATACCTTGTGCAGGCCACAAAACTGTATCATTGGAAAATATTTTGTCCTTTTTCTCATTCAGGCCATTCATGCATGAAAGGTGGCAATGAAAATATTTTAATTGGTAAATAATCATAAATATGGTTAAAACTGCCCAATCTTGTGTTCTCTTTACAGAGCAAGTTTGCAGATATTTACTTATGTCTGCTTCCTACCTTACATATAGAAATAGTTTCTATGTGATGCATGTCAGTTATATAACTCATTTGTTGGCTCTTGTTCTGAAACACCAATGTGGCAGGCATTAAGGCAAAGGCCCAACTTGCCTGTTCACCTGTGATTCTACTTGCCCGTAAATTTAGTGCATGTCTTGTCCACTAAGAGCTAGAATAAGCAGCTGACAGAACTGCTGCTTATAGCCAGGGAATGAGCTCTGCAGCACAGTGATGATTGTGAATGCTGGATTTGAAAGATCATGGGCTATTTCATTTCCTATGTTTGTCATAAAAACTGCAGTATAGTTGCCCGTAATTTATTTATATACTGCCTTTCTCATTCTCAAAATTCTCCTCAGAAATACTCAAGACGGTTTACATAGACAGTCTGTCTTCAACCTGATAAGGGTCTTGGCACTATTGTTCTTGATATAGAGCCCTACCCCACTGTCTCCAGATGTTTCCTTCAGGGTGTCCTCATCAGCTGTGCAAGACATGCCTCAAGCTTCTGCAGACAGACTTGTAAAAGACAAGGCAGTGCTGGAGTTAAAAAAAAAATCCCACCCCACTAAAAATGGCTTTATCAGGGAGTTTCTAATGTGACTCACTGCAGAAAAGAGGACACAATTGTTAACATAGTAGTACTAGATGGACAAGCAATGTTTAAAATCAACAATGACGAAATTGAATCAGTTCAGGAATTCTTTCTTGGCTCAAAAATCGTTCAGGACAGCAGTTCTACACCTGAAATCAAACACAGGATAATTTTAGGCCACACTGCAAAGGTCAACATGAATAAGAGTGCAATCCTAACTGGTGCTGGATTGGCGAGGCCAGCAGGCCCACCTTAGGTGCACTGGGGAGCCTCCCCGGGGCAGGGGCACATTTGTCCCCTTGCCCCAGGGGCGGCTCCAGCCTCCCCGTAGGGTTCCTCGGATCTGTGCCTACTGTTTAGCAGGCGCAGAACCGAGGATGCTGCACAGCTCGAATTGGGGTTGCGAGGCCTCCCGACAGGGCCTGGATGCAGCCCAATGGCCACATCCCAAACCCACTCCCCTCCCTGGGCTGGCACACCCGCCTGCCCTCCTCCCAGAACCTCACTTGCACCAGCCGAGTTTGGCTAGTGTCGACTTGAGAGCTCTAGTGCCAACACAGGGGTGCCACTTGGCACCTCTGCATCAGCGCTAGTGACATAGCGCCGACGCAACGACATTGAGTCGGTGCTACATCGAGGGTGGGTGATCACCCTAAATACAAAATGCGTTAGAGCAGTAAAAGGTAAAGGTTTCCCCACGACCGAATGGTCTAATCGTGACTGACTGTAGGGGGCGGTGCTCATCTCCGTTTCAAAGCCTGTAGAGCCGGTGTTTTTGTCCGAGGACAAGCTTCCGTGGTCATGTGGCCGGCATGACTCAAGGAACGCCGTTCCCTTCCCACCGAAGTGGTCCTTATTTATCTACTTGCATTTAGGTGCTTTCGAACTGCTAGATTGGCTAACTGCTAGTTAGAGCAGTAGCCTTCCCTATAATGATGTATGGTGTGAGAATTGAACAATAAGAATTGCTGACAGAATCAAAATTGATGCTTCTGAACTGGCAAAAATTGTTATGTATACCATGGACAGCCAGAGTAACCAACAGAGAAATACAGGACCATATTATTATTATTAATTATTAATTAAATTTATAGCCCGCCTTTCTGCCCCATGGGCACACAAGGCAGCTTACAACAATTAAAATACAATATTGACAATTAAAAACAGTAATTAAAAACAATTTTAAAATAATTAAAAAAAAAACTAAAAACAAGCCCCGTGGATCCTAATGTAAAAAGAAAAGAAAGCTAGCCAGCCTGTCAACAGTTAAAAGCTTTTTGAAATAAAAAGGTCTTCAGCCCCCACTGAAATACTATCAAACTGGGAGCAGTTCTCAATTCTAAGGGGAGGGTATTCCAAAGTTGGGGGGCCACCACCGAGAAGGCCTTATTCCTGGCTTCCGTCCCTCTCACCTCTCCTGGTGGCGGCACAATCAAAAGGGCCCCCCCCCAGATGATCTAAGAATACGGGCAGGATTATATGCAGTGGCGTCATTTACCCGGTACGCTGGGTGGGACTTACCTTTGAGCGGCAGTCCACCCATAGCGTCACGCCGCGTTCCAGCGGAACGCAGCGTGACGCTACGGGCGGACTGCCACTCAAAGGTAAGTCCCGCCCAGCGTACCAGGTGAATGACACCGCTGATTATACGGGAGGAGGCGGTCCCTCAAATGCCCCGGACCCAAGCCGTAAAGGGCTTTAAAAGTCAAAACTAGCACCTTGAATTGGGCCCGAAACAGAACTGGTAGCCAGTGTAGTCGAAGCAACGGCTCGACAGAGTCAAACCAGGTACATTATTAGAAACCAAAATTGCAAGACTACGTCTGATTTACTTTGGCTATGTCATGCATGTAAATTCATAAGTCAATGATGTTAGTCAATGACTCATTAGTCAATGAGTCAGACACAACTGAATGGGTAAAACATATTCTCTAATGGAGGTGCACATTTTAAAACATGCTTATTGTCACCCTAGAATTCGGAATGATTCGGTCTTTCCCAAAGTGCTTTTTAGATTACCTGTTCCATTTTGCACTTGAAATGACAGCTGCTCCCTAATCTCTTGCGACTGGGCAAGAGAGAGAATGTCTTTCACCCAGGTGCGTACCTGGGCGCAACCACGCCCAGGGGCACGCAACGTCATGATGTCACAACGCCGTGACATCATGACGTTGCCGGGAAGAATCGCGCGCGCGCGCAGTTCCACCTGGCAAGCAGGAATCAGGCGGGGGAAAGACGCAGCTTTCCCCCGCCTGATTCTCCGCCCGTCAGAACTCCGCGCGCCCCTTGCTGGCGCAAAACGTCGGCAAGGGGTGCGCACAAGCTGCAGCTTCCCCCCGCCTGATTCTCCGCCCATCGGGAGGAACCCCGTGAGCCCCTTGCCGGCGGGAAACGTCGGCAAGGGGCGCACGCAGGTACAGTTTCTCCCAGCGAGCGGGGAATCAGGCAGGGGAAAGATGTAGCTTCCCCCCCGCCTGATTCTCCGCCTGTCGGGAGGAACCCCGCGCGCCCCTTGCCGGCGGCAGCTTCCTTCCCCGGGCCGCTGCTGGGGCGCTTTAAGCACTCCAGCAGCAGCCCAGGACGGGAGCTGCCAGCGTGCGTCCCAGCTCGGTGCACGCGGCAGCAGCTTCCTTCCCCGGGCTGCCGCTGGGGTGCTTCAAGCACTCGAGCGGCAGCCTGGGGAAGGAAGCCGCTGGCGCGCGCCCCGAATCAGGCCATGCAGCGGCGACTTCCTTACCTGAGCTGCTGCTCGAGTGCTTAAAGCGCCCCAGCGGCAGGTCGGGATGGAAGCCGCCGGCGGGCCTCCCTGTGGGGGGGGCGCGGCGGTGGCTTCCTTCCCCGGGCTGCCGCTGGAGTGCTTAAAGCGCCCCAGCGGCAGGCCGGGACGCCGCCAAGGCGCCTCGGGGCGCAGAGGCCCACAAATTTGCGGGCGGGGGGGGGCGGGGTGCCATGCCAACGGCGCCCCCACCCTATGGCGCCCCAGGCCTCATGCCCTGTGGCGCCATACCTTCGCGACGCCTCTGCTTTCACCAGTTTTTTCATTGTATCCTGAACAAATTCGTCCTCCATGGTGCTGTTCCCTAATCACAAGTTTTCAAACATCAACTGTCTGATGTTCAGAAGTTTTATTTCCACTTTTATAAGTTCTTGCTAATATACACTGAAGACACTTTGGGGCTATTACTGAAGTTACTTGGGAGGGGGAACAAGAAAGAAAAAAGGTACACTCAACTTCTTTTACGCCATTCCAATTCCTCTCTGAAAGAAGGGGCACAGTCCAGCCCAAATTAAGCACTTCAATCCCTTTTTATTTAAAGTGAAATGTTCTCAGTCACTACTTCAATCCTCTCACCTGATGACACAACAGTGTCATCCCTCGTATCTAAAGAGGAAGTGCTTGGAATTTTATTACTTCTCTAACACCAAGAGACATTGTAAAGATTAACTAGTGCTCCTAAAACACTTTCAGAAGTTTTGTCTCTTCTCAGTGACAACAGAGTGTCCCTGCTAGCGGGACAAAGAGGCAAAGTCGCACTCCTCCTATTTAGCAGGGGAACCTCCCAGCAAAGTATCTTTTCACTGGCTGTTTGCTAGTGCTTTCTCTGCATCTGTTTAAGGCCGTGAACCTTTTGGGGGCAGGGAACCATTTATTTGTTGAAGTTCACTGCTTTGCAGTATTTTTCATTGAAAAGCAGTTTATAAATATCTTCAGTAATAGTAATCATATTAATCATCTTCCTTGAAAAGTGTCCATTTTGCCTTTTCACTCTTGCTTTGTTTGTTATGTATGTTTCACTGCATAGTCAAATATTTTTCTTTTCATTTGCTTACTGTGGTAATTTTACTCAACCGCCAGTGTCCGGCATGAAGTATTCTTGCTGGTTCTACCACATTACACCATCAGTTCAAAATTAATCTATCAATTGATGTTATTGATGTCTGTAAAATAAGAACGTGGGTATCTTTTATTTCAGTGTCTCTAAATATGATTGGAATCAACATTAATTGTCAAGTTTAATGTCAATTTCCCCCCCTCATTTTTTCAGGAAGAACAGTTTGAAATGTATGCATTGTACAGCAAGAACAAACCAAAGTCAGATGCTTTGCTTATAAGCCATGGGAATACCTTCTTTAAAGTAACTACCACTGAATTTTTTTTTGTCCATCTTTGCGTCCATAACATTTGCTGATGTTTCGGGTACTGCATCATCCATCATCTTGTGCATCTCTAATATTCCCCACAGAATAAGCAACAAGAATTGGGTGATAAAATGGATCTGGCTTCTTATCTGCTGAAACCTATCCAGAGAATGAGCAAATATGCCCTCCTGTTGAAAGATCTCATCAAGGAATGCTCTGCAGCCCAAGAGCAGGAGCTCAGTGCACTCCGTGCTGCTGAAGAAATGGTCAAGTTTCAACTTCGCCATGGCAATGATTTGCTGGCAATGGATGCTATCAGAGGTTGTGATGTAAGCACAGCCAAAGTCAATTCCTTGCTCCTAGTTAGCATTATTAGCCCTCGAGGATTGACTTGGAGTCTCCAGGAATCTGCATCATTCTCCAAGAGACTCCTGAAGCAATCCTGGAATGTTAACACATCCTTAGCTAAATGACGCTACAACATGTTGGGGGGGGGGATATTGCTTCTGTCAGAGTTGGCAGTCTTACTCCGTTGTGTGTTTTAAACAACTTCTACTTGTTCAATCTCAGTAGTCCAGGACAACAAGTAGCTCAGAATTTCTCTCACTGCTCCACATCTGCAATTTTTCTGAAAGTGGCCCCACCCCAGTTGTAATGATGATCCAGACGGTTTATGTAAAGCCCCTTTAGGTATGCTTGGAATGTGTCATATAACATCTACATATTTTATTTCATGTTGTTAAGAAAAAATAGCTCAAGCCATCCTCGGGCCTAGTGGAAACTCAGC
Source organism: Lerista edwardsae (assembly GCA_029204185.1). NCBI lineage: Eukaryota > Metazoa > Chordata > Lepidosauria > Squamata > Scincidae > Lerista > Lerista edwardsae. The sequence goes on from JAJKFI010000080.1 coordinate 3,206,234, forward strand.
CTACTTTTATTTGATAACTCATCAACAACCACAACCCATTGTCTTTTTATTTTATTGTCTAATCAGGTCAATCTGAAAGAACAAGGGCAGCTAAGGTGTCAAGATGAGTTTATTGTGTGCTGTGGCAGAAAGAAGTATTTGAGGCATGTCTTCCTTTTTGAAGACCTCATCTTGTTCAGCAAAACAAAAAAGATTGATGGAGGATATGATATTTACATGTACAAACAATCATTTAAGGTAAATCCCTGACATTCCTGATATTTGAAAGTCTGGTTAGAAACTGTGGGCCCAATCTAGTCAATCACATTTCATTTACGTCCCATGGAATTTGTTGAAGTTCAGCGCATGATGAAAGCAAAATTCCCACTGGCTGGGGTTCTCAAACTGGGGTGTCACGATGTCCCAGCCTGGGGAGCCCAGTCCCTGCCCCCTTAAGGAGTGGGACCTTTATAGTGGCACCAGCACTCCCGCAATTGTTCTGGCACCAGGGAAAGGGGGCTTCTTTCCAGACTTACTGGGGGTTGTACTGGCCCTCTGGAGAGTTCAGGAAGGCTGCGGACTCCTCTGCAGGCCTGCCTGCACCTCAGAAAAGCTTCAGATTGTGATCGCAACCCACTTCTGGGTTTTGATCACAATCTGAAGCATTTCTGAGGTGCAGGGAGCCTGCCTTAGGGGGCCTGGGGGCTCCCCACACCTTCTGGAGGGCCGCACATCCCTTGCTAAGTCTGGAAAGAGATCTCTTTTCCCCAGTGCTGGAGTGCTGGTACCACCCCCTCCCCTCCCATGCAAGCACTTAAAAGGACCCAAACTCTCCCAGAGTCTTTGGGAACCTCTGCACTAAGGGGTCTGGGCCACTGTGCAAACCCCTTCCTTGCAGCATGGAAGCCCCTCAGCATTTCCAGATGCATGACGATGATAGCAAACGTAATCACTGGACTTCCAGGAATGCCAAGTTCCAAGCTGCGTGAAGCTCAGCTTCAATGGAGTCTGACCTGTATGGCTGCACAGCTTAAAGGAGCAATTGATGAAATCTCTCCCGCTGACATCAGATATATTTTAAAATGTTTAGGTTTGTTTGGCACATCTCCAGTGTTTGCCCTAGGAAGGGTGGGGTTCAGATCCTGTGATATTTAGACTCTGTGATAATACATTTTATATTGAGAACCAGGCTGAGAGATAGTGACTATCCTTTTTCACAAGGCTGCTGTGAAAATAGAAGAGTTGGAAACTTCCCTGAACCCCTTGAAGGAAAGGTGGGATAAAAAATAAGTATCTGTGTTTTAACAGATTCCTTTGACCAGAATTCCTGATACATCTGTGAAATAATTCTGAGATTAAAAATCCATATTAATTGGGGCTGCCACCCTTACCCAATTACAGAAATCTTGGTCAATTAATCAAACTAGTTTTACTTAGAGCCCAATCCTCCCAGCACTGATTTAGCCCACGTGCTTCTATTCATCCTGCAGTATGGAAGGCGGTCACAGAGGCCTCCTCAAGGTAAGGGAATTTTCCACTGATAAAATTTGCATTGGGCTAAATTAACAATTGGGAAGAAAAGAGCATACTTTGGTTGTCTTCAGGTGGTTGCGTATATATGTTGCTTCGTGTGCAATCTTGGGAAATGCATTCCCTCCTTATGTCAGTAAAGGAGAAATGCCTCAAGATGGCACCTGCACTTTTTATATTAAAATAAAATTAGCATTTCAAAAATAGACAACATAAAGAGATGGCAAGGGAGGAGTGGCTAAATATTCACAACAGACCTAGAGGTGCAACGTAACATCCTTTAATCTTAATTTGCATGTTTAATCAGGGGTGCCTTTTCATCTATTAAAACATGGTTTTAATCAATCAGTTGGTTAAAGCTTGGAACTCTAAGATTAAGGGCGCAATCCTACCCAGCGCTGGGGTAGGAGCACTGGCCAGCCAGCACCCTATCCAGCGCTGGGTAGGTGGAGGCTGGAGCCTCCCTGTGGCAAGGGAGCATGCGCTTCCTTACCGGAGGGGAGGCTCCAGCCTCCCCTATGTGCTCCTCGGATCTGCACCCACTAAAGAGCGGGCACAGATCCGAGGAGATTGCACGGCCTGAATCGGGGCCGCGCAGCCTTCCTGACAGGCTTAGGATGTGGCTGTATGGCCACCTCCCAAGCACGCCCATGTCACGCCCAAGTCCCCCTGCCTCCCTCCCTCCCTCCAATCCCTGTGCCGCCTCGGCATGGAGCCTCCCTCGCACCGACCGGCTTCGGTTGGCGCGAGAGAGGCTCAGCGCGAGTGCAGCAGGTCCTGTTGCCTTAGTGCCAACGTGGGGGTGCCGGTCGGCGCTAAGGGCTGCGTTGTGCCGACGCTGCACAGGGTTTAGGGTTGTAGTCCAGTTTGCCTGCTGTCATACGCAGGAGCAGTGGCCTGTACTGAGCAGGTGGTGAGATTAGATGACCACAAAGCATCCTCCCACTCTTCACATTCCATGATTCTGTGATATATACATACGCAGTTCCCGGCTGGAAGTTCAGTGCGTTTTCATGCTGCAAGAGTTTTTTGACGTTTCCCTTTTCACCACTGCTTGTAGACAGCTGAGATTGGGATGACCGAGAACGTTGGCGATAGCGGTCTGAGATTTGAAATCTGGTTCCGAAGGAGGAGGAAATCTCAGGACACCTACATTCTTCAAGCAAATTCAGCAGAAACTAAGATTGTGTGGACTAATATAATAGGAAAGATTCTTTGGAGGCAAGCCTTGAGAAACAGAGGTATGCCTGTAGCCAGGGATGGCCCCAACCGATGCCTGAGAGGGGAAGCAGCAGTTTACCTTGGCTTCTTGCTGCGCAGTCCTCTTGATAAAACCAAAGGGCAGGGCACGTTGAGAGCTCCCAGGGTGCACGGTACTTTCTGTTTTGTGTAGGAGATGGCAAGGGAGAGTCAGGTAAGTGGCTAAACCAGGGGTAGGCAACTATTGGATGTATGTGAGCTACTTAACAAAGTGACTATCTGGTGAAAAGCTACTGTGATCTCCCAATAGTTAACTGTTGGAAAAAAATTGCCAGAGCAAGGCAGGAGGGCAGGGGACCCTTCCAAGAAGAAACACACTCTCTTACTGTAAAAAAAAATCACCAGAGCAAGGGAGCAGGACAGGTGGAGGGTGGGAGAAGTTCTGAGAAAGTCCCCCACCCATGACAACGCTTCCCTTCCTTTCCCTCCACGCGTTGCCTGCTCTTCCTCTCACCATCCCGTGACGCTGGGCCGCTTCTCCTGCAGCCGCTTCTCCTGCTGCCCCACCTGGCCACAGTCGCCAGCCCCACCCTGCACAGCCCTCTTATGAGAGCACAGAGCTGGCCAGCCTTGTCCTTTCTGGCTCTTGCTGGTGGCGGCGGCGGCGGCAGCTGCTCTGAACTAAAAAGGGCCGCAAACTACCAGTAACCACCCCACTACTGGCAGCTCGCGAGCCCCAGGTTGCCCCCCAGGGCTAAACCACAACAGACCTAGAGGTGCAACATGACATTAATTTGCATCATGTGCCTTAATAACATTGTTTTCCTGGGCACCAATTTTGGCTTTCCTTAGAACAAAACACTTCTCAGCCTCTACAAGGAGTTATTCCATAGCGTTTCTCTCATCTGTGTGTTTGGTTTTTAGAACTCCGCATGCAAGAAATGGTGTCTATGGGCATCGGGAATAAGCCATTTATGGATATCAAGCCCAGTGATGCAGCTATCAGTGATCGGGCAATAGACTATATCATGAAAGGAGCAGGTATGATTCGGCACTCACTTCTCCTCACTTCTTTGGCTGCTCTAAGGTTTGTCTGCTTTTAAAGAAAAAAATGTATCATTGGGGTTTTCCTGGATGCCAAGAGCTGTACAAGCAGTTCCACTTGTCTTCAAGCCATGGAGGGGACTTTCAAAAGCAGTTGTAAAACACGGGGGTCTGCCATTCCGAGAGAAACATGTCAAAGGTCTCACTAGATGTGTCCAAGCCCTTGGGCAGATGGAAAGCAATTCTTTGGATCCTGGCCAGAGCAGTACATATTTATGATGTTTCCTCTTTCCCCCTTGCACTTTCTCCACCTTTACTCATCCCAAAGCTGAATGAAGAATGAGGCCACCTTTCTATTTCATATAGTATTAAATGCTGCACTCAAAGACTGGCTGAGCAATTACACTTACAGCCCAATCCTATCATCGGTCTGCTTTGCTGGAGCTTGTGTTCTGGCAGCACAGTCTGACTTGTGGCATCTCAAAACACGATGCGCTATTGCACCACAATGTTGGATGCAGGAGCCCTCCCAGATCACTTGGCGCCAGTAAATCAGCGACAGAGGCGGGTTGTGGGTGAGGAGGGGGAAGAGCAGGGGCAATTTGGAGGAGAAACCAGGGTGGGGAGGCAGGCAGTGGATCTGGCAGAAGTCGGGCACACCAGTATCTTATCCTCTCTTTTTAAAACCTCTGTGCCCCATTTCTCTCCTTGGACGTATGCCACCAAAATGAGTGCCTTATGCCTGAGCAGACACATAGGTGGCCTGAGGGCTTACATGGAGGCTAGTAAAAATGTTTTTACTAACCTTCTGTTTGCCTTCAGGTCACACCACCACCAACATAGCATGCAATGTGTGTCCTTTTGGCATGGCCATGTGCTGTCACGTGGCAGGGGATAGGGTTGGGCTCTCAGTACATAAAATCCAGCTATCCACTAGTCTAAAGCTCACCTCTCCCCATCATGACTGTTTACAACACTGGGTTGTGAAGAGCCTTGGCTTGCTTCCAAAATGAGGGCTTGGAAGAGATTGAGAGAGTAGAGAGAGAGAGTCCTCCTTTTCCTTGAGCTGAGATCTTTTCACATCTGCTACTTGTCACACACAGAGCCTCCCCAAGATTCCTGGTGTCTTGAGGCAGGTTGCCATGGCCGCCCCTCCCCCGCCTTGCCACAGCAAATGCTGCCCTAGCTAGCTGCATGCATGCCGGAAGGGAAGGCAGAAAAAACTGTGGCTCCCACACTCCCTGGGTGTGAAAGGGAAGAGGGGAATGACGCTGAAGATGCGTGGAGGAGTGGAGAGGGATGGCCTACAGTATCTCCTAGTATGTTCTCTAGTACAAGCTACTCTATCAGGGCTGGCCATAGGAGCTGCGGAGCCCAACGCGAAACATTTTTGTGGGACCCCTACTCACCAGGGTGAGTGGGATCACCACCAGTGCTTCCAGGGGGGCAGTTTCAAGTCAATCGGGGAAGGAGGGCCATCCAGCAGCAATGCTCCACTCGCCACACTCTCCTCGTGATGCCTCGGCAGGGAAGATTCCATGCCAGAGCGTCGGCTACGGAGTGAGGTGCCAACTGCATTTGCCAGTGTTCTGCTCCTCGCCCAGTGCAGAGCCCCTCCAGGCACGGGGCCCAATTTGGCCAAATTGCCCCCATTTGCCCCTGCACTTCATTCTTTGTTTTCCAATTAGCTTTGTGCTTTGTAAATGTTATTCTATGTGTATGTGTGTTCTGAGAATTGACAGAGAGCTTTTTGCTTTGCCAGAGTCAAGATCTCGTGCCTCCATTGCTGTTTCTTCATTTGACCACTCCACACCATTCAAGAGGCCCCATTCCACGATCTCAAACAGCAGCACATCTTCCTCCAGCAGCCAGTCTTCCTCTTCCATCCTGGGCTCCCTAAACCTGCACATCTATTCTATTCCATCTCATCCCGGCTTAGTAGGGCCGCCCTTCTACCACTGGTCATATGATGTCAGAAGTTGTATTGAGGAAGACGAACTAGAACAGGAAATTGGGAGTCAGCCTTCAATGAGTGAGTGCCCTTACAACATCTGGATTAGACAAGGACAGTAACAATGACCAGTTCACTTCCTGGTCTCCTTGCAGTTCCCTTTTTTTCAGCAGAGTTGAGTGGTTGTGCACAGGTTGAAACCATTCAAGACTCTTGTCAATATTTGCTGCACAGGCTGAGAGTGCCCTGTGTATGGCTGGAATCAGTGGCATAGCTACCTATGGGGTGGGGGATGCAGCTCCCCAGGTGCAATTCTCGGGGGGAGTCACCCCGAACCCCAAATTTTTAAAACTGTGAGTTTATGTAATGCTACCATCATGCTGTATACCGTTGGATGAGGAATTTCACCTGGAATTCAATGGGAAAAACTGGAGTTTTTGGCCAACGTTATGGCCAAAAAACTAAAAACTGAAAATAAAACTTATTTTATAAAAAATTGTGGTTTTTACAATCATGGTTTTAAGGAATAATACCATCGTGCTGTATTCCGTTGGATGTGGAATTTCACCTGGAATTCAATGAAAAAACCCGGAGTGTAATATTTTTTTCTAGCAAATGTTATGGCAAAAAACAAAATACAAGTGTCTTATGCAGGAGTGTCCAACATACAGCCTGTGGGCCTGCATAATGAGTCCATGAATTTTGTCAGGGGGGTGTCAAAAATTTATGGGCCCCCGGTACAAAATGACCTAGCTACGCCACTGGCTGGAATGCTAGCAGCTGGTGTGTTCACAATTTTCAAAGAACAATAATCTTCAAGATCACAGATAGCAAAATGTATTTCCTTTGAGAAATGTCTCTGTAGAACAATAGGCAGTCAGCAGAGTCCAGCATCTAATGGCCTTTTCCTTCTTGTTTCCTGCAGTTACTGAGAGTTCTGAGTCATCCCAGTGCACTTCAGGTGAAAGTGTGAGTGGCTTCAGCAGTTCTACCCAGGCTGGGTTCTCCCCACTCCTCACTGAGACTTTTCTGGATGAAGACGCTTCAAATGCTGCTTTTAAGCCTCCATCACAGTGTGCATCTCCTGCCCTCTCAGAGAAGAATCCCAGATTAAAAGCCAGCAGTCAGTACATTCCAGCTGTAAGTCTGTTTTTTCAAGTTTGCACTGAAAATACCAGCTAGCAAACATTTTGCAAGTCTATCGATCAGTTGCTGCCCAGGGCATTTAGAATAGGGACCTTCTTTATCTTTCCCACTTCATCTATGCTAAAGAGTGCAAGGATGCCAACACCAACTGTGGAGAGAGAACGCATGTTGGCTGAATTCAGTCAACCAAATGCATAACAGGCAAACCAGGATTTTGAGCAGTTAGCTTTCATTTTTCATCTGCTTAGCACTCTTCTTTCAATGGTGCAGCAGGAGTCTGTAGAGGCAGCGCACTATGACTTGTCTGTTGAGATATCCTGTCGTGAAGGTCATCCAGAGATATGACACAAGGTGTGATGGTCCGGAACTGATGTTTGGCATCAGTGAAGGGTTAGATGTGGGCAACCAACTGAACTTAAATTCTGAAAAGACAGAGATGGATAGGAGATTTGGTCAGAAGGCTGCTAATTTTGCAGCGGTGTGTCAGTCTGTTCTGGATTAGGTTGCTGTTCCCTTGAAGATCCACTACTTAGAAGAGCTTCTGAACCCAACTTTGTTCTTGACTGGTAACTGTGGCCCAGATTGCTTATGCCTAGCCTTGACTGATGCACCAACTATGCCTATATCTGTCTCACAGTGCAATCCTGCACTGCCCATTGTGCCGATGCTATGTCTAGCATTGGCGCAACGGCCCTAGTGTTGATGCAGGGGCGCCGATTGGTACTCCCGCATTGGCACTAGAGCAGCAGGACCGGCGCTGCAGGCAGTGCCAGTCCTGCTGTGCCCGCGTTGAGCCTTTCTTGTGCCAACCAAAGCCTGTCGGCGCGAGGGAGGCTCCGTATGGAAGCCGCGCGGGGATTGGTGGCAGGCAGGCAGGCAGGCAGGCAGGCAGGCAGGCAGGCAGGCAGGC